>CM076684.1:141659469-142141969 GCA_038501925.1 Xenopus petersii | reverse complement strand
TGGATGACCCAAGAACTTCCTAAATCAGCTTCTTTGGGCAGTGGATGATTATTAACATGTATTTATATAGCGCCAACATATTGCGTAGCGCTGTATCATCAGGTCCTTTCCACATTGTGAGTGATAGGAAATCTCTGAATAAACTCATGTTCCGCATTAGACTCCCAGCCTGAGGTTCTGACAATCCATCATTCCCCATAAACAAAACAATGTGAGAGTTAAAGTCTCATCTCATTAATGAGATTGGGGCGCAATGGATTGGAGCCAAGAGCTTGCTGTCAAATCGCTCATTTTCTGCAGCAGAATCAACGTTGTTCGTGTGACAGGGAATTCGCAATTGGGAGACACACGGGGGGAGATGAGAGAAGAACATTCGAGAGTCGAAGAGTCGCTTTGAACTGTGACAGAAGCGGGAGCAGCAGTTTATTCCTAATTCTTCGCTTACAACTGCCACATTTTTACTTTTCATCTTTCAATAATCCGTTCGGATCCCATGTCTGAGCCTTTAGTAACAAGCTCCGTGGGAGGCCCCCGAAATGTAACGTTCTTGTACATGACAAATTTCACCTCCGTTCAGAAAAATCCTTCAGGGTCTTCTGCGGAGCTGACAGTCAGATTCTCACTCAATTCAGCACTGGGAAATAATTGCCTTTGACATGTTTTTAACAACAGAGAAACAGATCACAGAACCAAACAGAACTGGTACAGGGTTTGTCTTTGATGTCAAATTAGTTTCTTTTCCTTTTATTGGGGGAAATACAAAGTATCTGTTCATCCGACAAGCGCCAAATCCTGATTGTGTCACAGGAAAACCCAAAGATCAAACCAAACCCCCCTATTATGTTACCGACTGAGCGGATGAGTCAGCGCTGGTTATTAATACGGATTTAATACAGATGCACTTGATTCTTTTGGACCCAAGAAGTCCAGTAAAATCCCGGCTAGTGACATGGGGGGAACTTCAGACTATCCCTCCTTCCCATTGGTCAGTGTTTCAGTCCAGAAAGTCTGTAGACAATAAAGTAATAGGAATAGTTATGGGAGGTAGACGCTAGTCAGGGTCAGACTAGGCCGATGGGACACCAGAAAAAAACTCAATGGGCCCTCGGCTCTTGTGGGCCCCACTGGCCAAGACCCACTCCCTCCACTGCCACTTACCTCCCTCCCTGATGTCAGGAAACTGCATGAGCACGGGGGGTGGGACGGGGGCTGAAGGGGGTCCCGGAGGGGGTTTCCGGGTGTGGGGCCCAGGGGATGGTGTTGGGGGCCGCTGAGGCTGGAAGTCCAGTCAAGTCAAGTCCAACGCTGGAGGTAGGCAGGAGAAGTCACAATGTGGGGCACCATAGGACCCTATTGTAAGGGATACTTACCCACCGCTCTGACACCATGGTCAAGATGGCGGCGCCCAGGAGTTCCACGTGGCACGTTCTGACGCCATTGCATCAAAACATGGGCGTCATGACGCCGGAGCGGCAAAATGCTTGTTTGGCGCAAAAATCCTCCTATAAAAGACGGCAGAGCCCTGCAGACCTTGCCCAATTATTCAACTTATTGTGTTCCTGGGTTTGATTCACTTATTCTCATCTTGATTCCTGTTATTGACCTCAGCCTGTTATTTCGACTAAGAACCTTCCTGCCTGAACTGACCTTTGCCTGGACTTGATTTCTCTTCTTCTTCAACCCTTTGGATACTGTGAAATATGTTGGACTTGCTGTTTCCTCCCAGGTTGGCAAATCCTAGTGGAGCCTTTGGGCCCTGACACCTATTTAAATAGTTCTTCTGTCTGTGGCTCTACAGGGGCAGATTTTAGCTGCCAATTCAGCTCCTTTAGTCGGTGTTTGCAACTTATCTGCCCATGTGTGGGACACTCCACTGGGCCCAATAGACAGAAATCTGGTCAAAAATCGATTGGGTGGGTTTTCAAATTTCATCGAGGGACGACCCCATTGGCTCATTGATACGGTCTGTATTGTTGTGATCCTATCGTTTGGCCTTAGGGATCAGCCCAATATCACTCACATCAAGGCGGCATATTGGGGAGAGATTGGCTCATTTGGAGACCCAACAAGTGGATCAATGTCTGACGGCTTTACTCTGTCCCACGGGAGGGAGGTTTGTTAGTGGCGCATCAATGGGGAGGTTGGTGGAGTGGATTTCTGAGTGGGGGGATGGGGTGGTGGTAACATAACAAGTTGGGGGGCAGATGGTGGCATGGGGTCTTCCTTGGCTTCCTTTTATTAAGCTTAGATCTGGTCCCATTGCCTAGATGTATTAATTATAGGAATGCACCGAATTTGGTGGAGGATTCGGCCTTTTTCAGCAGGATTCGGCCGAATCCTTCTGCCCAGGCGAACCAAATCCGAATCCTAATTTGCATATCTAAATTAGGGACGGGGTGGGAAATCTCGTGACTTTTTGTCACAAAACAATGAAGTAAAATATGTTTTCCCCTTCCGACCCCTGATTTCATATGTAAATTTGGATTCGGTTCGGTATTCGGCAGAATCTTTCCTGAAGGATTTGGGGGTTCGTTCCAATCAAAAATAGTGATTTCGGTGCTGAATAAAACCTGCTAAACATAAACTTAAGGGGTCTCTGCACAGGGAAACAGGGGAACTCTCTCCAGGGACCAAGGCCATGAAACAGGGACTGCTAGTTCTACTACATCACACGCCATGTACCAACATCTCACACTGATGAGACACATCGAGCCCGGAACCTTGGGTTTAAAACTGGATCTGAGCTAATGGAATAGTCACATGACCACAAAGGAATTATTTGCAGGTCTCGTCCTTGTTTTTCTTTCAGAGTAAAAACTTCTCATTTTGGGCTTTATTATTATTCGACAGCTTTCACTTTAATAAGCAAAATGCTCCCCCTCGAGCAACAGCTCCGCATAACGAATGGAAGGAACCCCATTAACATCGCAGCCTCTAGACTTATACAAATCCCCCCCCTTCTCTCTCTGAATTAAATGAACGTTGTGACAGTGAAGTATTTCTGAAGCCATAGAAATATGAGCAAATCCACCGCCTTTCAGCAAATATCTCGGCCTACAACAACAATTCTATTACTAAAGGGAGATTAACCCTATGTGGGTAGAACAAAGGAGCCTTTGCCATGGGGAGAGCTGCCATCCAATCTAATGGCCCAATAACAACTCTCTGACCATAAATAATAGTCTGTGGCACTGGGATAAATAACTGGCAAGCAATTAATTTCTTAACTATAAAGCATTAAGTCCACATGAAATGATTTAAAGGGCATTCCATTAACTGCTCCGAGTAATTTGTTCATCTGGGCCGGCAGCGTTTGCGCCTGGACAAATTGCAAAATTCCATCAGACAGACGGACTGACCTGTCCATCCTCTAATGGGGCTGAAGGATTTGCAGCGGTGCTGCCGAGTGATTACATGTGGGCAAATTGCTTATTGGAAACATATAATTTCTAATTAAATTGCCCCCAAGGGCAGGAGTTAAGGGAGTCGGGGCAGCAGGTTGTTTCTTTATGGGAAGAGATTTGCACATGGGACCAACAAGACCCCTTTAAACAAGAACTGACCCTATAGTGATTCAACTTCATTTATTTATGTATTTCTTGTATTTCCTATTATATTCATTACTTATTTATATATATACTTACTTTTATTATTACTCGTGATGTATTGAGTGCAGGGATGTGACCAGAATCATTCACTAATGTAGAGATCCTGCCCCAAAGAGCTGACAGTCCAAATATTGATGACTGTACTGGACGATGTATCAGTAACAGATACAAAACAAGGTCAAACCTTCTGAGACATTTATGATTTGGCTTCATGTGTCAATAAGGGGAATATCACTTTCAGACCAGCTGCCCCCCCTTCCCCAGAATGTAGACCCCCTAAAGGAGGGACCTGATAGTGATCAGCATTTTGGGGATGGTCCAAAACCAAAATCCATCCAGATTTCAGCAGTAGGAGGTTGGACATTAAGCCTGAAGCTCAGGTCTTTCTATTCTCATTGATACTAAACTGGTCGACCTTTATCTGCACTGATTTGTATATAAACTGCCGTGAGCTTCTCTGAGGATCATTCCCACTCGATATCTGCAGCAATTTCTGTCCTACAAATCACATCAATTCCTATGGAAACCGAAATCTTTCTTCATTCCCAGTGAGGCTTCAGCTCATTGTAAAGTCCCTTTGGCACCAACTGTCTCTGTATTTAGTTGTGCAGTGAACTGTGGGTTCTACCTCCAAACACAACCTGCACCCTAAATTGTACATTCACATTGCGACTCGATCATGATGAAGATTTCAAAGATAATTTTATTTTTTTACACAGAAATGTTCATTTCAAATCCATTTTCTCCAGCAACTGTCTGACCCACAAGTGCCCCCCAGCATTGAAATAAACAGATTTGTACCCTGGGTACCCCTGGAACTATAGCAGGGTGACACCCCAATGTTTCTATATATCTGTAACCTTGTTATGAGCTAAGGGGGCCCAGTCTGAAGGCCAGTTAGGGGGAGATTTGGGGTGAGTGCTTATTTGTACCCTGGGTACCCCTGGAACTACAGCAGGGTGACACCCCAATGTTTCTATATATCTGTAACCTTGTTATGAGCTAAGGGGGCCCAGTCTGAAGGTCAGTTAGGGGGAGATTTGGGGTGAGTCCTTATTCGTACCCTGGGTACCCCTGGAACTATAGCAGGGTGACACCCCAATGTTTCTATATATCTGTAACCTTGTTATGAGCTAAGGGGGCCCAGTCTGAAGGTCAGTTAGGGGGAGATTTGGGGCGAGTGCTTATTTGTACCCTGGGTACCCCTGGAACTATAGCAGGGTGACACCCCAATGTTTCTATATATCTGTAACCTTGTTATGAGCTAAGGGGGCCCAGTCTGAAGGTCAGTTAGGGGGAGATTTGGGGTGAGTGCTTATTTGTACCCTGGGTACCCCTGGAACTATAGCAGGGTGACACCCCAATGTTTCTATATATCTGTAACCTTGTTATGAGCTAAGGGGGTCCAGTCTGAAGGCCAGTTAGGGGGAGATTTGGGGTGAGTGATTATTTGTACCCTGGGTACCCCTGGAACTATAGCAGGGTGACTGTTACCCCAATGTTTCTATATATCTGTAACCTTGTTATGAGCTAAGGGGGCCCAGTCTGAAGGTCAGTTAGGGGGAGATTTGGGGTGAGTGTTTATTTGTACCCTGGGTACCCCTGGAACTATAGCAGGGTGACACCCCAATGTTTCTATCTGTAACCTTGTTATGAGCTAAGGGGGCCCAGTCTGAAGGTCAGTTAGGGGGAGATTTGGGGTGAGTGTTTATTTGTACCCTGGGTACCCCTGGAACTATAGCAGGGTGACACCCCAATGTTTCTATATATCTGTAACCTTGTTATGAGCTAAGGGGGCCCAGTCTGAAGGTCAGTTAGGGGGAGATTTGGGGTGAGTGCTTATTTGTACCCTGGGTACCCCTGGAACTATAGCAGGGTGACACCCCAATGTTTCTATATATCTGTAACCTTGTTATGAGCTAAGGGGGCCCAGTCTGAAGGTCAGTTAGGGGGAGATTTGGGGTGAGTGCTTATTTGTACCCTGGGTACCCCTGGAACTATAGCAGGGTGACACCCCAATGTTTCTATATATCTGTAACCTTGTTATGAGCTTAGGGGGCCCAGTCTGAAGGTCAGTTAGGGGGAGATTTGGGGTGAGTGTTTATTTGTACCCTGGGTACCCCTGGAACTATAGCAGGGTGACACCCCAATGTTTCTATCTGTAACCTTGTTATGAGCTAAGGGGGCCCAGTCTGAAGGTCAGTTAGGGGGAGATTTGGGGTGAGTGTTTATTTGTACCCTGGGTACCCCTGGAACTATAGCAGGGTGACACCCCAATGTTTCTATATATCTGTAACCTTGTTATGAGCTTAGGGGGCCCAGTCTGAAGGTCAGTTAGGGGGAGATTTGGGGTGAGTGTTTATTTGTACCCTGGGTACCCCTGGAACTATAGCAGGGTGACACCCCAATGTTTCTATATATCTGTAACCTTGTTATGAGCTAAGGGGGCCCAGTCTGAAGGTCAGTTAGGGGGAGATTTGGGGTGAGTGCTTATTTGTACCCTGGGTACCCCTGGAACTATAGCAGGGTGACACCCCAATGTTTCTATATATCTGTAACCTTGTTATGAGCTAAGGGGGCCCAGCCTGAAAGCAAGTTTGGGGGAGATTTGGGGTGAGTCCTTTGTGCATTGATATATTAATAGAGTAATTTAATACAAATGTAGCAGGTATTTAGGGAGTCAGTGTGGAGTCAGGAAAACGTCAATAACTCGCTATTTCTCAAGCTTTAAAGAGACTTAAGTGAATAACCAACATCCAATAAGTGACAGTTGCACACGGCAGAGAGAGAGGAAAGTGTCTGTAAATAATCTAATAATACAAATGTCTCATTGAGTTAGTCCATGAGAGAAGAGGGGGGATATCAAGCAGAAAGATCTGCACCCCCTGTAAGTAAATACTCAGCCGTGCGTGGGGGGCTTGGGGGGGGGGCACATGTTCGCTTACTGAAAGCTTTATTTCTTCAGTCTGATCAATCTGCTGTCAAAGTGACTTGATCTTCAAACTCGACCGTCCATAAAACATGGAGACAACGATCGATGGCAGAAGTGCGGCCAATCAATCAGCCGTGTGCCTGGCAGAAGTGTTGGGCGGGGAAGGATTTACAGGGCGCGCACTTGGCATAGGAGCAGAAAGTTCTGCAGCAAAACCAAAGGAAAAGATGGTTCTGTTTGATGCAAATTGGTGATTATAAGCACAAAAAAGGTTTCGCAAAATACAAATAATTTATCAGATCCACAGATTTCCCATGAGATTTTCTCTGCCCATTTGCACCCCATTAAATTCTGTCCCTGGTTCTAACATCATCCAGCCCAGACTGACTGGAACCTTCTGGATGAATTTACATCTGCTCCGAAAGCCTCAGTCCTTAATTATAGGTTAAAGTATGTTGGGATTTGTAGTTCAGCAACAACTGCATAAAGTGTGGTTTATTTATAGTGTTTAGTTCCCCCAATAAATTCATGGATTTTAGTTCTAAAGAGAATATTCTACAAACTCTGCAGTGTTTTATCCACCAGCCGCTCACATTTACGTTCCTGTACCTCTAACTGCTTTATTATTACATTATTACTTGCTGATTTATTATATCATGAATGATGTGTGATGTCATAGGTGGGAGTGTCAACTGTGAGGTTATTGGTAAAACTGTTATTTATCTATAAAAAAAAAGCTAAAAGTTCCACTTAGAAGCCCAAAAATGCCTCTCCATGGTAACTGCAACATACAGTCTGCTGCGGTGGTGGGACCAGTATAACTGACCCCTGGCATTAAGGGCCACGTCCCCCTACTGTTTAATTCCATTTACCATGGAGAATAGGGAAAGCAGTAATAATAGAAAGTTCTCCGTTTATTTACAGTAAATGAGGCAATTGTCTGTGTAGCAGAAAGAGAAAGTATATCTAGATAGGTACCTAATATATAGAGACAAGAGGAAAGTGTTGGAAGGGTTACTGTCTGCTCTCTCTCAATTCCCTACAGAAATAGGGATTGGTAACACTAGATAGGTACCTAATATATAGAGACAAGAGGAAAGTGTTGGAAGGGTTACTGTCTGCTCTCATTTCCCTACAGAAATAGGGATTGGTAACACTAGATAGGTACCTAATATATAGAGACAAGAGGAAAGTGTTGGAAGGGTTACTGTCTGCTCTCTCTCATTTCCCTACAGAAATAGGGATTGGTAACACTAGATAGGTACCTAATATATAGAGACAAGAGGAAAGTGTTGGAAGGGTTACTGTCTGCTCTCTCTCATTTCCCTACAGAAATAGGGATTGGTAGCACTAGATAGGTACCTAATATATAGAGACAAGAGGAAAGTGTTGGAAGGGTTACTGTCTGCTCTCTCTCATTTCCCTACAGAAATAGGGATTGGTAACACTAGATAGGTACCTAATATATAGAGACAAGAGGAAAGTGTTGGAAGGGTTACTGTCTGCTCTCTCTCATTTCCCTACAGAAATAGGGATTGGTAACACTAGATAGGTACCTAATATATAGAGACAAGAGGAAAGTATTGGAAGGGTTACTGTCTGCTCTCTCTCATTCCCTACAGAAATAGGGGTTGGTAACACTAGATAGGTACCTAATATATAGAGACAAGAGGAAAGTGTTGGAAGGGTTACTGTCTGCTCTCTCTCATTTCCCTACAGAAATAGGGATTGGTAACACTAGATAGGTACCTAATATATAGAGACAAGAGGAAAGTGTTGGAAGGGTTACTGTCTGCTCTCTCTCATTTCCCTACAGAAATAGGGATTGGTAACACTAGATAGGTACCTAATATATAGAGATTTTTATTATAAAAAATACACTTACATTAATTCAAAACGTAACATATCAAAAATCAAAAATGTAACAAACCCACCCATACACCCTCCTGCCCATAGACTCCATCCCTCTGTACATAGGCAACAGTCCAAACCACCAATTCACAAGGTCAAACTTGCAAAGTCTTGTTTTTGTCCATATGGCCTTTGCACCACCCAACACAAAAACAATATCCAAACTCCCCCACCCTCTTCCAGAAATGCATGAAGAACAAAATAAATCATTTCCAGGACATTTCTCTTCTCGTACATGTGCTGAGCAATATCTCTGCCATCACCCTGAGGATACAAGGAGAGCAGTATGAGAGTGTGGGAGACAATATATATATAACAATACAACAGTTTCTATACAGTGTATAACAAGATGACAAGTTTATGAAGGAGGAAGGTGCAGCCACCGCCATTGCTTTCCATTAGCCACTGACCTTCTTATCTCATTTTCCTTCAGGAAACTCAACTGAGCCAGAGTTGCCCTCACAATGTTACCAGGAGTAGCACCAGAAAAGCCAAAGGATCTCCTGCACCTCTGCTGCCAGATCTGGTACCGTGTGCAGGCAATGATAATGTAGAGGGTCTCATGGTCCAGTAGATGTTGCCTGACAGAAACCCCATAGGCTGACTCTGTATAGGTCAAGTTTTTCAGGGCGGGAACTTTAAGAGCTGCGGCTAACTGACCATACACGTCTGTAGTCACACGGCAACTGACCAGAAAGTGATCCTGGGTCTCCTCCTCTTCACACTCCCAGGGACAATCTTTGCTGCCAATACTAAGGTAATTCAAGTTGCCCCGGACATAGAGTTTCCCTTGGAGTGAAAGCCAACAGTTGTCAAAGAACTTAGGGGGGAGTCTCTTGCCATTAAGATAGCGAAGGCTTTTCTGAAGGATGTTCCCTACACAGTCTCTCAGAGCGAGAGGAGCAGCAAAATAGTCCCTGATCCCCCTGTGATACAACTGCCTTCGGGAAGATGTGGCCAACTCACCCACCCTGACATCCCACCTCTTCAGAATCTTCAGAGCGAGAACCAGGTGTGATGGGAGGGATCCCTGTACTATCCGAAATCTCTTCATTCTACCGCCTTGAAACCATGTCCCTACAAAAGGCGATACCCAATTCCTGATACAGACTTCCCACAGGGAATCACTTCCTTGGGCCAAACCCCCAAAGTTAAACTTCAGGAAAAGTGACCCAAAGAAATCCACTGGGCACAACATGCCCAAACCACCCTCCTTCCACTGCAGGAACGTTGTCCCCCTTTTGACTGGATTCAGCCTGTGTCCCCAGAGCAACTGGAAAAACAGACTGTGGACCCTGGTGTAGAGAGATTCTGCCAATGGATAAACGTACGTTACAAACAAAAACAGAGGGACCAGGGAGGCCTTGATGAGCTTTTGGAAGTGTTGGAAGGGTTACTGTCTGCTCATTTGTCAGGAAGATGTAATACACGGGAGCTCAGAAGGAAAACCAGGCTAAATGGAGCAATACATGTGAATGGCGGAGCAGTGATTGTAGCGCATTCTGTTGTCTCCATCACCCCCCGGGAGGGAACCCACTCATTTGAGTGAAAAAGTGACATTAGGCACAATTGGTAAAGCACCTAATGTCTGTCCCTGCGTTGCTGCCTCTCTCTGTACCTCTCAGCTAATAACCCTTTTATACTAATGGGCACTTGTGGGCACTGGCAGCAGATGGGACCGACCGCTCTTCATGAGAAATGGAAGGTTTTTATCTTTTCTGATAAAAAAAACATAATGCTAATTGAGAGAAAGGATTTAATATTCTGAGCCCACCGGTACATGGAATTGACTTCAGCATTGACATCATGAGAATAAAGTTCTGGCCCAATGTCAGATACAAATATAAGAGAATTAAAGAGACAGGGACCCTTTTTGTGTCACAGCACATTGTTTAGTGACTGCAAACTGCCCATTACTGACAATACTGCCCCGGGGAGGTGCTGCCATATGGAATGGAAAGTCTTGTCCCACTAGAAACATTAATATCACAATGCAGTGGAATTTATAGATGATAAAAAAGCCCAAACGTGTAAATAAAAAAATCACTCCTGACTCCCTAATGCCATTTAAATAGGGACAGGTGGGGGGGGTCACATTTTAGGGCCTTCAGATAAATACATCATGTTGGTTGATGAGATGGTTCTTCTACTTCCAATAATAAGGCAAAATGTAATTCAACTTCACATTAATACAATTCAAAAGGTCATAAATGAACCATTTGGGGCAAGAACCAAATATAATTTATTTATTATTTTGACTCATCTGTATATTGGATCCATATCTGGCAGTGGACTAAGTAGTGTCACTTGAATTTGGGTGCAGAATCTGAACCTGCCCCTCAGTCCCAGGTGCCTCTTCCCATCTGATCAGCAATTGCCTTTCCTGAGCTTTAACCCTCATTGGCTGAACTTTAGCCTATAGGTTAATCCAGAACAATTTTGGGGCAAACTGGGTTTCCCACCTTAACATGGAACCTCCTTTCGTCTGATTTGATTGGATCCCTCTTAGGGTTGGACTGGGACTTTGGGACACCAGGTAAAAACCCATTGGGCCTCATGGGACCCAGCGACCCAAACCCTCTAAAGCCCACTCTGCCCCCTGATCTCCCCGCCCAGCCCCGATCTCGGCCAAAACTACAATAGAGATACAGGAGGCTGAGGCATGAGGGCTCAGATGGTGGAGGACCCTGTGGGAGGGTGGGAGACCCTGAAGGTGGGGGACCCTGAGGTGGAAGTCCCGGTGGGTCGCCGACTGTCCAATCCAAAACTAATTCCCTGTGTTGGGAGGAGCTACTGGTGAATACAAATATGTTCCAACATCTAGTGGGACCTTTTGGGAAGAGTAGGGGCACTTATAGCAGCAAAGCGAAGGGCAACTTCATATTAACCATCTTGGGTTGGGAATGGGATGCTGGGTGGGCGGGGCCCATATACTGTTGCCCGGGGCCCATATACTGTTGCCCATATAGTGTATAAATAAGAACAAGGCTGATCCTCTTACTGGTCCGACTGAAAAAGAAAAACAGATTTTCCTCTTACTCTGGATCAGCTCAGTGATGGGAATTGTTTGAGCAAAGATAAAGTGATTGTTAAGTGATTTTATAAATATTTGCTGCACATTTGTCTGTCCCATGAATGAAGCAGAGACCCATGTTGTGTGCGGGTGACAGTGATAGAGAGTCACATATGTTGTGCAGTTGCGGCTCCGTCTCCGAGGCTGTTTGTATTTCCATTCAAGCTGTTGCTTTGTGACATGAACATCAGTGAGGCACTGCAGGGGGGTAGGTTACCCGGGAAGGTTTGTTATGAGCCACCGCTGTTGATTCATTAGTAACAACATCCAGGAAAAGCTGCTGCATCTGTTGCACCAGAGAAACTTCCAAGTCACTTTGTAGCGACGCTCCATTATCTCTAATAGATTGCGAGCTGGGGGCCCGGGGGACCCACTCCTGCCATCTGCACAAGTGTGAATGGAAGAATTTGTTTAAATAGTGAGAGGCTGGAAGAATCATAGAACCAGACCTACCTTCCATACGTAATTGTCATCTTGCACAAAATACACACCATGTACACACACACATACACACACACACACACACACACACACACATACACACACACACACACACACACACACACATACACACACACACACACACATACACACACACACACACACACACACATACACACAATAGTGTGTGAGTAGTATCTCCAATACAATCTCCATTACTTTCTCCAATACCATTAGCAGTACATTCTCTCCAATACCAATTCCAAGTCCATGGTCAAAACCATTTCCAGTACCATCTGCATTAGCATCTCCAATACTATTTCTAGTATCTTCTCCAATACGATCTCCAGTACAATCTTTAGTATCATCTACAATATCATCTCCAGTACAATCTAGGGTGCCATGTCCAATAACATCTCCAGTTCTACCATCTCCATTATTATCTACGATACCATATGTATTACCAGTACTGTCTCCAATACTATCTCAGTATATTCTCCATCTAAAGTATCATTTCCTATATCATCTCCAATATTAACTCCATTTCCATTACCTTCTCCAGTACCATCTAGAGTACCATGTCCAATAACATCTTTAATAACATCTTCAATACCATCTCCAATACCTGAATACCCAAATACCTTTTCCTATACTATCTCCAGTAGCAACAATGCCAAGAACTAACCTGTTGCTGGGGGTTGTATTTGTGATTTTCTGCTGTACATTATAGAACATTATAATAGATATGAAGCGTTGGTTAATATTCACCCAAACATTAAGCTGTGAGACCCCTCATTAATCCCTAGGGGTCTCAGCATCTCAGCACCTTTCCCATCGAGATCTCTAATGAGCAATTGTTGTGGTTGCGGCAGACTGTGTGCGACGGGCAAATGAAGTGATAAAAGATAATGAGGCTCATTAAGTTGTGTGACCCACTCGCACATTTACTGTATGTTTGTGTCCGTTACATTTGTATAGACCACGAATACGGGACTGGCTGGAAAACAAACTCTTAATAAATAGTGCGTCTGCCAAATCGGAGCAGGACATGTTATTGTTTGTGTGCGCCCCATTAATAATCATTAGGGGAATAATGGCGAGTATTAGGCACAGGGAAAAGGACATTTTGTTTTGCTTTTGGCCCAATCTCACAATCTCTGATAATTTGTCTCAGTTCAGCCAGAAATAGGGAAACGGCTTCTTATTTCACTTCCCCAGAAAGGAAAACTTGTATTTGTGTTCAAATGACTGTCACAATATACCCCAGCGGGTGTGATACTGCCCCCCCCCCCCGTAGAAATGGGAAATGCTCGGCCTCTGAGCCCCTCCTGGATCATTTCTTGCACAAATCAGATGTGCAACACCCCAACTTTTGTAGAGCCCCACTCTCAGCACCCACCCCCAAAAGAGTCTCTCAGTGGTCCTGGCCAATACCAGGGGGGCTGCTGGAATCTGTCTGGAGTTTGTCTGGGAGGGTCTATTTGAGCCTCTGATTATCATTCAGACTGAGCCCCCCGCCCCTGCTCCAGACCCACCCAGACATTGGGAGCCACTGCTTCATATTTAATAGATATATTTTTATTTAACATACATTTTTTTCAGCCTCGACCTCCCCTGCAATACTGCGCCCCTTATTGCTCAAGTTAATGGAGTAGCAGATTTCAGTGCAGCTTGTGTCAAATAATAAGCCTCCCGGGGGGCACCTAAAGAGAGACCCACATACTGCCCCCGGGAAGCTCCGCACAGAGCAAAGTAATAACAACATAGTGACTGTACAGACAAGGCCTCTGGTGTCATTGTCAGGCCCCAATTTGTGAGAATGCAACAAAGGCCCAGGTCTGGGGCGGCAGAATTTTAGGGGGCGTAATGTCCCCCAGTCCCCCCCCCATATCTCAATGGGTTGAGAAGCCACCGGGACATGTGGGAGACAGCGGTGTAACTAGATATTACTGGGCCCCATAACAAATTATTTTTTCTGGCCTCCAAAATGTCTAGAGGTTGAACCTGTTTCACCAATATTTATTGAAATTGTCTCTGAATTAGGGCCCCATGGGGCCCCTGTACCTCCTTGTCCCCCTGCAGCCTCAGGGTCTTTCTCTGTAGTTACCCCCCTGGTGGGAGATTTGTTTTCTCTTTAACTTTCCTGCATACCCATCCCCCTGCTCTGGATACAATGAGATAAGACGTGTGTCTGAGTGTGAGTGTGTGTGAGTTTATGAGTATGTGTGAGTGTGGGTGTGTCAGTCTGAGTGTGTGTGTGTGTGAGGCTGAGTGAGTGTGTGTGAGGCTGAGTGTGTGAGTGTGTGCGTGTGTGAGTCTGAGTGTGTGTTAGTCTGAGTGTGTGTGTGTCTGTGAGTGTGGGTTTGAGTATGTGAGTGTGTGAGTCAGAATGTGAGTGAGTGTGTGAGTTTGTGTGAGTGAGTATGTGATTGTGTGAGTCTGAGTGTGAGTGAGTCTGTGTATGTGAGTGTGTGAGTGAGAGTGTGAGTGTGCATTCATATGAAGTGGGGAGATGGGATGTGAGAGGGGGGTCCCCTATGTATAAATCTGGCCCTGGTCATTGCTGTATAATTGCTGCCCCCCTTATATTGTGGCTTCTCTGTTGGAATATGAATGAAGAATAGTAAATAGGGGCCCCCAGGGGCCGACCCCTAGTTCAGTGGATATAGACACAGACCCTCTAACATCTCGATGAATATTTACTGCCCACAAGCCCCTCATATAAATCAGCCCCCCAGGATTTGTCTGTATAAAGGAAACCCCAACGCTCGGCTCATTCGCTGCCTCTCAACTCGCTATAAATTCTCTGATTCTTCCCGGAGATAAAAATGAATCTCAGAAGAAGAACAAATTCTCGGTCATTTCCTCGTGTCGCTGTGACAAGATCTGAGCTGCGTCGCAACCAAATACCATGTTTGGAAGTCGCAGGTTTTTGCAGGAGTTTGGTCTGACCCCCCGACCCCTGAATACTGAGGATTCTCTTCTGCTGCTACAGATTGAGATCCATTGTATGAGATGATTGGATTGTCTATGGGCAGATCTGTCGCAGGATAAACAAGATATTCCTGTTCATTCAGTAAAGGAGACTTAGGGCTGGACAATGGGGTCACTACAGAGGATCAGACCCTGAGGCTGCAGGGGGGCCCAGGAGGTATAGGGGGGCCCATAAGACCCTAATCAATGAAACAAATTCAACCGATGTTATTGGTGAAACAGGTCGCCCTATGGATATATTGGGGCCCCCAGTAACATCTAGATACGACACTGGTCTGAACCTTATATTGGGGCTTCTGTATCAGTCCACCCCCCCCCAGCATTCAAACAAGGATGATCTGATGTAGCCCCCCATCATTTCTGCTGATCCCCAACACATGCTCTGGGCTTATTTATATAATGATATAATATAATAGTCACAGGATACTGTATAAAGACAATATTACAATACAAGGCTCATTTAGTAACTCACATTACACGGCAGCGTAGAAATCAGTGCAGTCTGCATCACAGTTGGTTCATAATCAGTAGCATCAGTTTATATCACACGTCAACCTCACTTTCTGCTCAATCATTTCCCTCTCCCCAGAGCCCACTGAGCATGTGCAGTGCCGCTGACTCACCAGAGATGCAGAACAAGATCCAAGATGGGGAGCTGCTGGGGGTTATTACTGTTATAGGGGTGCTGGGCCCCTGGGCTGGTACAGTAAGCTCAGTATATGAAATGTAATATATTCACTTTTAGGATTTAGTTCCCCTTAAAGGCTCAGTAAAGTAAGGGCAGAACTAGGCACAATGTACGGCCTCTGGGGGTTACAGGTATTTGGGGGTAACAGGTATTTGGGGCTTCTTTGGGGTAATAATGTTCATTTCTGAGAGACTGAGAATGAATTGGGTCCTAGGAGTAATTATTGGTAAATAGGGACATCATTAACCCTTTAGCTGCTGCCTCCCCCGCTGGAGCTCAGCCTCCCTTTACTGCACTGAAGGGGTTTTAGTGGCAATAAGAAGAGGATCATTAGCCCCAGGCTCGTTATGTCTGTTATTTAATTGTCTCTCTGTCGTTAGATGGACATTTATTAAACGGCAAATTACACATGGGGGGTCACTGGGGAGGGAATGAGTAAGAAACAGTCGCTTCTCTATCTCACCCCCCCCCCCTCTGCACCGGCGGTTCTGCTCACTGACTAATATTAGAGGATTCTCAGACAATGGGAGTTGGGGGTGTAACAGAAAACTCTAAAGTGTCAGATATCAGTAAATAACTTGTACTTTGGGCCCCCAATCAATGAGCCCCAGTAGAAGTGATCGGGAGCTATGGACAATGCTGAAGGGGGGTCTCTTCTCCTGTACCCCCAGTCACATACAGCAGTCACACCCCTCACTATTATATTTAGCCTGAATATAGAGGCCTGGCCCCCTAATCATATAATAAATATGCGGCACGCTGACCCCCCCACTGCCTTCCACGTAACTTTCCCATCTACCCCTTCTCCTCCTTTTATCTCTCTCTCATTTCACTTCTTCTCTCCCCTTATTTCTCTTCTTTCTCTTCTTTCCTTATTCTCATTTATTTCCTCCTCCTTTTCTCTGTCACAATCTCACTTTGTCCCCCTTCTTTCCATCTTCTCCTTCTTCTTATTCTTCCTTCTCTCTCTCTGTTACTCTTTACTTCTCTATTTATCTCTTTCTCTTGTCATCTCTCCCGATTCTTTCTTCTCTTCCTCTTCTCTCTCAGTCATTCTTTCCCTTTTTCTATCTTTTTCTGTCTTTCTCTTGCATTTCTTTCCATTCCTTCTCTTCCTCTTCTTCTTCCTCCTTCTCTCTATCACTCTCTCTTTTTTCTCTATTTATCTCTTTCTCTTGCCAACTCTTGCCCGATGTCGCTCCGCTCCTCTTCGGTGCCGTGTCCAATATGGCGGCGCTCATAGCCACTACGTGGAGAGCAGCGCCAGTGCAGTGATGTCATCACGTTGCATCCGGAGCCAAAATCTGAAATAAAAGGACGCCAAGGTCAGAGGTTCAATGGCCGATTATCGGAATTGCAACCTTGGTTCCTGGGTCTTCCTAAATTGTTCCTGATTCTATTTCTGGACATTGACTCTTGCTGAACCTGTTCCCATGCTCCTTTGCTACCTGACAATTGAACTACTGTCTGGAATTGACTACGATTACTCTTGAACCTTTTTGATCACCACAAATTTGAACTTTGTCCTAAAGATTCCTCCTCGGTCTGGACTTCTCCACTAGGAGCCAAAAGGCCCCTGACAGTTACTTCTTCCTCCTTAATCTTTCTGTCAGTCTCTCTGTCTTCTTTATTTATCTCTTTCTCTTGCCGTCTCTTTTTCCTCTTCTTATTCTTCTGTCTCTATCACTCTCTACTTTTTCTCTCTTCTCACTTTCTCTTACATCTCTCCAATTGCTTCTCTTTCTCTTCTTATCTTTCTTTCTCTTTGCATCACTATCTATATTTTCCTCTCTTTCTCTTGCTAACTCTCCCCGTAATCTCCCCCTTTGGTTTCTTCCTTCCCCTCTTTTCCATTGTTTCACTCTCTTCCTTGTAGGGATGCACCAAATACAGGATTCGGTTCGGGATTCAGCCAGGATTCGGCCTTTTTAAGCAGGATTCAGATTCGACCGAATCCTTCTTCCTGGCCGAACCAAATCGTAATTTGCATATGCAAATTAGGGGCAGGGAGGAAAATCACATGACTTTTTGTTGAAAAACAAGGATGTCTAAGATGTTTTTCCTTCCCACCCTAATTTGCATATGCAAATTAGGATTCGGTTCGGTATTCGGCCAAATCTTTCACAAAGGATTCGGGGGTTCGGCCGAATCCAAAATAGTGGATTTGGTGCATCCCTACTTCCTTGCAAAACATGATGATTTGCCTCTAAAGTTCTACTTGTGTAAATAAATAAGCCTTAATGGAACAAGACACTCAAGTGCAGTTAGAGACGGGCCCGTCAGTATCGCTCAGTGAGTGGATCTATGAGAAGATACGAGATTCCGAGATGCATCAGGTCTCCAGGGCCCCAGGGTTCGGGAGGGGCTTTGCCAAGAGCAGGGGATGGGGGGGAATATAAAGGGGTAATCGGTTGATATACATCATTACTGGGTCCATATCACAGATATAAGGCAAAGAAGTTCCAGCAGAATCCGCTCGGTCGGAGGCTAAAGCTTTCCTGGCAATTAGCGGCTTCTGTGCAATAAAGGGAAAGTTAAAAGTGAATAAATAAAGTGAAGCCCCTCCGGGAACTGTATGAGCTGAATTCTATCCTGTGACTGAGGGTTAATGGTTCCGTCACTCTGGGGACTGAGCACAAGTTTTGAATGAATGAATAAAGTAGGGGGTGAAACCATTGTGCGACTCCCTATGTGACTGACGTCATCTCAATGATCTGTTAATTAATATCAGCAATTTGTATGGCAGAGAGAGGGGCAGCCGAATCCTGAGCGCATGCCCATTAGCTGCACTGGCACTAGGCTCAAAGTCAGAATTAGCAATGAAATATTCCATGTTGTGATGCATGACTCCTGCTTTTTGGGGGAGCTGGCATTGTACCCTTAATCGGATGTGGGACTGCTCCCTCCTTAAGGGCCACAGGAACCTATAGGTAAAGGACAGACCCATATCAGTACCCACAGTGCATTGGGCTGGCTTCACTAAGGAGTTAAAAAGTAGCAGGAGCAGCCAGGAATGGGCAAATAGAGTAATAGGCGCAAATTCACGAAGCGCCGAACGCTAGCGTTAATTCACTAACGAACGCTGGTGTAAATTCGCTAGTGTTACTTCGCATCCTTACGCCAGGTGAATTTTCGCTAGCGACGTAACTACGCAAATTCACTAACTTGCGCAGTGTACTGAACGCTACCTTTTACGCTAGACTTCCTTCGCCACCTCAGACCTGGCGAAGCGCAATAGAGTAGATAGGGATTGTTTCCAAAAAAGTCAAATTTTTTTCTAAGTCCCAAAAAACGCTGGCATGTTTTCTACATGATGGGTGAAAATATTTTTGGGGCTCCCCTCCTTCCCCCCTACATTTCCTGACTCATGCTAGCGCAACTTCGCAACCTTACGCTACCCCTGTGCGCAACTTTGGTTTTTAGTGAATTTGTGGAGCGCTGGCGAAACTACGCCTGGCGAAGTGCGGCGAAGTTGCGTCTGGCGCAACTTCCCATCTTAGTGAATTTGCCCATAAATGTCTGCTTCTTAAACCAAAGTGATGTATTTTGTGTTAACTTTCCCTTTAAAGGAAATACTTTGGGAAGAGAATGGAATCATAGTCTTCATCAGTCCTTAGTGGGGATTAAGTGTTGTAGGACATTCCGGAGGATGTAATCCTATTTGAGATAATCTGAGTTAAGTACCTAGATATTAATGGGTCAGCGCCAAGACTGAGCGCTAATCTAAGGCTCCTCATGTCGTTTCCAGTTTGCAGTTTCCCAGAGTCGGAACAAACAAGATTAAAGAGAAACCGCCATAGAGAAGAGGGGGGCAAATTAATCTTCCAAATGACTTATAGCCAAATCACCCTCCAGGCAAGTATGAGGTTCTGGTTAATGTTGTAGATATTTATGTGCCAAGATTGAGGGACCCATTCTCTAACACTTGATGGCATTGGAGGAGGAAACTAGTATCACTAATCATGATTTCTGGGTATTTCCCAAATATAGTAACATAATAAGTTAGGTCGAAAAAAGACACACACCCATCAAGTTCAACCTTTTAACTCTATACATAACCTGCCTAACTGCCAGTTGATCCAGAGGAAGGTGAAAACCTCCATTTCAACCCTCTCCAATTTGCCTCAGAGACGGGAAAATTCCTTCCTGACTCCAAAATGGGACCAGTCCCTGGATCAACTTGTACTATGAGCTATCTCCCATATCCCTGTATTCCCTCACTTGCTAAACACAATCCAACCTGCAGTTGTTCCAGATGCAACTAGTACCTTTATTGAGAGCTGGGTGTGGATTAGCCCCGTGTATGATATCTGCACCCCCTTCAGAAGTCACTTGTTATTATGGCTACAGGGGACGCAGAAGCAACACCCTAAGTTACTGGATTGGTTTTGAGCTGAAACTGCTTAGGGTCATCTTCCCACCAATGTCCTATCAATACACTCAGCTCCACCACAAGCTCCTGCAATGGAAAGAGACCATCTACCCAATGAGGCAATGGGCCATGGAGAATATGGAGAAGGACTATAAATATGGTTGGAGTTGAAGGGGTGAATGGGTGACTAGGTGAGGGATGGTGGTTTAGGGGTGTCCTGAGCTCCTGAGCATTTGCACTAGCCTTCACTTGTGCTCACACCTCCCTTCTCAATTGCACATTGTTGCACCCCTACACACACACATGCACCCCCTCATACACACTCTGGGGCCCAGCAAGATCTAGTTAGTCCCCTTCATATACAAACATTTTGTACATATACACAGACACATTCAGTAATGTGCACACAGTGTGACTTTATGGTCCATTCTTGCTGATATTCTCCATGTCCGAGGGACCATCAGTACATTTCAGAACCTCTCACAGGCCAGACCCGCTCTTGTTGTCCTCAGAACATCAGTAAGTTCAGTTCAGACAAGTCTCGGCACAGAACAGACCCACACTCTGCCCCAAGGTAACAGGCAAATTCACTGTCGAGTAATTACATCAGATCAGACGTCTGCCAAAGCTGCAATTTCTTTCCAATTTTTCTTCTGCACGACTGGAAAATGATGGTGTAATTATGTGTTTTTCTAGTGCAGCTTTGGAACACGGGGCTCTGTAATCTAAATTGTCCATTACAGGAAAGGGGACGTGTGTCATTATAGTATTGTAAATGTCTCTTGAAAGAATTATTGGGGTAATTTGGCAATTACAGTCAGCTGACCAGGATGGGCCAAAGTCCGCACAAAAGCACCTTCATATCATTTACCTTTACATTTTGTTAAGTGATTTTCTCTTTTATTCATCCCAATCTCACATCAGACCAAGCTACTTTGTGCCCCTTTATTAATAATAGTCTCAATGTCACCTGGATTGTAGGGGGTCATCTGGGGAAACAGCTTCTAAGGAGAAGGCGGTGGTTGAGATATTGAGTAGGACTGTGGATTGTCACTCACTCAAACCCCCCAAGACTGAGGGGCAGAGCCCAGTAAGAACATACATATCATTGAGTGACACGTGAGAAATTCACTGCTAAGTGCTGTGGCCACTAACATAACTCGCTTACTCGAAAAAGCTGCCAGTTTAAGATTCCTTGATGCTGATATGGTGCAGCTTGAGGTTCCTTGATGATGATGTTGAACAGTTGCTGGTGGTGCAGCTTAAGGTTTCTTTATCCTACAGTCAGTGGTGAACTCAGTGGGTACAACCTACCAACTTCAGCAATGACACAGAGAAAACATTAGCCAGGACACCAGAGTCAGACTTGTCTAAAAGGAACTTGATGTGTGTCATGGATCTACTAGATCTCTTAGAAAAACCTAACAGCTCAATTATACAAACCCACTTGCTGCACTTACCTGTTCTCTGTCCCCACCCATAGTTAGTGAAGGGTCTGTTTCTCATTATGGGGAATTTGCCATTTTAGTAAACCAATAAGAGTCAGTCAGTCATGTCTTATAAACTGGTTATCAGAGTTCAGTTTGTTTGTAGAAATTATTTGGGTCATAGATGATAGATAGATAGATAGATAGATAGATAGATAGATAGATAGATAGACAGACAGACAGACAGACAGATAGATAGATACAGATAGATAGATAGATAGATAGATAGATAGATAGATAGATAGACAGACAGACAGACAGACAGACAGACAGACAGACAGATAGATAGATAGATACAGATAGATAGATAGATAGATAGATAGATAGATAGATAGATAGATAGATAGATAGATAGATAGATAGATAGATAGATAGATAGATAAATAGATAGATAGATAGATAGATAGATAGATAGATAGATAGATAGATAGATAGATAGATAGATAGATAGATAGATAATAGATAGATAGATAGATAGATAGATAGATAGATAGATAGATAGATAGATAGATAGATAGATAGAGATAGATAGATAGATAAATAGAGATAGATAGATAGACAGACAGACAGACAGACAGTCAGACAGACAGACAGACAGATAGATAGAGATAGATAGATAGATAGATAGATAAATAGAGACAGACAGACAGACATACAGATACATAAATGACAGGTCACAGGGGCATTTAGGGTAATTCAGGGCAGTTGTACAAAAGGACCAGTTGCTGATGTTCCATTAAAGAGACATTAGTGCATCTGCCCCCCCCCCTCACTCATGAAATGGAGAGAAGAAGAGAATTGGGGGATTGGGGGGCACAAGCAGCTGATTAACAGGGAAGAGCCTGCGGCAGTAATGACCCAGGGACAGACAACAGACAGGGTGACAGATAAATATGCAGAGTCAGCACCTTGTACTCAACACTCACAAATCTATAACAGAAATAGAAACCAATGGACAAGTTGGCATGAAAATCAATTTGTTTTCCCTCTTCGGGGAGTCTCAGTGAGAACAGAGCGGCGCCTCAATTAACGCAATTCCTGCGAGTTCCACGGAAAAGTGAAATATTGGCGAATGAGATCTGAAGTCAAATGTCATCACTGCAGGTCTGGGGGCTTCTTGTCCCTCCTTCTGCTCAAATCCATAAATATTCACTGGACTTTCAGCAGTGTGTCTCATATGTATGAAGGGTTAACTATTCACATGCCAGGACACAATATAGCAACCATGAACTGAGTAGGATACAGCTCTTACCCCATAGTTATACACCATTAATGGATTCTACTGTTACTCTTACTTCTCTTTGTAAACTCCCTGAGAGTTTGTTTATCCAAATGCAACCTGTGTTTCATTCTTACAGATAAGTAGAGGTTCAATACACATATGGCTTCTCTGCTATCCATCTGTGTTCAGAATTAACAAGATAAATATGCCTGTATCAAAAATTAGTTGAAAGCAAAGCGTATTTATTCATTTCAAAACCAACAATTGATTAAGATTTTGATTTTTTAAACTTTACTACCTCCTTCCTATTCCTGGAACCTTATAATGAGAATGAAAAAGTCCCTGCCTACCCCTAATGTTTCCATCTGTCCCTACTGTCTCCATCTTCCCTTACTGTCTCCTTATTGACCCACTGACACTGTCTTGCCCTACAATCTTCAATTTGTTCTTCTGCTTCATCTTGCCCTACTGTCTCCATCTTGTCTTACTGTCTCCATCTTGTCCTACTGTCTCCATCTTGTCCTACTGTCTCCATCTTGTCCTACTGTCTCCATCTGGTCCTACTGTCTCCATCTTGTCCTACTGTCTCCATCTTGCCCTACTGTCTCCATCTTGTCCTACTGTCTCCATATTGTTCTACTGTGTCCATCTTGTCCTACTGTCTCCATCTTGCCCTACTGTCTCCACCTTGTCCTACTGTCTCCATCTTGCCCTTCTGTCTCCATCTTGTCCTACTGTCTCCATCTTGTCCTACTGTCTCCATCTTGCTCTACTGTCTCCATCTTCTCCTACTGTCTCCATCTTGCCCTACTATTTCCATCTTGTCCTACTGTCTCCAGCTTGTCCTACTGTCTCCAGCTTGTCCTACTGTCTCCATCTTGCCCTACTGTCTCCATATTGTTCTACTGTCTCCATCTTGTCCTACTGTCTCCATCTTGCCCTACTGTCTCCACCTTGTCCTACTGTCTCCATCTTGCTCCACTGTCTCCATCTTGTCCTACTGTCTCCATCTTGCCCTACTATTTCCATCTTGCCCTACTGTCTCCATCTTGCCCTACTGTCTCCATATTGTTCTACTGTCTCCATCTTGTCCTACTGTCTCCATCTTGCCCTACTGTCTCCACCTTGTCCTACTGTCTCCATCTTGCTCTACTCTCTCCATCTTGTCCTACTGTCTCCATCTTGTCCTACTGTCTCCATCTTGCCCTACTGTCTCCATATTGTTCTACTGTCTCCATCTTGTCCTACTGTCTCCATCTTGCCCTACTGTCTCCATATTGTCCTACTGTCTCCATCTTGCCCTACTGTCTCCATCTTGTACTACTGTCTCCATCTTGTCCTACTGTCTCCATCTTGCCCTACTGTCTCCATCTTGTCCTACTGTCTCCATATTGTTCTACTGTGTCCATCTTGTCCTACTGTCTCCATCTTGCCCTACTGTCTCCACCTTGTCCTACTGTCTCCATCTTGCCCTTCTGTCTCCATCTTGTCCTACTGTCTCCATCTTGTCCTACAGTCTCCATCTTGATCTACTGTCTCCATCTTCTCCTACTGTCTCCATCTTGTCCTACTGTCTCCATCTTGTCCTACTGTCTCCATCTTGCTCTACTGTCTCCATCTTGCCCTACTATTTCCATCTTGTCCTACTGTCTCCAGCTTGTCCTACTGTCTCCAGCTTGTCCTACTGTCTCCATCTTGCCCTACTGTCTCCATATTGTTCTACTGTCTCCATCTTGTCCTACTGTCTCCATCTTGCCCTACTGTCTCCACCTTGTCCTACTGTCTCCATCTTGCTCCACTGTCTCCATCTTGTCCTACTGTCTCCATCTTGCCCTACTATTTCCATCTTGCCCTACTGTCTCCATCTTGCCCTACTGTCTCCATATTGTTCTACTGTCTCCATCTTGTCCTACTGTCTCCATCTTGCCCTACTGTCTCCACCTTGTCCTACTGTCTCCATCTTGCTCTACTCTCTCCATCTTGTCCTACTGTCTCCATCTTGTCCTACTGTCTCCATCTTGCCCTACTGTCTCCATATTGTTCTACTGTCTCCATCTTGTCCTACTGTCTCCATCTTGCCCTACTGTCTCCATATTGTCCTACTGTCTCCATCTTGCCCTACTGTCTCCATCTTGTCCTACTGTCTCCATCTTGCCCTACTGTCTCCATATTGTTCTACTGTCTCCATCTTGTCCTACTGTCTCCATCTTGCTCTACTGTCTCCATCTTCTCCTACTGTCTCCATCTTGCCCTACTATTTCCATCTTGTCCTACTGTCTCCAGCTTGTTCTACTGTCTCCAGCTTGTCCTACTGTCTCCATCTTGCCCTACTGTCTCCATATTGTTCTACTGTCTCCATCTTGTCCTACTGTCTCCATCTTGCCCTACTGTCTCCACCTTGTCCTACTGTCTCCATCTTGCTCTACTTTCTCCAGCTTGTCCTACTGTCTCCATCTTGTCCTACTGTCTCCATCTTGCCCTACTGTCTCCATATTGTTCTACTGTCTCCATCTTGTCCTACTGTCTCCATCTTGCCCTACTGTCTCCACCTTGTCCTACTGTCTCCATCTTTCTCTACTGTCTCCATCTTGTCCTACTGTCTCCATCTTGCCCTACTATTTCCATCTTGCCCTACTGTCTCCATCTTGCCCTACTGTCTCCATATTGTTCTACTGTCTCCATCTTGTCCTACTGTCTCCATCTTGCCCTACTGTCTCCACCTTGTCCTACTGTCTCCATCTTGCTCTACTGTCTCCATCTTGTCCTACTGTCTCCATCTTGCCCTACTATTTCCATCTTGCCCTACTGTCTCCATCTTGCCCTACTGTCTCCATCTTGTTCTACTGTCTCCATCTTGCCCTACTGTCTCCATCTTGCCCTACTATTTCCATCTTGCCCTACTGTCTCCACCTTGTCCTACTGTCTCCATCTTGCTCTACTGTCTCCATCTTGTCCTACTGTCTCCATCTTGCCCTACTATTTCCATCTTGCCCTACTGTCTCCATCTTGCCCTACTATTTCCAACTTGCCATACTGTCACTTGCCAGCTTAACTTACTGTGTCCATCTTGCCCTACAATCTTCTTCTTCTTCTGCCTCCATAATACCGTACTGTCTTCATGTTTACCTACTGTATTTTGTATCTTCTTCTGTACAAGTGCTGTTCTGTTGGCACCGCTATGTGTGCGTGGCCCTATTTCAAGTCCACCTAAGGACAGCTCTGGTGCAGTTCTGTTTGCTTCATAAGTACAAGGTTCTGGCAGCTTGTGTATGACATTATTCAGACAGTTCCTACTGGACAAGCGAAGGATTCCAGACAGACCTGTCAGGTTTTCATCTAATCAGATCAGACAAATTTTGATGCACAGTCAGAACTGATAGAGACAGAGGCTGAAGACCATAAGTGACAATGTTTCACTTACTGAACAGACCCAGCTCCTAACTATGACTGGTTCATGTCCAAAAATATAACGATTCTCTGTGCTGCAGTAATGGATGGAATCACACATTTTTCTCTTACCCTCCCCGCAACTGCTGCAGCTTGAGAAATAAATGCTGTGCGAATGCTGGGGAAAGCAACAAATCTAACTTTTAGCCAAAATATATTGTTATTGCTATTATCATTTTTATTTACAGAGCCAGGAGGAGAGCGAAGGGAAAATCACTGGAAGTAGGAGCCATTCCCTCAACGTACAGTAGGGGCAGAGTGTATATTGGGGTTGTGTTACCGCCTGCTCTGATGGAGACAGTAGGGCAAGATGAAGACAGAGGGACAAGAGGGAGATAGTAGGGCAAGATGGAGACAATAAGGGAAGATGCAGATAGTAGGACAACATGAAGACAGTAGGGCAAGATGGAGACCATAGGGAAAGATGGAGACAGTAGGAAAAGATGGAGACAGTAGAGCAAGATGATGACAGTAGGACAAGATGGAAACAGTAGAGCGAGATAAAGACAGTCGAGTAAGATGGAAAAACTTGGACCTGATGGAGACAGTAGGGCAAAATGTATAATATATAGAAAGATGGAGACAGTAGGGCAAGATGGAGACAGTAGAACAAGATGGGGACAGTTGGACAAGATGGAGACAGTAAGACAAGATAGAGACAGTAGGACAAGATGGAGACAGTAGAGCAAGATGGAGACTGTAGAGCAAGATGGAGACAATAAGGCAAGATGAAGATAGTGGGACAAGATGGAGACAGTAGGGCAAGATGGAGACAGTAGGAAAAGATGGAGACAGTAGAGCAAGATGATGACAGTAGGACAAGATGGAAACAGTAGAGCGAGATAAAGACAGTCGAGTAAGATGGAAAAACTTGGACCTGATGGAGACAGTAGGGCAAAATGTATAATATATAGAAAGATGGAGACAGTAGGGCAAGATGGAGACAGTAGAACAAGATGGGGACAGTTGGACAAGATGGAGACTGTAGAGCAAGATGGAGACAATAAGGCAAGATGAAGATAGTGGGACAAGATGGAGACAGTAGGGCAAGATGGAGACAGTAGGAAAAGATGGAGACAGTAGAGCAAGATGATGACAGTAGGACAAGATGGAAACAGTAGAGCGAGATAAAGACAGTCGAGTAAGATGGAAAAACTTGGACCTGATGGAGACAGTAGGGCAAAATGTATAATATATAGAAAGATGGAGACAGTAGGGCAAGATGGAGACAGTAGAACAAGATGGGGACAGTTGGACAAGATGGAGACAGTAAGACAAGATAGAGACAGTAGGACAAGATGGAGACAGTAGAGCAAGATGGAGACTGTAGAGCAAGATGGAGACAATAAGGCAAGATGAAGATAGTGGGACAAGATGGAGACAGTAGGAAAAGATGGAGACAGTAGAGCAAGATGATGACAGTAGGACAAGATGGAAACAGTAGAGCGAGATAAAGACAGTCGAGTAAGATGGAAAAACTTGGACCTGATGGAGACAGTAGGGCAAAATGTATAATATATAGAAAGATGGAGACATTAGGGCAAGATGGAGACAGTAGAACAAGATGGGGACAGTTGGACAAGATGGAGACTGTAGAGCAAGATGGAGACAATAAGGCAAGATGAAGATAGTGGGACAAGATGGAGACAGTAGGGCAAGATGGAGACAGTAGGAAAAGATGGAGACAGTAGAGCAAGATGATGACAGTAGGACAAGATGGAAACAGTAGAGCGAGATAAAGACAGTCGAGTAAGATGGAAAAACTTGGACCTGATGGAGACAGTAGGGCAAAATGTATAATATATAGAAAGATGGAGACAGTAGGGCAAGATGGAGACAGTAGAACAAGATGGGGACAGTTGGACAAGATGGAGACAGTAAGACAAGATAGAGACAGTAGGACAAGATGGAGACAGTAGAGCAAGATGGAGACTGTAGAGCAAGATGGAGACAATAAGGCAAGATGAAGATAGTGGGACAAGATGGAGACAGTAGGGCAAGATGGAGACAGTAGAACAAGATGGGGACAGTTGGACAAGATGGAGACAGTATTACAAGATGAAGACAGTAGCACAAGAGGGAGACAGTAGGACAAGATGGAGACAGTAGGGCAAGATGGAGACAGTAAGACAAGATAGAGACAGTAGGACAAGAAAAAGACAGTAGAGCAAGATGGAGAAAATAAGGCAAGATGAAGATAGTGGGACAAGAACGAGACAGTAGGGCAAGATGGTGACAGAAGGACGAGATGGGCACAATTGTTCAAGGTAGAAACAGTAACAGTTTCTATCAGTTTCATTTGTTTAGACCAATTTGGCTGTTTATCTGCCCATGTATGGGGGCGTCTGACGGGCTCACCTAACTGATAACTAGCCAAATTTTGGGTAGATTTAATTTTCCTGTTGGATCAGTGACCACATTGGTTTGTTGATGCCGTCCTTGCTCCAGCCGTTCTTATACAGAACCCACTGTTGTAAATCTGATCATTTGGCCCTAGGGTCAATGATTGAATTAAAGACTGATATTGGCCACCTTAGGTGAGACTGAGCCTGTCGGGGGCTGGTTCTGTGCCCTATGATGAATAGATATAAAACATGGCAGAACTCAGTGTCTCTGGTATTTAGTGAGGGTGTTGCCATGTGAGTGCAACTTGATAATTAGACGGCAGTGGGGGGTTAAAGAGCGACAGATTGACTCCCATTTGGACGGTGTTCTGGAATGTGCGGCCCCCAGACTAACACTTATTTATAGCCAATTAAATGACTTAAATCTGCGCTTGTTCTTGTTTCTGTAGCGTGAAATCATAAAGTGCCTGACAGCAATCAATGAGGAAACACATTGTTATACCTGCATTGACTATTGTATCCAAATGCAACTGCCGCCCCACGCTGCCATCTCCTCCCGTTGCTAGGCAACACTATCAGAGCCATGCTGGGTGATCTATCAATTTTATTTCCATTGTCCGGAGGAGACGACTAATAAAAACACAGGAGAGAGCGGATTCCATTGCAGGGAATAAAGGGAAAATCTGTGAGTTCATAGAACCCTCTCGCCTTAAACAATCGCACGCGTCGGCGAAGGAAACGCAATTACTTACGGCAAATTTACCCTTTGTTTTCTATTGACTGGAGCTGAGAGCAGCCATGTGCATCAATAATGTGAGGGTGATGGACACCCACTCACTGGGACTGGAATTGAAGGGATAATGGGACACGGCTAATGGGATTGGTCAGATAATATCCACTAAACTTTGATTGGTAGAAATGAGAATTTCCTCAAATGAGCTTTTATATGAGATGTTATTTGTATCTAGGGGTGTTGTGGCCCTTGCTGACCCAGTTGTATCATGTGACACACCAAAAGAGACTGCTGGGAAAGTGGGTGGGGTCTGTATCAAGCACTTCATTTGTGCCCTCCCTGATTCAATTATACCATGTGACACATACAAATAGAATGGTGATTCCCACAATGCCCTGTGTCGATTGCAGCAGGGAAATTGCACCGATAAAATTGGAAGAACATGAAAACTAATATTTAGTATGGTGCAGAGAGTGATATTGCAATTGCAATTGGTCTTAATTATTTGTGTTTTTTTTAATCATTTCGCTTTTTATTCAGCAGCTCTCCAGTTTGCAGTTCCAGGTTGCTAGGCTGCAAATGAACCTAGCAACATGGCAGTGGTGTAAATGAGAAATGGGAAGATGAACAGGAGGTGGTCTGAATAGAAAAGTAAGTTATGAAAATGAACAATATTGAAATTGTAGCTCACAGAGCAATAGTTTATGGGCGGCCGGGGTCACTGACCCCCAGCGTCGGACTAGGGGACCTGGGGTTGGAATCAGCGACGGTATGCAGGGCGCATGGCCCATTTGAAAGATGGATAGAGACTGAAGAAAAGGCAAACAAACTATAAAACAGAATAAATTAAGGGCAAGTGAAAAGTTGCTAAGAATTAGCCATTGTATTATATACTAACAGGCAACTGGAAAGATGTACTGCCCCTTTAATGCATAATGATGACTTTCATTAGACACACTGGAATTCTGGGAAATGTGTTTCCGGAATTAAATGCCCCCCATAGACACGTATAGAAATGATGCTCTATACTATTTATTACTAATGCTTTACTTAATAATATTTTGTGCTGGGTCCTTTATGAGTAATGAGTCTCTGATCCTCTTCCCCTGTTTCTGTAAAGAGCGGCCGGATGCCTCTGTGGGAAAGGCCTAAATCAATTGGCCTAAATGGCTGTCACTTCCAGTGCTCGCGCCCCTTCATCACTTGCACTTGCACCCCCTCATCCCAGTGACTGAGGAGCCAGGCGAGCCTCTGCTGATTGGATAATGTGCTGAACTGGAGCTCTGCTGATTGGATAATGTGCTGAACTGGAGCTCTGCTGATTGGATAATGTGCTGAACTGGAGCTCTGCTGATTGGATAATGTGCTCAACTAGAGCTCTGCTGATTGGATAATGTGCTGAACTGGAGCTTTCCCTGGCACCACCAGTCTCATTCATTCCCTGGCACCAGGGACATCATAAAGAACGAGCAGCAATTGCACTTTATGGCCATTGGGAAACTTTGTCACTTACAGGATGATGCATCTGTCTTTTGGCGCAGTTATTGCGAGTTCACAATCAGCAGATACAAAGCTCAGTGAATTCTATTGAGCCCCCAAACACCCTGCACCACTTGATGCTTTCAGCCCCAGGTCCAGTGTCAGACTGGGGGTTCAGGGTCCATCACATTAAGGGCCCACCTGCATCTCATTCGTAAAACTCCATCCTACCCAACACCCCATTATGTACCTACTCTCTATCCTCTGGAACCTGCAGATTCAGCCAGGTGGGGTCCATGAGGAATGGGGCTCACTGGGTTTTTCCCCGGTGCCCCACTGGCCATTCCGTGCCTACCCAGGTCCAGACTGAGATTCAAAGTAGCCCCTCCCCCACTACCCCCATAATGTCTGTTTTACACCAGATCCTCTGCAATTTGCCATAAACTCTGGATTACCTGTCTTGGTCTGCCCTTAATTCTGATCTTAATTCTGCCCTTAATTCTGCCAATAATTCTGCTTTTATTGCTAAACTTGACTCATTAAGATCTCATTAAGAAAGTTGGTCATATTCACGTAACATCAAGCGTCTTGCCAAAAAGTAAAATGGGGCCCCAATGAAAATGAAATGGCCCCTGAGTGCACAACCATTCCTCTATTATCTGCTAAATCGCAACAAATGTTCACTCTGGAGAACTAAAACCAAAATGAAATCATTAGTTTATTCATAATAATATATAATAATCCTTCATCATGTGATTCTCTTTGAATCCCACCAACAAACCACTTAAATCCCACCCACTCTCCCACAAGCACCGCCCCCTGTCCGACCCACAAACAGAACTTTTACATTTCCTGGGTCCCTGACTGCAGTACCCCTGTACCCCCTGATGTGGTTGGGGGGGAGTGACCTAAACTGATTTTATTCTTTTATTGTAGCTGAAAACATTGTTTAGGCTCAGAAACCCACTAATAACTGGGGCAAATGTATATCCAAGGCCCCTTGCACCGTTATATGTGCCCTGACTCCAGTTCCACTATCCTTCGTGTATCATTTACCATCGACATAAAATCTTTCCATTTCTCCCCTTTAATAAAAAGTCCATTTTGGCCTTGAGCTGAATGACCTGTAATTATATAATTATATGACTGTCCACCTCTCTGACTGGTACATTTATTACTGGTGCCCAATGATCATGTTGATTTTGCTCTGCAACGTTCTCATTGGTCAATTCTTGAATCTTTCATTTACAGAAGGAAATAATGGTGACATTGTGGCCCCATGACATGACACACGAATCAGGAGGGAGGAGAGACTGAACGCTAAATTTAACCCTTCCACCTCCAGTTGCAGCAACAAAACACAGATAAAATGAGATTCTTATTGGAGGATAATTTTTGCATTTTAATGAGAGATAAAAAAAAATGTCTTTTGGATATGGCTGAAACTTATAGGACACAACCCTAAATGTGACTCCCCAATCTTCTATCTTTGCCTCCATGATCTTTGGTCCCCCCGAAAGTCCCTCCATCCCTAGTGCAAAATCTAAAATTCCCCCTTCAGTATCTCAGAGCATTTCCTATCCTTGTGATATTCCGGAGATCTGGAAATAATGGCTGGAGCAACGTCGTCTCCGTTGTGGTCCTTGATGAAGAGGATTTTATTCTTCCGATTGCCATGGAAATGGAATGACTGAATCTACTCATGAATCATCACACTTTGCATTGAATATAATTAAAACAAGTAGAACAGAGCGAGAACCATTAACCTCGCTGCAATTAGAACAATTCATAAAGCAAATCGCGGTAATGACCGGCCTTAATTTATAGCACTTTCCTGTAATCTGATTGGCTCGTATCATTAGAAGCGATTAAACCGGATGAACGGAGAATTTGTGATTTCCTTGGAGCCGAACATTTAAACGTCCACCTGAATATTCCAGATCAACGAAATAAATGGCTCCGTTTGCTGAGGATGAGAGAATCGCTCCAATGGGAAGTGCAATTTATTTACCCTTAATCCTGTGAAGGCAAATGGGAATGAGTGAGGGTCACCAATCCCTATTTATGTAGGGTTAGGGTTATATGATGCACCAGCAATCTGGTCTGCAGGAACCACCTACTACTACACCACCACCTACTATTACACCATTTAAATGGGGAATATATTAAAAGTTGCACTGGTCTAATAACTCATAGTAATTAGCAGAGGGGGTTATTGGGCATCTGTTTTAGTGAAGTCACTAAACTGTAGGGATGCCCCGAATCCAGGATTCGGTTCGGGATTCTGCCTTTTTCAGCAGGATTCGGACTCGGCTGAATCCTTCTGCCTGGCCGAACCGAATCTGAATCCTAATTTGTATATGCAAATAAGGGGCGGGGAGGGAAATCACATGACTTTTTGTCACAAAACAAGGAAGTAAAAAATGTTCGGATTCGGTTCGGTATTCAGCTGAATCTTTGGCAAAGGATTCAGGAGTAATGGATTTGGTGCATCCCTACTAAACTGACCACTAAATTGACTTGAGAATATTTCATTAGGGTTTGTTCACCTTTAAATTAACTATTAATATGATGTAGAGAGGGATATTCTGAGACACTTTGCGGTTGGTTTTAATTTTTTATTATTTGACTTATTTAGCTTTTTATTCAGCAGCTCTCCAGCTGTTTCAGCCATTTGGTTGCTAGGGTCTAAATTCCTCTAGCAACCATGCTCTGAATAAGAGACTGGAATATGAATAGGAGAGGCCTGAATAGAAAGATGAGAAATAAAAAGTAACAATAACAATACATTTGTAGCCTTACTGAGCATTTGATTTTTATGATTGGGTCAGTGACCCCCATTTGAAAGGTGGAAAGAGTCAAAAGAATAAATTTGCAAAAATGCCACGGAAATTCGCCAGGGAAAATTCGCCAGCATCAAAAAACTTTGCACGCGCAACGGAAAAATCACACGCATCAACATTATTCGGGTGGCCATTGACTTTAACGTCGGCATCAAAATTGACGCAGGCTCCAAAATTCATGTTTCCCAATTTTTTTGCCGTTGCACGAATTTTGCTGGAAATTCACAGATTTTTGGGTATAACGGGACAAATTCGCCTTATATAAAGTATGAAGTTCACTAATACATTGTATCACTTCAGTGTCTTCTCCAGGGCTCAGTGATGAGCAGATCTTTATGTTTATTTGTGTAGAATAAATAAAGAAATAATTCTAAAGCCCTTTAAAACCCCTACCATTTATTGGGGCTCTAACAAAGGTGTTTGAGATTTTGGGTAAGTTGGACTGTTCTGCCGAGTGGGCCGATGTTGAGAAAGAACCAGTACTAATGATGAAAAAATAATCATCCCAAATAGGAAATTAAGATGGAAGAGTAAAGGAGTAATGGTGGGCGAATTTGCGGCGTTTCGATCTGCAGAAAAATTCACGAATTCCGCACGAAATTCGCGAAACAGCGAAAAATTCGCGAAATGGCTCCGGCGTTTCGTTTTTGACGCCGGCGCCCATTTTTTTGATACAACCAAAAATTTTTTTGACGCCGGAGAATTTATTCGCTGGCGGCGAATCGCGCAAATTCGCTGTGAATTCGCATCTGGCGAATAAATTTGCCCATCACTATAAAGGAGTAACGACACATATAGGGGCAAATTCACTAAGATTCAAAGTTACGCCAGGCGCAACTTTGCCGCACTTCGCCGCACTTCGCCAGGTGTATTTTTGCCAGCGCTCCGCAGATACACTAAAATCCGAAGTTGCGCACAGGGGTAGCGTAAGTTTTTGAAGTTGCGCTAGCGTTAATTCGCCAAGCGAAGCGAAGTTTCGCTAGCGATGGTTCATTTGCATATGGCGCCAAATTCAAATTTCAATGGAGGAACACGTATCGCCACTTCAAATGCCTAGAAAACCTTCAAATCAGCAAATAAAAATGTTATTTTGCCCTACACATGTGCCCACTGTCTAGGTAAGTTGCCATGAGTCAGGAAATGTAGGGGGAAAGGAGGGGAGCCCCAAAAATATTTTCGATCTTTTTCAGCCTATCACCCATCATGTAGAAAACACGCCAGCGTTTTTTGGGACTTAGAAAAAAAATTGACTTTTTTTGAAACAATCCCTATCTACTCTATTGCGCTTCGCCAGGTCTGAGGTGGCGAAGGAAGTCTAGCGTAAAAGTTAGCGTTCAGTACACTGCGCAAGTTAGTGAATTTGCGTAGTTACGTCGCTAGCGAAAATTCGCCTGGCGTAAGGATGCGAAGTAACACTAGCGAAATTACACCAGTGTTCGTTAGTGAATTTGCGCAGTAACGAAAAATGCCAAACGCTAGCGAATTAACGCTAGCGTTCGGCGCTTCGGCGCTTAGTGAATTTGCGCCATAGCCGGGAGGATAATGACACAATAATACAACAATAATAATACAATAGATTTGCATGAGTCGTTATGTTCATACTCACAAATCCTTGTTTAAACAAATGAAATGTGAGTTCAGTGATTCTAGATCTGCTGTGTGATTAGGGGGGTGAGATCTATTAAACACGGGGTGTGATAATCAATGTTGGGGGCCCCTCGGATGCCAATAAGATAAGCAGTTATTAGTTGTGTAGTTTGTGTATTATGTCCTGTTGTGCACATTTAAGGTACAAATACAAAACAAACGGATGGTGGAGATGGGAAGGGACAGTGGAATGAACAGAATTAGGGGTTTTTTCTTTCTGGGATACTTACCCTGCGGCACAACTTAGCACTGGTATTAAACAACTAGTTGGTTTCAGACAGATCACCAGAAATAATGACTTTTTCCAATTACTTTCTATTTTCTATGTGTCACCGTTTTCATAATATTGAAGTGAAAAGTGTCATTTTTCACTTTCTAAAGCAGCTCGGGGGGGGGGGTCGCCGACCCTGTAAACTGTTCTAAATGGATACATTTAGTTGATCCATTTCTTATCATTGTCCCTGCTGAGCAGAATCTCTGAGTTTCATTACAGGCAGTTGTTAGACTTGATACAATAGTTACTGATACTCCAGAGATGCTGCTGAGAAATAGATCAACTCAATGTTGTAAAATTGTAACAGTTCAGAATCTGCACCTGAATTTAGAGTCCTGCGTGGAACCAATTTGTTAATCCTGACCCGCAACTCACATACTTACCCACTTGGACCCGCTGCCTGACCCAAACTGCAAGTACCTTATCCGCAACCCGATACGTGACCCGCTATTATGTTATTAAACATGATAAAACAACTGAACTGAAAAATAGTGTTTGGAAGGTGAACATCCCCTTTAACTCATTGTTTATTCTGTATTAGAAGTTAAGACTCCGCCCAGAATACGGAGATCTAGTCAAGGCCAGAAACCCCCATTTGTCCCCACTTTTATCCCCCAACCCACTGACCCCATTAAACACAAAGTGCGGGGCAGAAACTTGTTTATAGTTGTTTAAAGGTATAAAATATAGACCATATGGATAATATAGAAAAAAATATTATGGATAAGACCCACCAACCCAAATATATAACAACATCTTAAAATCCTACTCTTAACCCACAGGTTGCCTGATCTTTTTGTGGGTAACCCAATTTGCTACCCAAAATTCTGCATCACTTTATCATGGCAGAACCCGGCCCATTGAGGAGTCCCTATTTCATATCTGAAGCCTTTCTTATAAGGGGTACATATAAATATATAATATTGCGTATAAAATTGGGCTCCTTGGGGGTTGTTTATTTCTGGGGTTATTTGTAAAGACAAATTGTTATTTTAATTATTTTGTGCACCTGCCCTTCACAGAGCTGTAGAGATGTCGCGAACTGTTCGCCGGCGAACTTGTTCGCGCGAACATCGGGTGTTCGCGCTCGCCGGAAGTTCGCGAACGTCGCGCGACGTTCGCCATTTTGGGTTCGCCATTGTTGGCGCTTTTTTTTGCCCTCTCACCCCAGACCAGCAGGTACATGGCAGCCAATCAGGAAGCTCTCCCCTGGACCACTCCCCTTCCCTATAAAAACCGAAGCCCTGCAGCGTTTTTTCACTCTGCCTGTGTGTGCTGAAGAGATAGTGTAGGGAGAGAGCTGCTGCCTGTTAGTGATTTCAGGGACAGTTGAAAGTTTGCTGGCTAGTAATCGTTTTGATACTGCTCTGTTATTGGAGGGACAGAAGTCTGCAGGGGTTTGAGGGACATTTAAGCTTAGGTAGCTTTGCTGGCTAGTAATCTACCTTCTACTGCAGTGCTCTGTATGTAGCTGCAGTGGGCAGCTGTCCTGCTTCTGATCTCATCTGCTGACTGCTGCAATAACAGTAGTCCTTGTAAGGACTGCTTTTATTTATTTTTTTGTTCCAATACAGAGCAGTATCAAGCAGATTACTAGCCAGCAAACTTACTATCATCTGTCCCTGAAATCACTAACAGCTCTCCCCCTACACTATCTCTTCCAAGCACACACAGGCAGATTTTTCAGATACATTTTTGCCCTTGATCCCCCTCTGGCATGCCACTGTCCAGGTCGTTGCACCCTTTAAACAACTTTAAAATCATTTTTCTGGCCAGAAATGTCTTTTGTAGATGTTAAAGTTCGCCTTCCCATTGAAGTCTATGGGGTTCGCGAACCGTTCGCGAACCGCTCGCAATTTTGCGCAAGTTCGCGAATATGTTCGCGAACTTTTTTTCCGACGTTCGCTACATCCCTACAGAGCTGCCCCCAAATGGCTCCAAAAGAATCCAATTAACACTGGAGCTACGGTTGCCACCTGGCCAGTAAAAATGATGGTTCGTCCCAATGTTATTAATAGGGAATAAAGATAAATATATAGGAAGGTCAGTGATCCCAATGTTATTAATAGGGAATAAAGATAAATATATAGGAAGGTCAGTGATCCCAATGTTATTAATAGGGAATAAAGATAAATATATAGGAAGGTCAATGATCCCAATGTTATTAATAGGGAATAAAGATAAATATATAGGAAGGTCAGTGATCCCAATGTTATTAATAGGGAATAAAGATAAATATATAGGAAGGTCAGTGATCCCAATGTTATTAATAGGGAATAAAGATAAATATATAGGAAGGTTAGTGATCCCAATGTTATTAATAGGGAATAAAGATAAATATATAGGAAGGTCAGTGATCCCAATGTTATTAATAGGGAATAAAGATAAATATATAGGAAGGTCAGTGATCCCAATGTTATTAATAGGGAATAAAGATAAAAATGTAGGAAGGATGGAAATGTTTTTCAGAAAAGTTGGCATGGCAACTCTAATTGGAACTACAGAATTCAAATTAAACGTGAATTTAGACTGCACATAGACAGTGAAGGAGAGAGAACCCCTGTGTGAATAAAATAAGGATTTACCAGATCAGCCTGAAAATAATGATCATTTCAAGCAGTGGCCACATTGCGCCCCACTTCCCACGCAAATCATGACATGCGCGCGCCAACAAGGACAACAAGTGCGCATGACCGTTCACAAAAGAGGGGCTTTTTCAGTGTTGGACTAGGGGTGGGCTGCTTTTGAGGTACGTGTCTGGCACCCCCAACGCTTTGCACCCTAGGCACTTGCCTCTTTTACCGACCCCATCGTTTCTGAACTGATTTCAAGTGTTTCTGCTCAATTTAATGTTTTGAAATATGTGAGGGTCAGAGCTAGGAAGTTGCAGTTTGATAAATGGAAGTGAGTGTTAGCTCTTCATCCGCACTCTCTGAATTACGAGCCGGTCCCTACAGGAGACAGAAGCAAGTGCCAGCGATTGTGCAAAGTGCCCAATTTTCCCAATGGCTGAAATTTCCCCGATTTAAAACGTCAGGAATTAAAATGCGGCCGGTGACCCTGTGTCGTGACTGCGGAGGTGGCACAAGAGAGATGCGCTTGGCACAATGTCACAGACGGAGAAGCCGGGGATAATGAAGACATAGTGGGAAGCGGTGGTACTAATGTGTCGTTTGGGCCGCGCCAACTTGCCATTATGTCTGGAGCTGTTTCCCAAAATTCTAATGACACAATTTTCTATTCATTTAGTTCCTTTCTCTGCCGAAATCCTTCTCAAGTCAAGTGCCCTTCTGAGGCAGCCGCCCAGGAATCCAGCCAAGACTTTCTGTTTCCATCGTTTGTTTCTCATGTTTCCAGATCCATGGACTTGGCACCGGGAGAGAGCGGAGGATTTATAAAGGGCAGGAGCCCGGCTGATACCGAGACACTTACCTGCCCCATAAACACGGAAATTGCTCAATTCTGCCAACCTGCTCCGTCGCCTGTTATTTATCCCAATCAGCAGGAAACATTTCCATTCCAGGCCTGGAATTAGCAGGAAAGACGAGAAATACACTGAAAATGCCCCAGGGCACCAAAACCAGGGCAAATACACTGAAATAACTTCATGAAAGAAACTCCGATCACTACAGGTGAGACATCTAGTCATTCCCAGTGCATCCGAGTCTCACCTGTGCCCAAAATCTGCAGCCCTGATGCCAAGACCAACAACATACTGTACATACTGTGTATAGAACCACAACACCGTCGGCCCCATATAGTGATGGGCGAATTTATCCTGAAAAATTCACGAAACGCAAATTTTGACTATTGCGTCAATTTTGACGCCAGTGTTAAGGTCACTGGGCATCAGAATAATGTTGAGACGCGATGGTTTTGATGTTTTCCAATGCGCGTCCTCACTGGCGAATTTTTGTGGCTGGCAAAATGTATTTGTCCATCGCTAGTCCCATACAATGTATATAACAGAACTGTGAGACTGTCGGTCCCATACAGTGTATATAACAGAACTGTGAGACTGTCGGTCCCATACAGTGTATATAACAGAACTGTGAGACTGTCGGTCCCATACAGTGTATATAACAGAACTGTGAGACTGCCGGTCCCATACAGTGTATATAACAGAACTGTGAGACTGTCGGTCCCATACAGTGTATATAACAGAACTGTGAGACTGTCGGTCCCATACAATGTATATAACAGAACTGTGAGACTGTCGGTCCCATACAGTGTATATAACAGAACTGTGAGACTGTCAGTCCCATACAATGTATATAACAGAACCGTGAGACTGTCGGTCCCATACAATGTATATAACAGAACCGTGAGACTGTCGGTCCCATACAATGTATATAACAGAACCGTGAGACTGTCGGTCCCATACAGTGTATATAACAGAACCGTGAGACTGTCGGTCCCATACAGTGTATATAACAGAACCGTGAGACTGTCGGTCCCATACAGTGTATATAACAGAACCGTGAGACTGTCGGTCCCATAAAGTTTATATAACAGAACCGTGAGACTGTCGGTCCCATACAGTGTATATAACAGAACCGTGAGACTGTCGGTCCCATACAATGTATATAACAGAACCGTGAGACTGTCGGTCCCATACAATGTATATAACAGAACCGTGAGACTGTCGGTCCCATACAATGTATATAACAGAACCGTGAGACTGTCGGTCCCATACAGTGTATATAACAGAACCGTGAGACTGTCGGTCCCATACAGTGTATATAACAGAACCGTGAGACTGTCGGTCCCATACAATGTATATAACAGAACCGTGAGACTGTCGGTCCCATACAGTGTATATAACAGAACCGTGAGACTGTCGGTCCCATACAGTGTATATAACAGAACCGTGAGACTGTCGGTCCCATACAGTGTATATAACAGAACCGTGAGACTGTCGGTCCCATACAATGTATATAACAGAACCGTGAGACTGTCGGTCCCATACAGTGTATATAACAGAACCGTGAGACTGTCGGTCCCATACAGTGTATATAACAGAACTGTGAGACTGTCGGTCCCATACAGTGTATATAACAGAACTGTGAGACTGCCGGTCCCATACAGTGTATATAACAGAACTGTGAGACTGTCGGTCCCATACAGTGTATATAACAGAACTGTGAGACTGCCGGTCCCATACAGTGTATATAACAGAACTGTGAGACTGTCGGTCCCATACAGTGTATATAACAGAACCGTGAGACTGTCGGACCCATACAGTGTATATAACAGAACTGTGAGACTGCCGGTCCCATACAGTGTATATAACAGAACCGTGAGACTGTCGGTCCCATACAGTGTATATAACAGAACCGTGAGACTGTCGGTCCCATACAGTGTATATAACAGAACCGTGAGACTGTCGGTCCCATAAAGTTTATATAACAGAACCGTGAGACTGTCGGTCCCATACAGTTTATATAACAGAACCGTGAGACTGTTGGTCCCATACAATGTATATAACAGAACCGTGAGACTGTCGGTCCCATAAAGTTTATATAACAGAACCGTGAGACTGTCGGTCCCATACAGTGTATATAACAGAACCGTGAGACTGTCGGTCCCATAAAGTTTATATAACAGAACCGTGAGACTGTCGGTCCCATACAGTTTATATAACAGAACCGTGAGACTGTTGGTCCCATACAATGTATATAACAGAACCGTGAGACTGTCGGTCCCATAAAGTTTATATAACAGAACCGTGAGACTGTCGGTCCCATACAGTTTATATAACAGAACCGTGAGACTGTCGGACCCATACAGTGTATATAACAGAACCGTGAGACTGTCGGACCCATACAGTGTATATAACAGAACCGTGAGACTGTCGGTCCCATAAAGTTTATATAACAGAACCGTGAGACTGTTGGTCCCATACAGTGTATATAACAGAACCGTGAGACTGTTGGTCCCATACAGTGTATATAACAGAACCGTGAGACTGTCGGTCCCATACAGTGTATATAACAGAACCGTGAGACTGTCGGTCCCATACAATGTATATAACAGAACCGTGAGACTGTCGGTCCCATACAATGTATATAACAGAACCGTGAGACTGTCGGTCCCATACAGTGTATATAACAGAGCCGTGAGACTGTCGGTCCCATACAGTGTATATAACAGAACCGTGAGACTGTCGGTCCCATAAAGTTTATATAACAGAACCGTGAGACTGTTGGTCCCATACAGTTTATATAACAGAACCGTGAGACTGTTGGTCCCATACAATGTATATAACAGAACCGTGAGACTGTCGGTCCCATAAAGTTTATATAACAGAACCGTGAGACTGTCGGACCCATACAGTGTATATAACAGAACTGTGAGACTGTCGGTCCCATAAAGTTTATATAACAGAACCGTGAGACTGTCGGACCCATACAGTGTATATAACAGAACCGTGAGACTGTCGGTCCCATAAAGTTTATATAACAGAACCGTGAGACTGTTGGTCCCATACAGTGTATATAACAGAACCGTGAGACTGTTGGTCCCATACAGTGTATATAACAGAACCGTGAGACTGTCGGTCCCATACAGTGTATATAACAGAACCGTGAGACTGTCGGTCCCATACAATGTATATAACAGAACCGTGAGACTGTCGGTCCCATACAGTGTATATAACAGAACCGTGAGACTGTCGGTCCCATACAGTGTATATAACAGAACCGTGAGACTGTCGGTCCCATAAAGTTTATATAACAGAACCGTGAGACTGTCGGTCCCATACAGTTTATATAACAGAACCGTGAGACTGTTGGTCCCATACAATGTATATAACAGAACCGTGAGACTGTCGGTCCCATAAAGTTTATATAACAGAACCGTGAGACTGTCGGACCCATACAGTGTATATAACAGAACTGTGAGACTGCCGGTCCCATACAGTGTATATAACAGAACCGTGAGACTGTCGGTCCCATACAGTGTATATAACAGAACCGTGAGACTGTCGGTCCCATACAGTGTATATAACAGAACCGTGAGACTGTCGGTCCCATACAGTGTATATAACAGAACCGTGAGACAGGGGCAGTTGCATCTGTTTTTGTAACATGCGGAGTTAAATCATTGGGTTTTCCTGACATATAAAGCAGAAGGTTCGGCTCACTCCTAATCCATCATCTTCGAAAGTATCTGAATATTCTGTCAATGAAAATATCAGAATGATAAAATGGACAGAAACAGGGAAAAGTTGAACTTTAAACACAAAAAGGAATGTAAGATTTTTGGCACCTACAAAGGGATCTGTCACCCTGATGTTCTCTATCGTTCTGCCCCCAAGTTCATCGGCACTTTGTAATTCTCCCTAATGTCAACGGAATAGAGAAGAGCAATTCCAATTGAGTTGGTCCTTCTATTCCCTTTATCAGCTTAGTCGCTCTTACTCTGTACTTTCTCTATTTCATTACTATCCCCCCTTATATATTTATACATAGTGATCATATCCCCTTATATATTTATACATAGTGATCATATCCCCTTATATATTTATATATAGTGATCATATCCCCCTTATATATTTATATATAGTGATCATATCCCCCTTATATATTTATATATAGTGATCATATCTCCTTATATATTTATATATAGTGATCATATCCCCTTATATATTTATATATAGTGATCATATCCCCCTTATATATTTATATATAGTGATCATATCCCCCTTATATATTTATATATAGTGATCATATCCCCTTATATATTTATATATAGTGATCATATCCCCTTATATGTTTATATATAGTGATCATATCCCCTTATATTTTTATATATAGTGATCATATCCCCTTATATATTTATATATAGTGATCATATCCCCTTATATATTTATATATAGTGATCATATCCCCTTATATATTTATATATAGTGATCATATCCCCCTTATATATTTATATATAGTGATCATATCCCCTTATATATTTATATATAGTGATCATATCCCCCTTATATATTTATATATAGTGATCATATCCCCCTTATATATTTATATATAGTGATCATATCCCCTTATATGTTTATATATAGTGATCATATCCCCTTATATTTTTATATATAGTGATCATATCCCCTTATATATTTATATATAGTGATCATATCCCCTTATATATTTATATATAGTGATCATATCCCCCTTATATATTTATATATAGTGATCATATCCCCTTATATATTTATATATAGTGATCATATCCCCTTATATGTTTATATATAGTGATCATATCCCCTTATATTTTTATATATAGTGATCATATCCCCTTATATATTTATATATAGTGATCATATCCCCTTATATATTTATATATAGTGATCATATCCCCTTATATATTTATATATAGTGATCATATCCCCTTATATGTTTATATATAGTGATCATATCCCCTTATATTTTTATATATAGTGATCATATCCCCTTATATATTTATATATAGTGATCATATCCCCTTATATATTTATATATAGTGATCATATCCCCTTATATTTTTATATATAGTGATCATATCCCCCTTATATATTTATATATAGTGATCATATCCCCCTTATATATTTATATATAGTGATCATATCCCCTTATATATTTATATATAGTGATCATATCCCCTTATATGTTTATATATAGTGATCATATCCCCTTATATTTTTATATATAGTGATCATATCCCCTTATATATTTATATATAGTGATCATATCCCCTTATATATTTATATATAGTGATCATATCCCCCTTATATATTTATATATAGTGATCATATCCCCTTATATATTTATATATAGTGATCATATCCCCTTATATATTTATATATAGTGATCATATCCCCTTATATATTTATATATAGTGATCATATCCCCCTTAACTGTCTCTTCTCCAGTGTAACAATCCCAACTTGTCTTTTCTCATAACTGATCCCTTCAATTCCCTTTATCAGCTTAGTATATGCAGAACTATTTAAGATAAAATATAACACTGACCCATATCAACCAATCAGCAGGTAGGGTTTACCGATCACCTGTTTAAAAGGAAACATCGATAGGTTATTCCCGCTGGACAACTCACTGCCTTGTATTTTATATGGGGGGGAGGTTAGTTCACTATTTTTGCTTTTAGAAATGTGTTTCTTTTATAATTATCATACTTACTCGTAACAACCAATCAGCATTTAGTTTAGAATAATGTAGCACAAGTTAGAGAATGAAAGCCCAGGTGTGATTGGTTGCTATGGGTAACTGTCCCAGGGGCAGTTTAGACCCTGAATAAATGAACTTGTCTCTGTGTCTCAGACTCAGTAACCGAGGGAACATCTGTTTTCTTTTTATTATTGGTAATTATAAAATGTGGAATTTTATGTCAATTCTGCAGGAAAGTGATGTGTTGTGGGGAGAGTGTGAGACCAGCAGATAAATGAGCATTTGGTGCCCGAGGAGAAGTGTCAGTCCGTCTGTCTCCTCATGTCCTGGCACAGCAGCAATTTCACAAGATTAGAGGCAGTTTGGGGGCTGAGCAGCTTGTTTATCACTTCTGCCAGTTTCTTCATTTACAACTGCCACCAGCAAGTTGGGGGCCACAGAGTAAACGAGCTCAGTTTCAGGAGCCTCTCGGCTTCGTTTGGGTCACGACTGAAGACTGAGAACTCAGGAACGATTTGCTCAAATGACCCGACACTTGGGTGAAGTTGTGCTGACAGAACGGATCAGAACTTTAACAGCATCAAACTCGGGGGGGGGCTTTAGCTACGAGAATTTACCCTAAGACTTGCACTCAAAACTGGGGTTGGCTCATGAAGGGGAATTTACATCACATAGGGGGGTACGTGTACCAGAGAGGGGTTTGTCAATTACACATGTTCCAAAGAGGAGACCAACACAGGGACCCCTGTACCAGAGAGGGGATCATGCATGATATAGGGGGGCCCTGTAGCAGAGATCGGATCATGTATGATATAGGGGGCCCCTGTACCACAGAGGGGACCATGTATGACATAGGGGGGCCCTGTACCACAGAGGGGATCATGTATGATATAGGGGGCCCCTGTACCACAGAGGGGACCATGCATGACATTGGGGAGCCCTGTACCACAGAGGGGATCATGTATGACATAGGGGGCCCCTGTACCACAGAGGGGATCATGTATGACATAGGGGGGCCCTGTACCACAGAGGGGATCATGTATGATATAGGGGGCCCCTGTACCACAGAGGGGATCATGCATGACATTGGGGAGCCCTGTACCACAGAGGGGATCATGTATGACATAGGGGGGCCCTGTACCACAGAGGGGATCATGCATGACATAGGGGGCCCCTGTACCACAGAGGGGATCATGCATGACATAGGGGGGCCCTGTACCACAGAGGGGATCATGCATGATGTAGATGACCCCTATACCATAGAGGGGTAGCCAAAGAAGGGGGGATATATTGTGTTCGATGACCACGTTTCATGTTCGCTCCTCTACTTTGGTCAACCTGGTTTAGACACCCCCTGTGTCACATAAAGGGGTGCCAGAGGATACCGAGGAAACAAATCTAACACTTTTAGTCCCAGACTCAGGAATAGACAACTGGTAAAAAAAACAGCTGATATAATTATTTTTAGAGAACTAATTTGCTTGAAAGGTGAGTGCGCGGGAGCTAATCCTCAATTCAGCAAATCCCACAGCGACAGGTACATATTTATAATGACATTTTTGCACAGATCTGTAACTGCCAATATCTCATAAATAATAAACTTCATCCGAGGTATCACAGTCTGGGGCAGATTGTGTCTTTGATGGAAACCATAAAATTCATTTCAAGTAGGTGCAATAAGAAACAAAAACATAAAACCGCTCAGCAATCAAGCAGTTAGGGGGTTTTAAAGCAGCAGATAAATTATCTGGGCTCATAACTCAAAAGAGACATTAATGTACTTAACAGAAAACATGGGGTTATTGTGCTTCTATGTGACCGTCTCTGTGCCTGGCATTGGAAGGGAACCTACTCGCTTTTTTTCAAGCGTTTTTTTATTGCGGAGAGTATGTGGAGCTGCTGTAGATATTGCTCCCATCACTTTAAAAGTGGTTGTTCATATATGGTTAATATCATGTCACCCTTATATTTGTCCCACCAAGTTGGAATCTGCCTTCTAAGATGTGGGAAAGGACCCAGAGGAAGATTAAGCCAAGAGATAAAGATCCAGAGGAAAGATTACACCAAGAGGGCAGGACATAGAGAAAGATTAAGGGGCAAATGTATAAAGGGTCGAATATCAAGGGTTAATTAACCCTCTATATTCGACTGGGGAATGAAAATCCTTTGTCTTCAAATATCAAAGTCGAAGGATTTTGCGCAAATAGTTCAATCGAACGATTCAAAGGATTTTAATCCGAACGATCGAAGCATTATCTGTTGACCAAAAAAAGATAGCCAAGCCTATGGGGACCTTCCCCATAGGCTAACATTGACTTTGGTAGCTTTTAGGTGGCGAACTAGAGACTCGAAGTTTTTTCTTAAAGAGATAGTACTTCGACTATCGAATGGTCGAATAGTCGAACGATTTTTAGTTTGAATCCTTCGATTCAAAGTCGTAGTCCATTCGATGGTCGAAGTAGCCAAAAAAACACTTCGAAATTCAAAGTATTTTTTCTTCTATTCCTTCACTCGAATTTAATGAATGGGCCCCCAAGCCTAGAGATAAAGACCCAGAGGGGGATTAAATCAAGAGGGCAGGACCTAGAGAAAGATTAAGCCAAGAGATAAAGACCGAGAGGGAGATTAAGCCAAGAAGGAAGGACTCAGAGGAAGATAAAGACTAGAGATAAAGACCCAGAGGGAGATTAAGCCAAGAAGGAAGGACTCAGAGGAAGATAAAGACTAGAGATAGAGACCCAGAGGGAGATTAAGCCAAGAAGGAAGGACTCAGAGGAAGATAAAGACTAGAGATAAAGACCCAGAGGGAGATTAAGCCAAGAAGGAAGGACTCAGAGGAAGATAAAGACTAGAGATAAAGACCCAGAGGGAGATTAAGCCAAGAAGGAAGGACTCAGAGGAAGATAAAGACTAGAGATAAAGACCCAGAGGGAGATTAAGCAAAGAAGGAAGGACTCAGAGGAAGATAAAGACTAGAGATAAAGACCCAGAGGGAGATTAAGCCAAGAAGGAAGGACTCAGAGGAAGATAAAGACTAGAGATAAAGACCCAGAGGGAGATTAAGCCAAGAAAGAAGGACTCAGAGGAAGATAAAGACTAGAGATAAAGACCCAGAGGGAGATTAAGCAAAGAAGGAAGGACTCAGAGGAAGATAAAGACTAGAGATAAAGACCCAGAGGGAGATTAAGCCAAGAAGGAAGGACTCAGAGGAAGATAAAGACTAGAGATAAAGACCCAGAGGGAGATTAAGCCAAGAAGGAAGGACTCAGAGGAAGATAAAGACTAGAGATAAAGACCCAGAGGGAGATTAAGCCAAGAAAGAAGGACTCAGAGGAAGATAAAGACTAGAGATAAAGACCCAGAGGGAGATTAAGCCAAGAAGGAAGGACTCAGAGGAAGATAAAGACTAGAGATAAAGACCCAGAGGGAGATTAAGCAAAGAAGGAAGGACTCAGAGGAAGATAAAGACTAGAGATAAAGACCCAGAGGGAGATTAAGCCAAGAAGGAAGGACTCAGAGGAAGATAAAGACTAGAGATAAAGACCCAGAGGGAGATTAAGCCAAGAAGGAAGGACTCAGAGGAAGATAAAGACTAGAGATAAAGACCCAGAGGGAGATTAAGCCAAGAAGGAAGGACTCAGAGGAAGATAAAGACTAGAGATAAAGACCCAGAGGGAGATTAAGCCAAGAAAGAAGGACTCAGAGGAAGATAAAGACTAGAGATAAAGACCCAGAGGGAGATTCAGCAAAGAAGGAAGGACTCAGAGGAAGATAAAGACTAGAGGTAAAGACCCAGAGGGAGATTAAGCAAAGAAGGAAGGACTCAGAGGAAGATTAAGCCAAGAGATAAAGACCCAGAGGGAGATTAAGCCAAGAGGGCAAATCCCAGAGGAAGACTAACCCAAAGAGGGCAGGGTTCAAAAAGTCAAAATGGCAAGACCTGTAATTAGGAAAGCACCGTTATACTGATTTTTTATTAAGAGGAACTGAGAAACACTTGCAAATGAGGCTGTTGGACAGAATTTGAGATTGCAGTGCTTGGTACAACCTTCAAATCCCTATTCACAAAACCATTTGTGCCTACCTGCTGTTCTCCAGGGAGCCCTGTATTTGTTACATTTAGGAGGCAGTATAAAAACAGGGTTCCCTTTGGACACAGACTCTCCCACATAAGCCAAGACTGGGACAATGGTTGCACTTTGTGGCATGTAAACTTTAGGGCAAGGGCAATGAATGGAATTCTGGGTTACACTGAATGTGGCATTGTGGGTAAAAAAAAAACACAGCAAACTCCACTTTTTTGTTAATTCTGCACAAAAAAAAGCTTTTTTATTCTCATTTTGTAGCAAAGAGACCTGGCGTGTAGAATTCAGCCCGACTTCTCATTCGGAGAGAGTTGATATTAGTAATGTGAAACGGCGCATATATTACGGGCAGAGCATGACAAGGAAACAGAGACGCTCGTACTCTGAATCCCGATGAGATGATTAATTCTTTCACCCGGGGAGGAGAGAAACATTATCACCCAAACAATAAAGAGATATTGCAAGAAGCTTAAATTGGGATCAATGATTGAATTTTCTTTCCAGACTCAGAGAATTGTTGCCCTTTGGGGAGGAATATTGTCTGCAGTGTGGGGTCAAATAACAAATATTGATGGAACATTTGATACAAAGTTTATAACGTCACAAAGTGTGTTCAGAGTCCAAGGACTTATTAGAAACCCTTTCCGGTTATTTCTACATTAATATTAACTTCAATAATAACTGAGTGTCTAAATGGTAACATTAGTGACTGTGTGTAAAGTTCCATGTCCACGTACTGCTCCACAAACTAAAACCTCACAGGGTGATACTTGTCATTGATATAGTGCAAAACAGAAACCCTTAGAGGACTTAAATTGTAAATGATCCTTGTTATTCATAAGAAGTACCTGATGTATTGGTACAACCGGCAAACACTCTGTTTAAGAGTCGACATACTGTAAATGTTGTGTTGGGGTCACCCAACAACTACAACCAATGATGCAACGCATACTCTTTGTAATGGGGTCTGACGATCAACTAGAAACTCCCTGTTAAAACGACCCCCTGATGTAGCATTAACCTAGGTACTGTTCTTAATTATTTACATAGGGTTGTTGAGTTTCTTGTCCAATCACAATAAGAATCTAAATTAGTTGGGCCCTGGGCATCAAGGCCATCCCAAAAATCACTTGATCTTATATTACTATTGTTTATTTTTATGGTGTTATTAATAATGCGACCCTTGCAGCAGACCCCGGGGGAGATATACAGGCAGAAACTAAGGGAACAGAAAGGAGAAAGTAAGAAAATATTATGTAGGGATGTGAAAATCTTAGACACCCTTACAGACAGGCACATCCCTAGTAATATGGACACCTCAGTGGGTCCTTATGGGGACCTTGTGCTTCTGTAACCCCTGCAGTTCACACAATGTACACCAGATGGCACTGTGCCAGAGTATAAAAGGTTTAGGAACCATGTGCTCTGGGTCCATTGCTTTAGCCCAACCAAGCAGGCTGGAAGGGAATGGGTAGTGCTGACCCTAGGCGCCTTGGCCCTAGTAATTATACAGCTATACTCGTTTTATAGATCACTCTAGGAGTGATAGAGAGGTTAATTAGTTGAGCAGCTCAAGGCTCCACTGAGGAGATTAGAGGGATTAAGATCCCAGGGTATTACTGACCCAGAGTAAGGAACCAAGTGTTGAGATAGGGATGATAGGAGTTCCCCTAGTCTGCCACTGGAAGATATCCTGAAAACTGGGCAATACCCATCACATGCTGTCAACTTACTCTCTGCTGTATATTCCCTAGCCTGTGGGGATTCAGCCTATACGTGCTGTGAGTATATGTTTCCTTTATGCTACTGTGTATGTTCTATACTCCATTGTGGATCAATGTGCTAAATGATCTATGTGCTATTGTTCAATAAATATTGTTTTTGGTTCAACTGTTAAAGAACTACTGGCGCCCATCATTGTGCTATCGCATCAGGTTACAGTTACACTACACCCTTGCCTCCACCCCGCTGCGAGGGCTTACCCCTGAGAAAGAGAGCTCATCGGTGGTCTCAGCCCACCAAGGAAAGTAGCTAAACTATCCCAGCACAAGTCAGTTTACTATAGCGCTACAATAAAATTAGGAGAAATTTGAGTAATGAATCTGAGATCCTAACTGAGAGAAAGGCAGTGCCGGGCAAAGCTCCCCTCCATGCTCACATTCGCCATATTTGGCCTTACTCTCCCCCATCCTCCCTCCTCTCTCCCCATTTCTCATGCCCTTTCCATGTATCTGTCTACTCCCCAAATGCTGTTTTTCTTCTTTTTTTCTGTTTTTGATAATATCTTTTCTTTTCTGTTTTCTCCATATGTTGACTATTATATAGAAGGGGAGAGAAGAGGGAGGATGGGGGAGAGTAAGGCCAAACAGTTGGGGGAGAAAAGGAAAGGAGAGGGGATGAGAGACAGAAGGAGAGAAGGGAAAGGGGTTTAGGGAGTAGAGAGAAATGGGGGAGAGGAGAAATATAGAAGGGGAGAGAAGAGGGAGGATGGGGGGGAGAGTAAGGCCAAACAGTTGGGGGAGAAAAGGAAAGGGGATGAGAAACAGAAGGTTGGAAGGGAAAGGGGGTTAAGGAGTAGAGAGACAAATGGGGGAGAGGAGAAATATAGAAGGGGAGAGAAGAGGGAGGATGGGGGAGAGTAAGGCCAAACAGTTGGGGGAGAAAAGGAAAGGAGAGGGGATGAGAGACAGAAGGAGAGAAGGGAAAGGGCGTTAGGGAGTAAAGAGACAAATGGGGGAGAGGAGAAATATAGAAGGGGAGAGAAGAGGGAGGATGGGGGAGAGTAAGGCCAAACAGTTGGGGGAGAAAAGGAAAGGAGAGGGGATGAGAGACAGAAGGAGAGAAGGGAAAGGGGGTTAGGGAGTAGAGAGACAAATGGGGGAGAGGAGAAATAGAAGGGGAGAGAAGAGGGAGGATGGGGGAGAGTAAGGCCAAACAGTTGGGGGAGAAAAGGAAAGGAGAGGGGATGAGAGACAGAAGGAGAGAAGGGAAAGGGGTTTAGGGAGTAGAGAGAAATGGGGGAGAGGAGAAATATAGAAGGGGAGAGAAGAGGGAGGATGGGGGGAGAGTAAGGCCAAACAGTTGGGGGAGAAAAGGAAAGGGGATGAGAAACAGAAGGTTGGAAGGGAAAGGGGGTTAAGGAGTAGAGAGACAAATGGGGGAGAGGAGAAATATAGAAGGGGAGAGAAGAGGGAGGATGGGGGAGAGTAAGGCCAAACAGTTGGGGGAGAAAAGGAAAGGAGAGGGGATGAGAGACAGAAGGAGAGAAGGGAAAGGGCGTTAGGGAGTAAAGAGACAAATGGGGGAGAGGAGAAATATAGAAGGGGAGAGAAGAGGGAGGATGGGGGAGAGTAAGGCCAAACAGTTGGGGGAGAAAAGGAAAGGAGAGGGGATGAGAGACAGAAGGAGAGAAGGGAAAGGGGGTTAGGGAGTAGAGAGACAAATGGGGGAGAGGAGAAATAGAAGGGGAGAGAAGAGGGAGGATGGGGGAGAGTAAGGCCAAACAGTTGGGGGAGAAAAGGAAAGGAGAGGGGATGAGAGACAGAAGGAGAGAAGGGAAAGGGGTTTAGGGAGTAGAGAGAAATGGGGGAGAGGAGAAATATAGAAGAGGAGAGAAGAGGGAGGATGGGGGGAGAGTAAGGCCAAACAGTTGGGGGAGAAAAGGAAAGGGGATGAGAAACAGAAGGAGAGAAGGGAAAGGGGGTTAGGGAGTAGAGAGACAAATGGGGGAGAGGAGAAATAGAAGGGGAGAGAAGAGGGAGGATGGGGGAGAGTAAGGCCAAACAGTTGGGGGAGAAAAGGAAAGGAGAGGGGATGAGAGACAGAAGGAGAGAAGGGAAAGGGGGTTAGGGAGTAGAGAGACAAATGGGGGAGAGGAGAAATATAGAAGGGGAGAGAAGAGGGAGGGTGGGGGAGAGTAAGGCCAAACAGTTGGGGGAGAAAAGGAAAGGAGAGGGGATGAGAGACAGAAGGGAAAGGGGGTTATGGAGTAGAGAAGGAAAAGCAGAGATCAGGGAAGAGAAGATACAATGATAGCAGAATGGATGAGAGAAGGGGAATGAAGAGAGAAAAGTGTTTAGTGGGTTCTGTGGCTAATTGGTTGGACCCCCACCTCATACATTGATGTTAAAAATGTACTTCTTTGTATCACCAATGGGATTTTGGAGGGCCCCTACATCAGGGGTCCAAGCCTGTAGAGAACCCAGACAATCCTGTATTAATGAGCACTTTCAATCTTAGTAGAAATGATCAAGTTACAAGTGTTTTATGTCCCTAAATTACATTATGTTACATATTATTTTGCCATACAAAGTTGACACAATGCCTTGAACACCCCATAATCCTGCCATTGAACCTGTGATCTCACACCCCTCAGGGGAATTTCGTCTCGATGTAAATCTTCACACATTTCACACTTTTGCTGATGATTTATTGCTCGGATTCCTCCCACTGATCACTAAATAGTTATTTCTTGTTCTTTTCATATTTGCAGCCTGTGAATCGGCGTCCTGGTGCTGCAGAGCTGTCGCTTTAATGCTGGCGGATCAGTCGCTTCTCCCCGGAGAATATTGTTTGTATCGCAGTTATTAAGATTTTGCTGTATAAATGCAAATTTTGGTAACTCATTTTTCACATGATACTCTGCCCTTAACATTTCATTCTGAGGAATCTGTCTGTTGGATGAATTAATTCTTATGTTCAACACAAAACTATTGCGACTGCACAATGCGAAGCCAACAAACCCTGATTGTTAATGATCCCGGCGCCAGTGCCTAATAAATAGCAAATATCTTCTATGGGCTTAAAGAAACAGTGTTTCCAGTAAGACTAAGGACTTTTATTCATAGTCACATGCTAATGTTTGAAGGGGACACCAAAGTTTAACTTCCCTTGCTTCCCAGGATGTCCCAGTTCTAATATTTAGACCTGTGGGTGGGAGGTTCTCCTAATTGGCCATCAATCTTCTACTGGAAGGGGCACATGGTTTTCCCTCTTAGGCCTTTACCTAGAACCTGGGGTGGATGTGGTAGTCCCTTAATCCCAGTAGAACCAATGGAGACCAAGAACTTTACTCTTCTGAATATAACCACCTCCTTCTGCCCCAGGCCTATCTCTTCACTGCTCAGCTGCTCTCACTGCATGGGGTTCCCTGAACATGAACAAAGGCAACAGAACCAATTTGTAAAGACCAATGTGTGGCTGGAGTTCATGGAAAGGGACAAATCAGAAATTCAAGAGGATCCTAGAGACACAAATACACAGAGAAACTGGTCAGAAGCAAAGACCAAGTTTAAGGGCAGATGTATTTTAGCTTACCCTTAGTTTGTGCTTTTGTCTCCTCAACCCCCTCAGGTTTCTTAACTCACCAGCCTATGATTATGAAGACCTCAAAGAGGTTCCTTCTGGGCATGATCACTGCATCTGCTCCATTGGAACACAATCGGGAATGCACAGTAGGCACCTCTTTGAGGTCCTCATGGACAAGTAACAGCACCTTGTGGGGGCAGGGCTCATGTTCTCATTGGTCATTCAGCCTATCAGGACCATGAAACTGGGACTATTGTAATAAAGGCCTTTGTTATTAGTGATGTAAACTGAAGCAAAGATGCTATTTAACATCTCTGCCTTCTCCCTGTTTCCATCAACCAATTTACCTGCCTCCAATAGCAGGGTCCAACATTGCTCCATTATTATTTATGTATTCAATATAATATAAGGTGGGTCTCTCTCTGCGCAGCAACAGTTTCAGTTTTTATTTTCTTTATACCCTGGGGGGTCTTGAATGCACCATGGGAGAGACATGTAGAATGGGCAGGTAAACCCAAGAAGTCTCAGGTTACTTTTATAGAATTGTGGGAAGGTGATGCAGTTAGAATGTAGTGGGTCCCCAGCAAGGATAGACACCTGGAATAACCAAAGTGTTCATTACTAAAGACTTTAATCAAGGCAAAGCTAGAAAACCTCCTCTCTTTTATTCCATTAATAAAGTGTTGTCCTTTAACAAAACCATTTTGTCAGGGGTTCTGAAAGAGTTTATTTTAAGATCTCCTTAGTTATATGTATCTCCAGTGTAAACAATCCTATCTCACCTGCATGAGATTCTCCATTCCCCTAATTAGCTTAGTTGCTGTTTTCTGTACATTCTTTAATGTTCTTTTTCTTTACTGGAGACCTTAGACTGCACTGTATTCTCTAGATGAGGTCTAACCAGTATTTTGGCAGGGGCAGAATCCCAAATGCCTCTTTAATATTTTATTGCCGTTACCTTTTTGCTGACTGGCATTGCTTCCTAGAGTTGGGCTTATTCTGCCAGCCAATCCTATCCGGCACGAAGAAGAAATGAGAAAGGGAAATTGGAGTTTGTCTTAATGTTAAATCCTGACATTTTAAGCGAATTTCTGCCAAACGGGGAAAAAAAAGAAAAGATAAGAAATCTTTGAAGTTGTTTCTTTTTGGTGAAACGTTTTAAACTTGGGAAGAAAGAAACGATAAGAGGATAAAATAGAGCGAAATCCGTCATGAAGGAGAGAAAGTTTAGATATTAGTTGATGACTTTGATGAGTGGTGGGATTATATTATATATTATATATTATATTATATATTGCAGTGGCGCCGGAATGCTCCATGTTTGTAATTAGGCTGCGCTGCTTTTGCAAAGGGGCGGGGGGGCTATTGGTCTTTATTCAGATCTGGCCGGGCAGCCATAGTAATTGCTCAGACTTTTGGCGAAAACCAAAACTTGAACGTCCCCCTCTCAGGTGTCTGAGGATGAGGCATGGGGTTAGGGGTGTAACTACAGAGGAAGACAGGGGGCCCCATGATGCCCTCATTTATATACGATTTCAATAAATATTGGTAAAACAGGTACAACCTCTAGACATTTTGGGGGCCTGAAAAATAACTTGCTGTGGGGTCCAGTAAATCTAGTGAGATCAGGGGGGCACAGCAGGGTAAGTTGTCCTGGCAAAATCTAAGGTTTTGTGCTGTTCTCTCCAAAAAAGCTGGGCCCCCCTTAAGAGCGAGCAAAGACTCGAAGTGTGAAGGAAGCAGCGAAAAGAGTCGAATCAGTAAAGGAAGTGGTGGAAAGACCGAAACGGAGCCGAATCCCGTAGAAGAAAATCGAATCTGCGATCGCCAAGGACAAGGAAGAAGAACCTAAGGTAAGTTCTACTGATCACCAATGGGTTTTTTTAAATTTTCTTTGGGACCCCTGACCACCTATACTTTTGTTTAATTTATAAGGGGGGCCCCTGACCACACATGTTTTTTTTAAATTTTCTATGGGTCCCCTGACCACCTATGTTTATTTTTAACTTGTAAAGGGACCCTGGCCACCAATGTTTTATTTTTTTACTTGTCGCACGGGGGCAAAAAATGTTGCACGGGATCAGTGAATTCCGATGGCGGCCCTGTATCTAGTTACGCCACTGCGTGGGGTGTAACGCAGCAGCCATTGCACCCTTGTGTCTATAGTGCAAAACAAATGACGCCCCTAGTGATGGCACCCCAGGGAATATATCACCAATTGAGCATCACACACTGATTTCTTGCCAATGATACAACAGAGGAGACAGCCTTGCACTTTCCCTTTGCTCTTGGACTGAAATACCCTCAATTCTTGCCTTATTTACTGACACGTTCCCAGCGAGTTGCGACTTCCCACTTATTGTAGTGATTAATCTCTCCGCACCCTCAGCTCATTTGGAGAGTTCCCAGGCGAGTCCCTAGTTTGACAGTGTCGGAGGCTGGTGAGCACTTGGGGGCCTCGTGAGCAGCACAGAAAGTGTAATTCATTTAAATACATTTCAGATCGTATATATATATATATATGTTATTTTAAAGCTCTCCTCCTTGTTATGAAGACATATCCTTGACAAGACTCTTGGCAAATGTCATTTAAATAAGTCTCTCCTCCAGCATTTTATTTGTGTCATTTAAATTTATGAGCCATAGAGGAATCATTATTTATACAACAATGTCAATTGGCTGACGTGTTCCTTCTCCCGGCGACTCGATTTAAATGTCCCGTCACCTCCAGTAATATCTCCTCATTGAGCCCCACTCCTCCGTGACCTTTTCCACTGGACGCTAAGAGTCGCCTTGTGGTGACCGAGTAACTAATTAAAGAGTTGAAGTCGTTAGTTCTGCGACTCTATAAATCCAGTCCAATGACAACTTTGCATTGTCCCCATTTCACTGCTGGCCGGACCTGTCGACTGACTGAAATATTACAAGACAATTCTTACCTTATTAAAGAGAGTTTAGTTAATGTGCAGCGCGGAATAGAAAGTTACCCTGGGGCTTTACACAGACATTCATAGACCAAGACTGAAAATATATTAACTGATCCTTCTCTTCCTCCACAGAAACACCCCAAAACTAAACGCTATCCAATAAATAGTCCCAGGGACCTGAGCCAATGATTGGCTGGACCATATTGACCAATAAACACTAACGGACAGCAGATAAATTGTGGGACTGTCTCATCCCAGCTAACCTGTAGTAATGATTGGGAATCAACCCTAAAGCCAATTGTTTCAACTTGATACACCTGGAAGCTCAGCCTGATAACCAAATAGGGCGACATTATAGGTTTAACTGTGTTTGCTCCCAGATATTCTTAGAACTAGGGCTGGGCCCCTTAGTTAATAACAAGGTTACAGATATATAGAAACATTGGGGTGTCACCCTGCTATAGTTCCAGGGGTACCCAGGGTACAAATAAACACTCACCCCAAATCTCCCCCTAACTGACCTTCAGACTGGGCCCCCTTAGCTAATAGTTACATAGTTACATAGTTACATAGTTAAATTGGGTTGAAAAAAGACAAAGTCCATCAAGTTCAACCCCTCCAAATGAAAACCCAGCATCCATACATACACCCCTCTACTTTTAATTAAATTCTATATACCCATACTAACTATAGAGCTTAGTATCACAATAGCCTTTGTATTATGTCTGTCCAAGAAATCATCCAAGTCCCTCTTATAGTCATTAACTGAATCATCACCCGGCAGTGCATTCCCCAACCTCACTGTCCTCACTGTGATGAACCCCCTACTCTGTTCCTTTAAATGAAACTTCTTTTCCTCTAGTCTGAAGGGGAGGGGCCTCTGGTACGTGATTCTCTTTATGGGTAAAAAGGTCCCCTGCTATTTGTCTATAATGTCCTCTAATGTACTTGTAAAGTCTAATCATGTCCCCTCACAAGCGCCTTTTTTCCCCCAGAGAAAACAACCCCAACCTTGTCAGTCTCCCCTCATAATTTAACTCTTCCCTCCCTCTAACCAGTTTAGTTGCACTTAGTCTCTGCACTCTCTCCAGCTCATTTATATCCCTCTTAAGGACTGGAGTCCAAAACTGCCCCCATACTCCAGATGAGGCCTCACCAGGGACCTATAAAGAGACACAATTATGTTTCATCCCTTGAGTTAATGCCCTTTTTTATACAAGAACTTTATTTGCTTTAGTAGCCACAGAATGACACTGCCCAGAATTAGACAACGTGTTATCTACAAAGACCCCAAGATCCTTCTCATTTAAGGAAACTCCCAACACACTGCCATTTAGTGTAGAACTTGCATTTATATTATTTTTGCCAAAGTGCATAACCTGCATTTATCAACATTGAACCTCATTTTCCAGTTTGCTGCCCAGTTTTCCAACTTAGACAAATCACTGTGCAAAGTGGCAGCATCCTGCATGGAACCTATAGTTCTGCACATCTGTAATAACAAGGTTACAGATATATAGAAACATTGGGGTAACAGTCACCCTGCTATAGTTCCAGGGGTACCCAGGGTACAAATAAACACTCACCCCAAATCTCCCCCTAACTGGCCTTCAGACTGGGCCCCCTTAGCTCATAACAAGGTTACAGATATATAGAAACATTGGGGTGTCACCCTGCTATAGTTCCAGGGGTACCCAGGGTACAAATAATCACTCACCCCAAATCTCCCCCTAACTGACCTTCAGACTGGGCCCCCTTAGCTCATAACAAGGTTACAGATATATAGAAACATTGGGGTGTCACCCTGCTATAGTTCCAGGGGTACCCAGGGTACAAATAATCACTCACCCCAAATCTCCCCCTAACTGACCTTCAGACTGGGCCCCCTTAGCTCATAACAAGGTTACAGATATATAGAAACATTGGGGTGTCACCCTGCTATAGTTCCAGGGGTACCCAGGGTACAAATAAACACTCACCCCAAATCTCCCCCTAACTGACCTTCAGACTGGCCCCCCTTAGCTCATAACAAGGTTACAGATATATAGAAACATTGGGGTGTCACCCTGCTATAGTTCCAGGGGTACCCAGGGTACAAATAAGCACTCACCCCAAATCTCCCCCTAACTGACCTTCAGGTTGGGCCCCCTTAGCTCATAACAAGGTAATAGATATATAGAAACTTTGGGGTAACAAGAATATAGGCAAACATTGGGGGATCAGTCATAGTTCCATGAATAATTTGGATCTCAAAATTCCCCCCACAAATCTCATCCTAATTTACCTTAAAGCTGAGCCTTCAGGTGTATCTAGAAGAATCTAGAAGAAATTGACCTCTTTCCTAGAAGTTACTGTACTTTAAGACTAAAGTCTTTGCTCCCATTGCTCTAAGTCCCCCAGAGGTGCCACGGTTTGGGGGCCACTTTGCCTTAGACATGTTGCACTGGTGGATAAAAGGCAAATATCAGACCTGTATATGAAGTGTTTATAAATAGTGATGGGTGAATTTGGGCCATTTCGCTTCGGCAAAAAAATTGCGAATTTCCGGTGCCGGCGTCTTGTTTTCGACACTAGCATCCGTTTTTTTTTCCGAATTTTCACTGCGGTTTCGCCAATTTATTCGCCGGCGAGAATTCGCACCTGACGAATAAATTCGCCCATCACTATATATAAAGAGATTAGTCTCTACATGTGAGGATTGAGCCTTGTATCTGATATAGAGGTTGGAATATTCACCTCCTTCTCACACTTAATGCAGCCCTCCATCTCTCCTCATTATAGAAATCCCCCCACATGTTGGGTGTTGTGTCCCTCAGAGCTGACTAATAAACATGGCAGAAGTGTCGGGGCGCATAACATCACACATTGCCCCGACTGAAGCTCTTTCACAACATGACAAACCTCATTGTATCCACCAGTCTCCACTAATCATGTTACTCTACAGTCTGGGGCATGTTTTCAGGGGGCTTTATGAGTTGCTCGACTCCAGAGAACCTTCAAAGACTCCAGCAAAGACTTTAATTTATTTTGTGTTTATTTTAGATTTTTGCTGATCCGTGAGCCTTCCCTGGGGAGGAGGAGGAGGAGGAGGCAGCAGCTTCCCACTTACAGAGGAGCAGATACAAGGAACTAACACAATTTTCCTGTCTCATAAAAGCGCTATTTATTCTGCGCGGCAAAGGGAAACCGGGAGATTCATTAAATTAAAATTGTGTTAGTTCTTATGAGTATTCATAAAAAGCCTATCTCAGAGGCGAGAGGAACATTCAGGAAAGTTTATTCAAACTTAAACGTGAGATAACAACAAAAAAAAGCTTTTGGCTGCCAGTTAGATTCTGGGAGATGTAGTTCTGCTCATTGCACTGGCCCAGGCTAATGGTCATCATGAGGGGGTGTAATGTGTTGTAAAATAGGCAACGTTTGCACCAGGTCTTGTAACCCATAGCAACCCATTGCTTTCAAACCTATAAAGGGTGATTGGTTGCTAAGGGTTACTAGACCTGATGACATTTTGTTCAGATGATATCTGCTTCATTCCTTTGGTGAGATTTGAGACCTTGCATATTATATGCACTGGTTATGTTCTCTTGGGAAAACTGTTCAATTGGTAGGGATGTCCCCAAATCCATGGAAAATTCCATGGAAATGTTATTCCATGTTGGGGTCTGTTGACCGCTCCAATATACAATAGACAAATACATCAAATTTGGTTTGGAGATACAGGTAACATAAAAGGATCATTTTGGGTACAGGTATAGGATCTGTCATCTGGAAACCCATTATCCAGAAAGATCAGAATTATGGAAAGGCCGTCTTCCATAGACTCCATTATAATAATGAATCCCAATTTTTTTAAATAATTTCCTTTTTCTGTGTAATAATAAAACAGTAACTTGTACTTGATCCCAACTAAGATATAATTAATCCTTATTGGAGGCAAAACCAGCCTATTGGGTTTATTTAATGTTTATATGATTCTCTAGTAGACTTAAGGTATAAAGATCCAAATGACAGAAAGATCCATTATCCGGAAAACCCCAGGTCCCGAGCATTCTGGATAACAGGTCCCATACCTTTACATCTATCTAGAACCACAGACCCTTGCATTTGGTTGGCCCTTGTTGATTGGGCATGTTCAGAGTCAGAAGACTACAGTAGCCAATCACAATGACACATTTCCATTCAGTTGATCTCTATGTCCAATAAATAGATGGCTGTGTCAGTAGGGAGTGGGTGATCCCTTCCATGATGTAGGTGGGAATTCCCATTGGATGAGGACTTTTGTAGATTGTGCCTGGAGCATGGGAAAAATGAGGCTCAATGATGAAGGAGCATGAGTCGGGGAGGAGGGACCCCATCCAAACCTCACAACTTAGTATTAGACTAATTATAACTCAATGAGTGAGAGACAGACGTGTATATTGGGTTCAGCAGTCAAAGGCTCCAAGAGCAGAAGGGTCAGTGAGCAAAGAGGAGCAATGAATCCCCTGCCGTAGGGCCACTTAAATAATAGGGCCAATGGGGTATGTGCCCAGTGTGCCACAAGTTTTTTTTTAAATCTAAATTTTTAAATTCCCTTCTCACCCGTGGCGCTCTTTTTCTGCAGCGTATTGAACAGACAGATAGAGGGAGAGCCAAGCAGCTGTGGGAACACAAAGAAAGAAGAAAACTTCACTACTGGTATAAAAGCAATGCTTTCAGTCTATCCACTCATCTTACTGGCATATATGGAGTTAATGGTGTGCTCACTGGACATTTTAAAGTGATTTTATTGGCATGGCTGGAGTATTGGAATTTGTATTGGAATTATACTGGTACAACTGGAATGTGTTTTAGTAAAATGGGTGTGGTATTTAGGGGTGTGCTCAAAGTGGGAGTGGCTTCAAAAAAGTTAGGGCTGCCATCAGGGGGGCACAGGGGTTACAGTTTAGGGATGCTCCGAATCCACTATTTTAGATTAGGCTGATCCCCCGAATCCTTTTTCTTCCTTGTTTTGTGACAAAAAGTCATGTGATTTCCCTCCTGCCCATAATTTGATTTTGCAAATTAGGATTCAAATTCGGTTCGGCCAGGCAGAAGGATTTGGACGAATCCGACTGAAAAAGGCTGAATCAAAATGCTGAATTCGGTGCATCCCTAGTATAGTTGTCCCGGGACTGGGCTTAAAGGGGACCTGTCATCTTAAGAAATAATTCCAAATTCTTTTCTATCATGTTAGTTGAGCGAAATAAACTTTACTCACACTATATTTATTATTTCAATTTTGTTTCCTTCAGTTTTGGAATTCACAATCGCAGCAAGCAGGCTGGAGCCATTCTGTGTGACAAGTTGTGAATCACCTCAAAATCTTGTGTTTGCACCAGAATGGGGGGCCTAATGCCCATGTGCAGAGCCCGACACAATGATAGAGCCTGAGGAGGGAAATGTAATGAGAGCAGTGACATGTAGGAAGTGCTGAATGGAAAGTGAAAGTAATTGTCTGCCCCGCCCCTATGTCTCAGGCAAAGAGGCGGGGCAGATAATATTTGATTGACAGCTCAGATATTTAAACACCTTTATAACAGGTACAGATTCTTTAATGAAAAAAAGAATTTGTGTTCCATGTTTCATTTGCAAAGGACTTTAATTATACAACTTTTTATGCGTAGGTGACAGGTCCCCTTTAAAGGGGGGCCCGACTGTGCTGCTCTTTCCAATGTCGTTAAAGGAGAAAGAACTGAAGATGAGAAGAATGAAGGAGAATAAAGAAGATCACTCAAAGTTAAGGTAAGTTCCACTTAATACCAATGTTTTTATATGAAAGTCCTGACCAGAAATGCTTTTTAACTTGTGGGGAAGGGGGGGGGGTGGCCACAGACTTTTTTCTTTTAAACTTGTAGACCAAGTCTGACCACCAATGTTTTTTTTACTTGTAGGTGGACCCTGGGGGTGGTCTGGGGAGGGGCCTGTGGTAGGATGGGCAGGGGTGTAACTAAAGGGGAAGCAGACCCTATGGTCGTAGGGGGGCCAGGACTGTAGGTGGCCCAGTAAGGCCCTCATTAATGAACAGTATAGGCAGCAATGTAGGTCGAAGTTTTGGGGCTCTGAATTGAATTTGCTGTGGGGCCACTGCTTGTGGAGAATCAAATAAACTGCCGCTTGATACATTCGCTTCCTCTCACTGATTCTCCTGGAACAGAACATTCGAATGGCCCCTCATTCTCCTCCGATTCCCTTGTTCTCCGAGTATCGAAACACATTATTCAATTATCCCATTAATTCCTGATCATCTCCGGCTTCAGATCTCGGCTCTTCACATTCAAAACCCGACGACCACCATGCGACGCCTGAAAAGATCTCCTTTCATAAGGTTCTGGGGATTCAGTGCAATAATATCACAATATCACAATATGGCTTTCATGGCGGAGAATAACAGGAGCGAACATCAAACATTAAGCGCTGCATTGTGCGCCCAGCCAGCGGCTTTGACGGGGAATATTTGATGAGAATTATTAGAGGGAAGGCTGGAAACATTAAGAGACTCTTTCACCGACATCAAACAGACCTCTCTGAATGAGACGTTCAAATAGTCATTTGCCAATTAGGGACATTAGTGAGAACAATATTATTAATATCAAAGCCCAGGGAATAATGTGCGAGGAGCTCCGGCAGCCAATGCGCGACTGCGTTTATTTTGCCTTATATAAATAAAATAACGTCTTCCTTCTACAAATTGCACCCAGTCTCGTTTAATCACAGAGGGAAAAGTTTTCAACTGCAGCCGAATTACAACTAAACTGATGAAAACGAAAAGCGTGGGAAGAACCATGAAAAGTATTGTATGAATTGGACAGCAGTATTTTCAGGTACACAAGTCAGAACCAGCAGTGCAGAAGAGAAACAATTGGCAAAAATCATTAAACCCAATGAGAACTGGGAATTGATAGATACTGGGAAGTTGCTTTTGTTTCAGGAGTAAGAACCAGCAGTGCAGATAAGAGATAGGGACAGACACAATGACAGTTACACAGAACTATAAACCCATGAGATTGAGGAATGAATGGATATTGGGAAGTTGTATCAGGTGTCAGAAGCAGCAGTGCAGAGAAGAGAAAGGGACAGACACAATGACAGTTACACAGAACTATAAACCCAGTGAGAATGAGGAATGAATGGATATTGGGAAGTTGTATCAGGAGTCAGAAGCAGCAGTGCAGAGAAAGGGACAGACACAATGACAGTTACACAGAACTATAAACCCAGTGAGAATGAGGAATGAATGGATATTGGGAAGCTGTATCAGGAGTCAGAAGCAGCAGTGCAGAGAAGAGAAAGGGACAGACACAATGACAGTTACACAGAACTATAAACCCAGTGAGAATGAGGAATGAATGGATATTGGGAAGTTGTATCAGGAGTCAGAAGCAGCAGTGCAGAGAAAGGGACAGACACAATGACAGTTACACAGAACTATAAACCCAGTGAGAATGAGGAATGAATGGATATTGGGAAGTTGTATCAGGAGTCAGAAGCAGCAGTGCAGAGAAAGGGACAGACACAATGACAGTTACACAGAACTATAAACCCAGTGAGAATGAGGAATGAATGGATATTGGGAAGTTGTATCAGGAGTCAGAGGCAGCAGTGCAGAGATGAAAAAGGGACAAGCTCAGAGTTTCGGTTCGTCTCCGTAGCGAGATTACGGTGGCTTTACAGCGATCCATTGGCTGATGGATGGGGCAGATACACGGGGAGAATGGAAGAGACAGAGATGAAGAGATGAGAATGAATTTGTCGGGGGAACATACAATATTCTCCTTATATGAAGAATTGGATTCACTTCACTGAGCCTTCGAGCGAGACAAATGAGTTAAAGGGACGGCGCATCGGTGATGAGGTCGGGGACGTCAGTTTTGGGGATTTTCAGCTTTTGAAGAATGAGGCGGCTGCACGAACATGATATTTATATCAATGAAAAATAGGCAGTTATAAGAGATTGGGCTTCGGGGTGACTCGCTGGCGCTCCGAGATTTCAACAATATCATTCCGCTTTCCATTCCGGAAATAACATCTGCTAATAATGTCTGGGGGGCGGCAGGGAGTATTAGAAACAGAGCATTTGACTAGAGGTTTCTAATGGGAAACACAAGCTTATCAGCAACTCGTTGACTCATGCTGCCTCTCAGGGTTAGGGAGAAGGAGGGGAATAGTGTTTGAAGGAAAACAAAGAATAAAAGGCAGGGTGGAGACAGAAGGACAAGATGGAGACAGTAGGACAAGATGGAGACAGAAAGGCAAGATGTAGAAGTAGGACAAGGTGGAGATGGTAGGGTAAGATGGAGACAGAATGGGAACAAGATGGGGACAGTAGGGCAAGACGGTGACAGTAGGACATGATGGGGATAGAAGGACAAGATGGACACAGTAGGACAAGATGGAGACAGTAGGGCAAGATGGAGACAGTAGGACAAGATGGAGACAGTAGGACTAGATGGAGACAGTAGGGCAAGCTGGAGATGGTAGGACAAGATGGACACAGTAGGACAAGATGGAGACAGAAGGGCAAGATGGTGACAGTAGGACAAGATGGAGACAGTAGGATAAGATGGAGACAGTAGGACAAGATGGAGACAGAAGGGCAAGATGTAGATGTAGGACAAGGTGGAGATGGTAGGGCAAGATGGAGACAGTAGGACAAGATGGAGACAGTAGGACACGATGGAGATAGAAGGACAAGATGGACACAGTAGGACAAGATGGAGACAGTAGGGCAAGATGGAGACAGTAGGACAAGATGGAGACAGTAGGACAAGATGGAGACAGTAGGGCAAGCTGGAGATGGTAGGACAAGATGGACACAGTAGGACAAGATGGAGACAGAAGGGCAAGATGGTGACAGTAGGACAAGATGGAGACAGTAGGATAAGATGGTGACAGTAGGACAAGATGGAGACAGTAGGACAAGATGGAGACAGAAGGGCAAGATGTAGAAGTAGGACAAGGTGGAGATGGTAGGGTACGATGGAGACAGAATGGGAACAAGATGGAGACAGTAGGACAAGAAGGTGACAGTAGGACAAGATTGAGACAGTAGGAAAAGATGGAGACAGTAGGACAAGATGGTGACAGTAGGAGAAGATTTAGACAGTAGGAAAAGATGGAGACAGTAGGACAAGATGGAGACATTAGAACAAGATTGAGACAGTAGGACAAGATGGAGACAGTAGGACAAGATGGAGACAGTAGGACAAGATGGAGACAGGAGGACAAGATGGAGACAGGAGGGCAAGATGGAGACAGTTGGGAAAATATGGAGACAGTAGGAAAAGATGGAGACAGTAGGGCAAGATGGAGACAGTATGAAAAGATGGAGACAGTAGGGCAAGATAGGGACAGAAGGAAAATATGGAGACAGTAGGACAAGATGGAGACAGTAAAGCAAGATGTAGAAAGTAGGACAAGATGGAGACAGTAGGACAAGATGGAGACAGTAGGACAAGATGTAGACAGTAGACCAAGATGTAGACAGTAGGACAAGATGGAGACAGTAGGATAACATGGAGACGGTAAGGCAAGATAGAAAGAGTAGGGCAAGATGGAGACAGTAGAGCAAGATGGAGACAATAGGGCAAGATAGAAACAGTAGGGCAAGATAGAGACAGTAGGGCAAGATGGAGACATTAGGACAAGATGGAGACAGTAGAGCAAGCAGGGGCGCTTCGCCAATGAGGCAAGTTGAGGCTGTCGCAAAAATGCTGCTCCTGGTACTTTAAGAGCAAATTTCCGGGGGGGGGGGGGCAGCAGTTGCTGCTGCCTCAGGCGACAGAGGGGCCAGGATTGCCCCTGAGAGCAAGATGGAGACAACAGGGCAAGATGGAGAAAGTAGGGCAAAATGGAGACACAGTAGGATAAGATGGAGACAACAGGGCAAGTTGTAGACAGTAGGACAAAAAGTAAACCAAAGGGCTTATTTGTCCTACTTTATATATATAATGAGGCCTGGAAGGCTGATTTTCCCGAAGTCGTGCCACAAATATTCTTTTCTTCCTTTTGGAATATACTGTAGCTCCCACACTGGAATTGTGTCCGTGGGCTCCTGTTGGACCTCTTGGGTAATTTTCTTGCAAATGGGGTACATTTATCTTTATAAAGGGCCAACCAGGGGCCAAGACACTTCTGCAGTGCCCTAATGTTGCTATATAGACATTCTGTATATTATTATAAAGAACATTAGTGGTGCTGTTCCAGTCTCAATCAATTACATTTGTCACTGGGCAAATCTTTGACATTCCTGTAATCCCCCCCCCCTGCCGGAAAGTGGAACCTTCCCATTATGAAGCACATTGTGAGCTGTTTGTCCTCCCTGCGCTGAGCACAAATCTAATTAAATCCTGATACTGAACCGTGTTTCCTCGTGTCGCTGAGTTGTGGTTATGAATTGATTATGTGCAACTGCCGCCTCCATTAAAGCAACACTGTCACCCAAAGCCACATGTTATTCATCCCTAAGCACCACATGTTTTCTTATAGAGACGACTTACTGCTCTTATTTACTCACAGCAGTTACATTCTATCTGAGGTTGTTTCAGTGGAGGGGGGAAAAATAATCTGATGCTTCCTTGCCCAGTCTTTCCCCATAACTGATCCCTTCCATTCCCTTTATCAGCTTAGTCACTCTTCTCTGTACTTTATTTCATTACTGTCCCCCCTTATATATTTATATATAGTGATCATATCCCCCTTATATATTTATATATAGTGATCATATCCCCCTAATATATTTATATATAGTGATCATATCCCCTTATATATTTATATATAGTGATCATATCCCCCTTATATATTTATATATAGTGATCATATCCCCCTAATATATTTATATATAGTGATCATATCCCCCTTATATATTTATATATAGTGATCATATCCCCCTAATATATTTATATATAGTGATCATATCCCCTTATATATTTATATATAGTGATCATATCCCCCTTATATATTTATATATAGTGATCATATCCCCCTTATATATTTATATATAGTGATCATATCCCCTTATATATTTATATATAGTGATCATATCCCCTTATATATTTATATATAGTGATCATATCCCCCTTATATATTTATATATAGTGATCATATCCCCCTAATATATTTATATATAGTGATCATATCCCCTTATATATTTATATATAGTGATCATATCCCCTTATATATTTATATATAGTGATCATATCCCCCTTATATATTTATATATAGTGATCATATCCCCCTTATATATTTATATATAGTGATCATATCCCCCTATATATTTATATATAGTGATCATATCCCCCTAATATATTTATATATAGTGATCATATCCCCCTTATATATTTATATATAGTGATCATATCCCCTTATATATTTATATATAGTGATCATATCCCCTTATATATTTATATATAGTGATCATATCCCCCTTATATATTTATATATAGTGATCATATCCCCCTTATATATTTATATATAGTGATCATATCCCCTTATATATTTATATATAGTGATCATATCCCCCTTATATATTTATATATAGTGATCATATGCCCCTTATATATTTATATACAGTGATCATATCCCTCTTATATATTTATATACAGTGATCATATCCCTCTTATATATTTATATATAGTGATCATATCCCCCTTATATATTTATATATAGTGATCATATCCCTCTTATATATTTATATATAGTGATCATATCCCCCTTATATATTTATATATAGTGATCATATCCCCCTTATATATTTATATATAGTGATCATATCCCCCTTATATATTTATATATAGTGATCATATCCCCCTTATATATTTATATATAGTGATCATATCCCCCCTTATATATTTATATATAGTGATCATATCCCCTTATATATTTATATATAGTGATCATATCCCCCTTATATATTTATATATAGTGATCATATCCCTCTTATATATTTATATATAGTGATCATATCCCCCTTATATATTTATATATAGTGATCATATCCCCCTTATATATTTATATATAGTGATCATATCCCCCTTATATATTTATATATAGTGATCATATCCCCCTTATATATTTATATATAGTGATCATATCCCCCTTATATATTTATATATAGTGATCATATCCCCCTTATTTATTTATATATAGTGATCATATCCCCTTATATATTTATATATAGTGATCATATTCCCCTTATATATTTATATATAGTGATCATATTCCCCTTATTTATTTATATATAGTGATCATATTCCCCTTATATATTTATATATAGGGATCATGTCCCCTATCCTGTCCATTTAAAGAGGCCCATCTGCAGACCATAATATTCATGTAATGGATCAGTATGGGGGGAGGGGCTATATTGCTTGAGGTCTTTCAGTTTCCCTAAACACCTTGAACCTGTAATGGAGCCAAAGTCCCAGACTCAGGATTATTGGCTGGAATTGTGCATTTTTCTGGTCAATAATGGAGTTTCTGGTCAATAATGGAGGCGCAAATCCATATTCAGTGATTCCCATTGGAGCCAATAAGAAGTGTTGTGAGTTTATTTGCAGTATTTATTATTATTATTACAGAGGAAGAAGGGAATTCTGGGATTGAATAAAACTCAGCGCAATTCCAGATTCACCTCTGTCCAGCAGGTCAGGAATATTTTTATAGGTCCGACTCAGCACAAACCCCAGTCTCATTGGCCAGACTCCGTAGGTGGAATCTCCAGCAGAGCAATAATAAGTGGAACAGGGAACTTTCCTGATGATGAATATTTCATGGAGGATCAGCAGAAATCTTGAGCAGTAAATACCTAGGAAGCCGCCAGGCCCAGTTACTGTAATCGTTTGTCCAACATTCGGAGCGAAGTGACCGCAGTGCTGGGGCGCTGACCCTCTGAGTTTACTCTTCACATTTAGGTTCCATACAGTAAATAGATACATTATATCCAGTAGCTTTGCAATTGGCATTCTGTACATGAAGTTCTATTAGAGATTCCAGTAACGAGTGTCTCCCCCCCCCTCTTCTGTTTGGCCCCTTATAAATTGCCCATTAGCAGCTGCTGGTAACTGAGTGCCCAGAACAACCAGGAGTCAGTACAGGAGCTGAGCAGGTTCAGTCGGGCTGCACTTTAACTGACTTATTCAAATCGTGTTCTGGAAAGGCAACATCCCCCCCCCCCCCATTAACAATCACTTCTGCCCAAAAGAGCCCCCTGAGGCTCGAGGAAATGTGTAGGACGTGTGTATGAAGTGTTGTCAGGGCCACTGGCCAAGTACATTTTCTTTATATGAGGTTGGGCCTCTGGGCCTTCAGCTGATATTGATCAGCATCTCCAGGCATCACCCAACAGACAGTGGCTCAGTGGGTGTTACTGGCTACTAGGAAATGAACAACTGAAGTGTCACCACTAATAGAAAAGTATGGCAGCCTCCATCTTCTCTAATCATACCTTCTGCGCCTACTGCCTCCATGTTGTCCTACTGTCTTCATCTTATCCTACTGTCTCCATCTTATCTTACTCTCATCATCTTGTCCCATGGACTTCATCTCGCCCTATTGTCTCCATCTTGTCTCACTATCTCTATCTTGTCCTACTGTCTCCATTTTGCCCTACTGTCTGCATCTTGTCCTACTGTCTCCTGTCTCCATCTTGTCCTACTGTCTCCATCTTGTCCTACTGTCTCCATCTTGCCCTACTGTCTCCACATTGTCCTACTGTCTCCATCTTGTCCTACAGTCTCCATCTTGCCCTACTGTCTCCATCTTGCCCTACTGTCTCCACATTGTCCTACTGTCTCCATCTTGTCCTACTGTCTCCATCTTGCCCTACTGTCTCCACATTGTCCTACTGTCTCCATCTTGTCCTACTGTCTCCATCTTGTCCTACTGTCTCCATCTTGCCCTACTGTCTCCACATTGTCCTACTGTCTCCATCTTGTCCTACTGTCTCCATCTTGTCCTACTGTCTTCATCTTATCCTACTGTCTCCATCTTATCTTACTCTCATCATCTTGTCCCATGGACTTCATCTCGCCCTATTGTCTCCATCTTGTCTCACTATCTCTATCTTGTCCTACTGTCTCCATTTTGCCCTACTGTCTGCATCTTGTCCTACTGTCTCCTGTCTCCATCTTGCCCTACTGTCTCCATCTTGTCCTACTGTCTCCATCGTGCCCTACTGTCTCCACATTGTCCTACTGTCTTCATCTTGTCCTACAGTCTCCATCTTGCCCTACTGTCTCCACATTGTCCTACTGTCTCCATCTTGTCCTACTGACTCCATCTTGCCCTACTGTCTCCATCTTGGTCCACTGTCTCCATGTTGCTGTACTGTCCCATCTTACCCTATTGTGGCCACTGGTTTCTCTGCAATAAAATGTGGGCATTGGGGGCTCTACTGGTGGTGTTTGTTTCATTTTGGATAGTGAGGGACAGGGTTTGATCACTTGAGGTTGGACAATGTGATCTGGCACCACTGGGGGCTCTGGAATGCAAATTTGGTCTCAAAAAAGCTGCAGTGAGTATCACGGCCTCCTTTCCATTGCACCTGCCAGCCCTTCACTTTGATTGGATGTTTTCTAGGGGCGTGTCATTGAATCATGGACACCCAGTGAGCACATGACCTGTCAGGCTATAAGGATAGACGAAATTACATTCTTGCCCCCCCCCATGCAGTGGGGCATTAGAGAGAGGAATAGTTACATTCTGGGGGCACAAAGAGTTGCACTTGTTGGTGCTGGGGAGCAAGTTCCAGGGGGGCTATGGGCCACAGATACACGGAGCTTTGGATATTGTACCCACATCTGTGAATGAGAACTTCTGTCTGGTACTGAAACACTTGTCCTTTATATAAACCTACAAATACCCCACCCCTCCTCATGTGCCACCCCAAGTGGGGGCAGAAATACAAACCATAAAGCCAATTGCACATATTGATCCTGGTGGTTTATAATTGACCTATTTTCTCTAGTAGGGGGGGCACAATCTGGGGTGTAAGTGGCGTCTCTGGTAAATCACCCGAGCGCATAAAATCGCGGCGCGTCCGTATGACTGACTTGTTCTACAGGAACCAGCAGCCGCACCAGATAAGATATTGGATTTTTAATTGTATTTCATCGTGAGTGAAGTTAAATTGCATCCGCCGCTCTGGAGATGTCGTTCCGCTGGGGGCGGGGCTTCACGCGATTGTTTATCCGGAGACGGAGTTTGTTACAAAGTGTAATGGGATTATTTTCTTATCACTCAGCTGATAACATTGGGGGAGGGGGTTAGAGTCTGTAAATATATTCTCAGCTTCCAGTCACTCGTTATGTACATACAGTATAATATATATATTTATATCCCCAGTCTATTCCTGTATCTGCCTCCTGTACAGGTATGAGCAACTGCTGGGCATAAACCTGAATCAAATTCTTCCCTCATTCAATTACTAACCCATTTATCAACCACATTCACCCTCTCTGCTTAGACTGACTGTCCTTACAGTAAAGAACCCCTTCCTATGCTGATGGTGAGATCTCCTTTCCTCCCCACCAATGAATCACTCATTCCCCTCTCTTGGTAGGGAATCCCATAACCTGACTGTCCTTACAGTAAAGAACCCCTTCCTATGCTGATGGTGAGATCTCCTTTCCTCCCCACCAATGAATCACTCATTCCCCCTCTCTTGGAAGGGAATCCCATAACCTGACTGTCCTTACAGTAAAGAACCCCTTCCTATGCTGATGGTTAGATCTCCTTTCCTCCCCACCAATGAATCACTTATTCCCCCTCTCTTGGAAGGGAATCCCATAACCTGACTGTCCTTACAGTAAAGAACCCCTTCCTATACTGATGGTGAGATCTCCTTTCCTCCCCACCAATGAATCACTCATTCCCCCTCTCTTGGTAGGGAATCCCATAACCTGACTGTCCTTACAGTAAAGAACCCCTTCCTATGCTGATGGTGAGATCTCCTTTCCTCCCCACCAATGAATCACTCATTCCCCCTCTCTTGGTAGGGAATCCCATAACCTGACTGTCCTTACAGTAAAGAACCCCTTCCTATGCTGATATCCAGTCACAATGCTTGCCCATAGTCAAATAATCATCATACGTGTAATTGTGACACTAGTTTTATAGTATGTTACATATCACAGTGTCTATAACATTTTCTATACTGAATAAATGGCATTTGTGTATCACTGTGTAGTTTCTCCCATGTGTTCCTCTATCCCGCAGTAGGTTGCTTTTAAAAAGAGACATTACATATAGTGATGGGCGAAAAATTCGTGAAACATTTTTTTTTACGCCAGCAGGCGTTTTTGACACAGGTGTCCATTTTTTTTCTATGCCGGCGAATTTTTTCAGGCAAATTTTCCCAGTCGTTTTGCGAATTTATTCGCTGGCGGCGAATCGCGCAAATTTGCCACAAATTCGCACCTGCCGAATAAATTCGCCCATCACTAATTTCATATAAAAGCCCAGGGGCCCGTTTCCAACGTTTCCGAACACTGTGTGAACTCTGACATTTCCCGTCCCTTTACCCCCAGATTCTCATTGCAGGAGATTCAAGTGGCACCAGGAGATCTTTCTAAATAAAACATTCATTGATAACATCAATTCTCCGAGGAATTTCTCTCTGAAGCTTAATGGCTGCCAAAGCCAGCGTTCAGTCAGAGGGGAGAGAGGTTTTATCCGAGACGCGCAGCTCAGACCTTTTACTCGAGTCAATAGAGCTGACACTTTTATACGGGGGTTCAGCAGGTTCCCTCCATTAGATACAGAAGCTCTTCACTTAATGACTCCAGAGATGAGTATATTTAGTATAGAGAAAGAGAAAAACGCAAATAAAATGTTTTTTTCTCTTTATTATCTAAAATCAGTTGTGGTACAGAGAGTTCCCAAAGGAGCAGATGGGGTAAGGGGTCCCCAAAATAAAAAAGAATGTGGAATAGAGGCAATGGAGTTGCTTTAGAGCAGAGCAGGCACTAATCTAACACTTTCCCTATATATTATATATTATATATATCAGGTACTTACTGTATCTAGTGTTACAACTGCTGCTTATACAGAGATACACTTGGAATTTTATAGATTTTCCAAATTTTTCTGGCAGAGCAAAGACACAAATCGCCAAATACAAAACTGTATCTCACTGGGGGGGGGGGGGGCTGGGCACGGCTTTGAGACTGTCAGAAACCTTCCCCTCATGCAGAAGAGTTTTGGGGGTCACTTTGTGATTGGGGTTAATCCTGTCCCAAATCAAGGTGATTGACAGGAGCCCATCCCCCCAGCAGTCACTTGGTACCACTCAGCTAATCTCTCAATCTGACCCCCCCCCCGTCCTTAGTTTATTTACTCGTCAGCATTTGGATTCAGTCGAGTCCATTATCTGAAAACAAGGAAAAGTCGCCTCGATTGTTCCTCCGACCTCGTCTCTGAATAAACAGCAGAGAATTAGCCCCCAGCCTCCCGCTCCCCTCGGCCCTTTTTCTTTGTCTGCCTGAAAGTCGCTGGAAAGTCTGAAAGTCACTTTGTCGCATCGATCGCTCCCAGGACAGACGGTGGGACGTTCCAGGGAAATATCGACGTTCTTCTCTCATCCGCAACTTCTACACTTTGTTCTTCGCTTCCTGACATTATAACAATCCCCTTTCTCTGTGTTTATTTTCAGCATTAGAACAAGTTCCCAATGATACAAATACAAAGACTCATTTAATTACCCCTCACTTTTACCCCATCATTAAACTTCCCCTTTTTTCTTAAAAAATACCATTATTTTGATTGTTGCTTTTTTCTTTGTCTTTGAGGTCACTTCCCTTAGTTGTCCCGCCCCTAGTGATGTCACAGGCTAATTAAAAAAGGGAGGCTGGGCAGCTTGTTAGATTATCTAATTGTGTTTTTTAAGAAATTGTTATTTTAAAAATATGTTGGTGATGTGAAAAAGTTCCCCTAATGGTCAGGGTTAATGGGTAGTGATCTGTGATGTTTGGGGGGTAAGTAATTCCAAAGGGGTACTTGCTCCTAGGCCCCCGAACCTCCAACTGACCAACACTTCCCTCCAATTGGCAGATTGTCCCCTCCACGTAGTTATAAACAGGGTCGGACTGGGCTGGCGAGACACTGAGCAAAAACCTGGTGGGCTCCGGCCCTTTGTGGGACCCAGACCCCCTCCCCCTCCTGACCCTGATCACCTTGTATCTTGCAGGAAGAAAGGTACATTCAGGGTGGGGGGCCTGTGGCGTGGGGACCATTGGAGTGCGGGGCCGTGGGTGGTGTGGGGGTCACCTGGTGGGCCCCAGACCCCCAATCCGACACTGGTTAAAAAGGCAGCAAAGGCATGTACGTAGGGTTCACCCCTTCCAGTTGCACCATTTGAATCCCTAGTCCTACTCAGGGTTAGACTGGTGTGTACTGGGCACACCAGGAATGCAAGTTTGCAAATTTCAGGGCCCTCTGTGTGCAATGATGGGCCCCCCTCCCACTGAAGAGCCTCCCACCATTCCCAGCCCCCCCCCCCCACACACATGATGGCAGTGGCACATACTTCCCTCCTCCTCCTCCTCCTCCTCCTCCTCCTCCTCCTCCTCCTCCCCTGTCATTGGATCCGGTTGGGGGAAAGGAGAGGGGACAGTCTGGGTGGGGGAGTGAGTCTGGGTCAGTGTGGTCCATGAAGACCGGGTCCGGAGCCCACCAGGTTTTTCCCAGTGTCCCTTTGCCCAGTCCAACACTGGTTCTGCCCAGTTTCCTTGGCTAAGAAGAAGGAACTCTTCAGTCGGAGGACGGTAGTGCTGGAGGGCCTAAGGTGGGGTCCAAGTGAATGGGGTTCACCAAGTCATAGGATGTATTGGAAGACTCTAGGGGAGTGGCTATAGATGTAAAATTTATGAAGGATCAAGTTTCAATAAACACGTGTAGAGCTCTCAACTAGAGATGCACCGAATCCACTATTTTGGATGCGGTTGCAAAAGATTCAGCCAAATACCAAGCTGAACCAAAATCCTAATTTGCATATGCAAATTAGAGATGGGAAGGGGAAACCATTTCCTCTAATTTGCATATGCAAATTAGGATTCGGTTCGGCCGGGCAGAAGGATTCGTCTGAATTCAAATCCTGCTGAAAAACGCCGAATCCTGGACTAATCCCGAACTGAATTCTGGATTTGGTGCATCCCTAATAGAAACAATAGAATTGTACCTGTATCTGACGACTCAGCACTAACAATGGCCGATGTTTGGGTCCCTTCGAAGACACCAATCAAAATTTCGACCAATATCCAAGTATTTTGCTCTTTTCCCACCATAAACACACCAAATATCGTGCGAAAATTAGTTTAGTGGGACAGGGGCAGCTAGAAGAGCAGTTTGGTGCAGTGAGGTGGGGTTATTACTCCCCAGGTTGGAACAACACCTGGAAAGGCATCAAGGATATTAGTCTTACCCGTTGGAGGCCTTAACTAGAGGGACATACATTTAACCCTTTGATTAGACCACCTTGTATCTGATGTCCTCATGAATCACAGTCTGACATAGGAACCAGCTTCTATATTTACACTTGGGCAGTTCTCATGTCTGTAGCTGGTTATACAAATGCCCCTCGTTCTGCTGCATTTTAGCTAAAATTCACTTAAACTGTGAGCAAATAAATCATAATCTCAACATTAAATAACATCATCCGACCATTACATTGTCCCTCCAGCATATTTCCCCATTAAATCTGCACCAATCACGCGCCGGCACCTCGCAATGTTGGACGGAGCTGGAAAAGGCAATTATGGGAGTTGGCAGTCACACGCCGCCAGTTGGGCAGTTTATAGCAGGTCGGTAAATGTTGGGGAAATATATGATAACGGCTGAACATATGGACGCTGCGCCTTTGTCACATTTCACTAATAAGATGATCTAAAAATATCGGTTTTTTTTCATTTATCTGCAGGTTGGGCAAAGTTAGATATTTAGGGGCCCCTGGTACTGCACCTGTATAAGAAGGAAGGGCCACAATTTTAGTACAAACTGGACTCTTCCAATGAACAGTTAAATGTCAATAAAATGCAGAAAAAAGTGCCTATTCTGTCTGTTCCCAGCATGCACTGCACCCGGCGCTCAAGAGCTTACACACCCAGGCGATGAGAATAATATTTCATTAGCGGCCAATTGGTGGAAGCGCTTTACTCTCCATAAGAGAAGATTGAGAAATTACCGACTTATCATGTTCTATATAATGGGATTGTAACGACAAGCAACGAGCCACCGTTATATTGGATCCATGAATAAATATAATATATAATAGCTGCATAAATATCCCGTCCCCGTTATAAATACCCCTTCCATTCACTAGATAATAACTGGAAATACATAAGGGGAATGTACATCGGTTATTACCCAAGCCTTTCCTTGGATGCAGCAGGTTTTGCAAAGCTCAGATTATTAAGGGTTAAAAGTTGTCTCATTGGCCTGGCCAGTGGGTTAAAGGTGAAACAGGAGATCAGTCACAGACTCTGGCGCAAATTCACTAAGCGCCGAAGCGCCGAACGCTAGCGTCAATTCGCTAGTGTTTGGCATTTTCGGTACTTCGCAAATTCACTAACGAACGCTGGCGTACATTTGCTAGTGTTACTTCGCACACTTACACCAGGCAAATTTTCGCTAGCGATGTAACTACACAAATTCACTAACTTGCGCAGTGTACTGAAGGCTACCTTTTACGCTAGACTTCCTTCACCACCTCAGACCTGGCGAAGCGCAATAGAGTAGATAGGGATTGTCCCAAAAAACGCTGGCGTGTTTTCTACATGATGGGTGATGGGCTGAAAAAGATCGAAAATATTTTTGGGGCTCCCCTCCTTCCCCCCTACATTTCCTGACTCATGGCAACTTACCTAGACAGTGGGCACATGTGTAGGGCAAAATAACATTTTTATTTGCTGATTTGAAGGTTTTCTAGGCATTTGTAGTGCTGATACGTGTTCCTCCATTGAAATTTGAATTTCGCGCCGTATGCAAATGAACCATCGCTAGAGAAACTTCCCTTCACTTGGCGAATTAACGCTTGTGCAACTTCGAAAACTTACGCTACCCCTGTGCGCAACTTCGGATTTTAGTGAATTTGCGGAGCGCTGGCGAAAATACGCCTGGCGAAGTGTGGCGAAGTGCGGCAAAGTTGCGCCTGGTGCAACTTCGCATCTTAGTGTATTTGCCCCTTGGAGTCGGGCCCCAAGCAATGCAGGTAGGTGGGCCCTAAGCTAATGGGAGATTGTCTTACACTTAAAGGGATTCTTCATCTTTAAATTAACTGTTGTATGATGTAGAGAATAATATTCTGAGACAATTTGCAATTAGTTTTAAGTTTTTTATAATTTGTGGTTTCTGATTGATTTAGCTTTTTATTCAGCGGCTCTCCAGTTTGTAATTACAGCTATCTGGTTGCAAGGGTCCAAATTCCCCTAGCAACCATGCACTGATGTGAATAAGAGACTGGAATATGAATAGGAGAGGCCTGAATAGAAAGATGAGGAATAAAAAGTAACAATAACAATACATTTGTAGCCTTACAGAGCATTTGTTTTTTTAAGATGGGGTCAGTGACCCCTCTTTGAGAGGCAGAAAAGAAAGCAAATAATTCAAAAACTATAAAAAATAAATAATGAAGACCAAGTGTGAAAAGTTGCTTTGACCATTCTATAACCTACTAAAAGTTAAGTTAAAGGTGAACCCAGGGGCGCTTCGCCAATGGGGCGAGTTGAGGCAGTAGCCTCACGCAGCAGTACCCCACTAGGTACCATGGGCAGTAAAAATGCTGCTCCTGGTACTTTAAGAGCCGAATTTTCAGTTTTCAAACCAGAAATTCAGCTCTTCTAGTGCAGAGAGCAGTTAGGCGCTAGTGTACTGGCCCTCTCTGCTGCCCTTGTGGACCCCCCTGGACCCCCTCAGGATCAAAAAGGTAAGCGCACGGTGGAGGGGGGGCAGCAACTGGGTGAACCACCCCTTTAAAGGGCAAATTTAGGTGCATTTCAGTTTCTCAAGGCTTCTCTCCTATTTCCTCTATTGCTTGTCCTTATTATTGGGACCCCGATCTGATCAGTAGGGCCACAAAGGGCCACTCACTTCCTCAAACTCTTTTTTCAAACAGAAATTAATTGGATAACGGCCCCCGTCAACTCCAGAGACCCCCACACTTATCTGCACTCATGTCCTGTCATAACAAACGTTGCTCCCAATAAAGCACCCGAAACGCCGGCTCTAAAGGTCAGTCCTCAAGCGCTGGGAGCAGCGGGCAGAAACTGGCAGTTAGAGTTGGCAGTTAGAGCCCCAGTAATGAGGGGCCTCAGAAAGCGAATATTCATGTGTGAGGGTCTGGGGGGGGGCGCTAACATTTCTCAGAGAAAAGAAAGAAACTGAACCTTCGCTGATAATAGAACAGAAAGTTCATGGAAGGGGCAGCTACATATAAACTGTCATGGGGCATCTAGAGGAGGGGGCACCACTTATTTATCCATATGTATTATCATTATACAGTATAAGGGGGAGAAGTACAAGTACAGAGAAGAGCAACTAAGCTGATAAAGGGAATGGAAGGGATCAGTTATGGGGAAAGACAAGTTGGGATTGTTACACTGGAGAAGAGGTCCCAGTTTCCATAAGACTCTCACAGAGAAACTAATTGGTTAAAGACTTGTAGACACGTTTGTATTAAAATGAAATAATGACTGTGTTCCGTTTTGGGGAAGTGCATTAATATCTTGTCAGACTCTTTGGTCGCAGGATTAGCCGCAGCTCAGCAGCAGTAGATTTTCAGGATGAGACAGTTGATAGTTGTTTGTAGTTGACGATTAAATTAATCCTTCAGAAATTAGATTTTTATCTTTCCTTGAGGGCAAAGCTCAGAGCAAGGAACCAGAATGTCATCCTTTGTGGGACAGAAGACTCTCTCTATTATCGCTACTCGAGACAGTAGAGCAGGATGGAGACATTAAAGCAAGATAGAGACAGTAGAGCAAGATGGATACAGTAGGGTAAGATGGAGGCAGTAGAGCAAGCTAGAGACAGTAGGACAAGATGGAGACAGTAGGACAAGATGGAGACAGTAGGGCAAGATGGCGACAGTAGGGTAAGATGGAGGCAGTAGGGCAAGATTGAGACAGTAGGACAAGATGGACACGATGGAGACAGATGGAGACAGTAGGGCAAGATGGAGACAGTAGGGCAAGATGGAGATAGTAGGGCAAGATGGAGACAGTAGGACAAGATGGAGACAGTAGGACAAGATGGAGACAGTAGGGCAAGATGAAGACAGTAGGGCAAGATGGAGACAGTAGGACAAGATGGAGACAGTAGGATAAGATGGAGAGAGTAGGGCAAGATGGAGACAGTAGGGCAAGATGGAGACAGTAGGACAAGATGGAGACAGTAGGATAAGATGGAGACAGTAGGGCAAGATGGAGACAGTAGGACAAGATGGAGACAGTAGGACAAGATGGAGACAGTAGGGCAAGATGGAGACAGTAGGGTAAGATGGAGGCAGTAGGGCAAGATTGAGACAGTAGGACAAGATGGAGACAGTAGGACAAGATGGAGACAGTAGGGCAAGATGGAGACAGTAGGGCAAGATGGAGATAGTAGGGCAAGATGGAGACAGTAGGTCAAGATGGAGACAGTAGAGCAAGATGGAGACAGTAGGGCAAGATGGAGACAGTAGGGTAAGATGGAGACAGTAGGACAAGATGGAGACAGTAGGGCAAGATGGAGAGAGTAGGACAAGATGGAGAGAGTAGGGCAAGATGGAGACAGTAGGACAAGATGGAGACAGTAGGGTAAGATGGAGACAGTAGGACAAGATGGAGACAGTAGGGTAAGATGGAGACAGTAGAGCAAGATGAAGACAGTAAGACAAGATGGAGACAGTAGGATAAGATGGAGACAGTAGGGCAAGATGGAGACAGTAGGGCAAGATGGAGACAGTATAGCAAGATGGAGACAGTAGGGTAAGATGGAGACAGTAAAGCAAGATGGAGACAGTAGGGTAAGATGGAGACAGTAAAGCAAGATGGAGACAGTAGGATGAGATGGAGACAGAAGAGCAAGATGTAGACAGTAGGGCAAGATGGAGATAGTAGGATAAGTTTCTTTATGACTCTAAAGTAATAGTATTAGTAACATTCATATAAATTCTAGCTCCCACCCTTCCCAGCTATAGTCAGGTGATCCCACTGGTGTCTAATAAAAGGGCAGCCAAGTTTGGGAGTTTTACTTTGAAAGCAGCAAGTAAGTTGCAGGTAAAACTTAGTCCCTGTGTAAAATGTATAATGAAGCAATAGAATTCTTAATGAATCAGATGAAAATTGAGCGTAGGTCTGGCCAGATATGGGATGACTTTATTATTAAATATATTGCAATATATGGACAAACAATCCCTGTGTTGTTTAAAGGGTAAGGCATTTTTCAGTAGCAGTAGCACAAAATGTCTCTGTCTTAAATATATTGATAATGGGTTGAGTGCAGAGGATCTTGTATTTGTTTATATAAATACGAAATAAAATATTATATAAGTGCAGCACAGTACAATGTGGATATTCCCAGGCTGTATGTATTACATTTCCCGGCTCATCTATAGATTATGTTTCTACCCCAAATATGGGGGTGGGGGGGGGCTTACGTATTTAGTTATTAAAACCTTTTTAAATGTTTTATGTCCCAAGTCAAAGCTGCCGTTCCCACAGGTTGGATTTATTTCGGTTTATCTTGTCTGCCGCCGGCATCTGTGAGTAAATCAATGGGGCACCGGGGCGTAGCGGCTCAACAAACGCCAGATTCCTGCGGTGAAACAGAACAACTGCCCCCCCTCTCTCTATAGTCGGGGGAATCACTTTCATGTTGTCACAGTTACGTTATTCACCTGCCTCAGTGTGGGGGTCCGGATGGGGCTTCTATTTTATTTGTCCGTCAGTCTGTGAGTTATAAAATGAGCAAATAAACTCTCTGCTCTGATGTCGGAGTTTCAGTTCATTATTTGGGTTGAGTTGCCCTTTAGTGACTTGTTGCTTTTATTGGATGGGAGGGTTGTGATAATTGCACCCACCTGTGTCCTGTATGGGGGTGTTATTATATTGTACAAACCCCCAGACTGGACAATATTCCTTTATTCCCCCACAGTATGGGGTGGGGGTGATATCATGTGAATGTCAATTCAGTGGGCAGATAGTTGGACATTATTATTTATTATTATTATTATTATTATTATTCCAGGGGAGGGGGGTATGATAATTAAATAGTAATTAATAGTAAGTGATGCCGTTGCTAGGTTACGATTTATCATCAGTCAAAGCTTTTGATCAGATTAGGGGATGAGATTAGGGGATGAGATTAGGGGGGATTTATATTCAGGACTGAAGGAAAGTCAAATGTAAATTCCCTCGATAAATAAGTGCCCCCCTCCCCCGTCCCAGGGAAGTGAATGTCACTTGGGGATAAACATGGGGAGCGATTGGGCAGGAGGAATGAGATATAGAGAAGGATCAGGTTATTAAATAAACACAACACGTTCCCCGTCGGCTGAAGAGAATCGACTCTGCGTGGGCTCAGGGGACCCTGATCTGTTATTTATTGTCAGAAATCTTATCATTCATTCATTTCTTTCCCTTTATTCTGTAAATATGAGAGCGGCACCCGCACACCATTGATTTACACATTTAATGATTCCCCTCATTGCTTCACTCTCTGCAACTACTAACCTTTCCCTGAGTCTGAGTGTTAACAGGGATCCATTTACTGGGGAGGAAAGGAGATCTCACCATCAGCATAGGAAGGGGTTCTTTACTTTAAGGACAGTCAGGTTATGGGATTCCCTACCAAGAGAGGAGGAATGAGTGATTCATTGGTGGAGAGGAAAGGAGATCTCACCATCAGCATAGGAAGGGGTTCTTTACTGTAAGGACAGTCAGGTTATGGGATTCCCTACCAAGAGAGGGGAATGAGTGATTCATTGGTGGAGAGGAAAGGAGATCTCACCATCAGCATAGGAAGGGGTTCTTTACTGTAAGGGCAGTCAGGTTATGGGATTCCCTACCAAGAGAGGGGGAATGAGTGATTCATTGGTGGGGAGGAAAGGAGATCTCACCATCAGCATAGGAAGGGGTTCTTTACTGTAAGGACAGTCAGGTTATGGGATTCCCTACCAAGAAAGGGGGAATGAGTGATTCATTGGTGGGGAGGAAAGGAGATCTCACCATCAGTATAGGAAGGGGTTCTTTACTGTAAGGGCAGTCAGGTTATGGGATTCCCTACCAAGAGAGTGGGAATGAGGTGGGGAGGAAAGGAGATCTCACCATCAGCATAGGAAGGGGTTCTTTACTGTAAGGACAGTCAGGTTATGGGATTCCCTACCAAGAGAGGGGAATGAGTGATTCATTGGTGGGGAGGAAAGGAGATCTCACCATCAGCATAGGAAGGGGTTCTTTACTGTAAGGACAGTCAGGTTATGGGATTCCCTACCAAGAGAGGGGAATGAGTGATTCATTGGTGGGGAGGAAAGGAGATCTCACCATCAGCATAGGAAGGGGTTCTTTACTGTAAGGACAGTCAGGTTATGGGATTCCCTACCAAGAGAGGGGAATGAGTGATTCATTGGTGGGGAGGAAAGGAGATCTCACCATCAGCATAGGAAGGGATTCTTTACTGTAAGGACAGTCAGGTTATGGGATTCCCTACCAAGAGAGGGGAATGAGTGATTCATTGGTGGGGAGGAAAGGAGATCTCACCATCAGCATAGGAAGGGGTTCTTTACTGTAAGGACAGTCAGGTTATGGGATTCCCTACCAAGAGAGGGGAATGAGTGATTCATTGGTGGGGAGGAAAGGAGATCTCACCATCAGCATAGGAAGGGATTCTTTACTGTAAGGACAGTCAGGTTATGGGACAAGAGAGTGGTTTATTAACCTTTGTTACTTTGTTATTGTAGATATTGGGGGGGGAGAATAAAATGGAGAAGGAATTCTGATGAGTTTATGGCTGTTACAGGGAATCCCTAAAGAAAAATGTAAATACAGAATATTTGCAGCACAATAAGATAAATAAATCTGTTTTCAGTGTGATGCCAAAATAAAATAAGGCGTGTGATTGGCTGCCATGTTGTTGGCGGTGCCACTGGGTTCTTTACGTAAGTGAGAAATACAAATGTTAATACAATAAAATATAAGATTTAGTTCCCGTAAGAGACGCCGGAGATGTAGAAAGCGAATGTGTCTGTAAAGTGACCAAAATTGTGACCAATGGAGTGGAATAAAGTCATAATAAGGAACGTTCTGGGGGATGACGAGTTTTTTTTCACACAGCGAATAGAAACATCACATTTATTTCAGTTCGTTATTGAGGCGGAAACGTATCGGTTACAGCTGAGACAGGACGAGGTTTTTATTAGATTTATGCAAATGAGAATAATGAGCAGGTCTAACAAATTACAGGCGAGGGGGGGGACCCTGTTTATTGGGCTGAAATAGGAATTAATTCTATTTTGACACATTTTGAATATTTTTGTAGGAAATCAGAACTGACGCTTAATAAATGTCGTATAATTACTGGGAATTAATAGAAATCACTAATAATCAACTTCATTACCCAGAAACTGCACCGACCAATCAGCTTCTGTCTGTCAGTCTGTCACTTGTCCGTCCTAATTCTGATCCACCTCTCGTTCCTCTGTGACGTCCCTCTCTCCTGTCTGTCTGCTGCTTGTCTGTCTCTTTACTGGGTGGAACCTTCTCAACACTCTCTATGGGGGTCCCTCAAATCTCTGTCCTTGCCCCCCACTCATCTTACTAAACACTCAGTCAGCTCATATCATCCCCATAAATACACACAGAGGCGCTGGCCAATATAGAGTGTAAGCTCTTCTACCAGAAACTGTCCCATAGGCCCAGTGAAGTCCAAGCGGCAACTCTATCCAGGGGTGCAGGCTGGGAGACAAAAGTCAGGGTGTCCCATATAAAGCAGAAACTTTGCATTAACCCCAGACATGCCAGCAAGATCATGTGAGAGAGTTGAATAACAATTCTCAGAAACCCCAAGAGTTCCTGAGAGTTACAGTTTAACAATCAGCCTCAGCAGGACACAACAGAGTTACAGTGTTACAGTCTCATATTAAATGTTGCTGGAAGGAGTTTATTGTCCTGACAAGGTGGAGCAGCTGCAAGTAGAAGTTTCCACACCAGTCCCGTTGCATGCTGGGTATTGTAGTTTTACATCGGTCATGGCGGTGGGCAACATGTTAAAGAAAAACTACATTACCCAGCATGCACCAGGTACTGCCTAACGAAGGCGTCAATGAGAAAGCAGGTGAGAGGCACCAGGTGAGCTGGAAAAGTAAATGTACAAACCCACTGAAGCTCCAAAAACCAAACCAAACCTGTACACTCCCCCCCTAACCTGCCAACCTTGATCTAGAACCACCCCATGGGGGTAAATCCATCTAGTCTGTCATAAGGGGCACCAGATACCCCCAAACAAGATCTGATATTGTATAAAGGGTCTGTGCTAAGGGTTCTAATTCCCAATCTCTTGTACCCCAGGGAGTCCTTCCATGTAAGTCCTTAAGTCCTGGATCACGGCCCAGGCCACTCTTTCAGGGGTACTTGTCAGGCTGCACGTTGGGGAGTCAATTTTGACAGATCAAATAATCTGTTCCCACAATGCACCTCTCCAATGAAATCCCTGCAGTCTGATTTCTTTTTTAACCCTCTCTTTCCTGTGTTCTCTTGTGCCGTTCCCTTTAGATCCCAGTGGTTCCGGGGTGCAAATGAAACGTCTGGAAATCTTTGGTTGGAGACAAATGAACGTGTCAGTCAATCAGAGGTATTTGTATATGAAACTGCAATCAAAAGCAGAGTCTGTCTGTTCCTTTCTGCACTGTTGGTTCTGGCTCTTGAAACAATCTAGCAGAAGTCGCCTCCCTTCCCATTCCCATAATGTCTGACATCTTCTACTTCCCAGATTCTGCTACATTGTTGCAACTGTGAGGATGATTGTCTGCTGTGTGGCCTCTGTGATTTTCTCTCATTAATTATGTCTCAGAATATGATTTGCATCAGGGGTCATTAGATACGCACAGGCCTAATCCTCCTGATATTTCTACTTTCTCTCCTGCTCTCTACAAGTCCCTGAACCCCAAAACTGAGTGCTGCCGGCATTCAGCACACATACGGGGGAATGTGAAAAGTTATGCCTTTGTGGGAATTTAATATAGCTTTTGTGTACCCCGAAACTGTTTATATAGTTTGTGCCAATGCGCAGTCAATTTAATAAAACTTCTTACTGAAAAAGTCGTTATGTTTGCTCCAAAAGATTACGACACCTTCAAGCACTTCTAAGGGCTCTTACTCACTGGCGTTCTGACCTGCGCTCCCCTGCGTTCCGTTTTTTGGCGTTCAGCCGCAGGGGAGCATGCAGGGGAGCGCAGGAATATTTATTTCAAATGGGGCTGTACTCACTCAGACGCGTGTAGGCGCCAAACGCAGGAAAAATGCAGCATGTTGCGTCTCAACCTGCGTTCGGCGCCTACACGCGTCTGAGTGAGTACAGCCCCATTTGAAATAATGACATGCGTCTATTCCTGCGCTCCCCTGCGGCTGAACGCCAAAAAACGGAACGCAGGGGAGCGCAGGTCAGAACGCCAGTGAGTAAGAGCCCTTAAGAGTGCGCAATTAAAATTCTCAATGCGCAATTAAAATTCTCAATGCGCAATTAAAATTCTCAATGCGCAATTAAAATTCGCAATGTACTAACAGTTTAAGGGACAATATTACTTTGCGAGATGTGGATTTTTATTCTTATTGGTGCAAATTGTTTTGCTCTTTGTGCGACTTTTATTACATTCCCCGGATAGTATTTCCTCCTCCTGTCCCACTTAATTCACACACACAAATTAGGGAGCACCCAGCGGCAATAAGAAGAGAAGGGGAGCATTAGGGCTTATACCCTGCCCCCATTATGAGTTGTGTATCAATCACACTGGGGGTTCTTCCCTATCCCCCCGATATTCTCATTGTGTGAGACATAAATCTGAGCGACACTGTTGGACTTTGATCATATTCGGCCTAATTAGCAGTTTCCATATAATTGAGGTTTAATTGTTCTCGGCCAATAGACGGGGTCACTGAGAATAATGGGGGGCACCTGCCAAACAGATCATTTCAATGTAACAACTGCCCTTTAATCAAACTGCCGCTGGATATTCCCTTGATTTGCTTAATTACCCAAATTGCCTCTTTTTCCTGCGTTAGTAAATAAAACAAATGTTGTTTCCTTGTGCGTTGGATGTGATGCCGGCGCCCCCCCAAATCTTCTCCCAAACGGGGGCCCTTTCACTCGCCGTCTCCTCGCGGTGCCCAGTAAATGTCAAATTAACGGTTGATGTTCACTCGGCTCCTCTGTCTTTTTATTTAACATTTTCTGACCTTTTCTTGTGTTTGGTTTTCTGCACAAACCTTCCAGCAGTGACTGCGGCGCAGCCAGAAAGAGAGGCCTGGGGGTGCCCCCAAATGTGCAGTCACACCCCCCTGAGCCCCTTTTTGCCACGTTTTATTCCACTTTGTGTCACTTTCCTTCTTCTCAAGTTGATTTCAGAGGGCCCCCCCCCCTCAGTGAGCAGCAAAATTCCTCTTGTAACAATGAAACAATATATCACCCCGAGTTCCTGGGGTTCAATAATAAACCAAAATCCTTGTTATTATTTCTCTCTCCCCTGGGAAACTGTGTGAGGTAATAATAATAATAATAATAATAGTAATAATAGAACTAATACTAATAATGTCCGTATCTCTCACATTCCTCTAGTTCCATCAATCTATTCCTCAATATAAAGATACAAATACAGAAATCCTTCCAACAGGGCCGGCCCAGGCTGGTTGGTTCCCCTCCTCCGGCGCATGTGCGCAAACGTAACGCAATGTCCCTCCTTGTCACCCCGTTTTCCTCGCGTACACGTGTACATGACACACAAACAAGCACAAAGAGCCGACTCTGTAGACCAGACTGGGATGGGCAGCAGTGAAAGGTAAGTGCCGGACGCCCACCAAGCTTTGGACTATGGGCACGTGGCTACTCTGTTACCCCTAGTTCCGGTCCTGCCTTCACATCTCCAGACCTTACCCTCAACATGTGCCACTGTATGGGCAAAAGAATGGGAGGGTGGTTCTGGGGAAACGGGGGCAAACAACCCCCAAATCACCATGTCCAATACCAACTGTCAGCTGGAGTGGGTTACATGGCATCTCACTATCTGTCAGTTTGATGGACAAGTCTGTGTTGAGCAGATGCCAGAGACAATGTCAGACAGGGGAGTCCAGGGCCCCCAGGGATTGAGCCTAGTGGCCCCCACCCCAGCTGCGAGTGCCACAACCTTCCTTCTCCCCTCCCCCCCGTACATTTTTGGGAAGGGCTTTTCCTGTTTGAGCACAATACTGATACATTTATATCCCTCTCCAGATCCTTCTTATAGTAACCCCCAAATGGGATGTCAGGTGATCAGGTGACCCAGACTGGACTTGGGATGCCCCTAATGGAGGGAAAGGTTCTGCATCCGGATCATTTTAGTGATTATGGACTGGCACCATGTTATTGCCCATCTGATCCACCTGTTTCTGCTGCGTCACTGTGGGTGACCCGACCATGTCCTAATAATCAGCCCCCACCCCTCAGTTCTTGTTGCACCAGCACCAGCACCCCACAAAAGGTACGTGGGTGTCTCTTTACCAATAGTCATTGCTCCCCTCCTGCACCGACCCTGCAGTTGCCATTAGATGAGGGCAAAGAGGAGGCCAATGGTGAAGGGTTAATCGCAGACTAAAGGGGATGTTACAGATAAAACATTTGTTTCTTCTATTTGTCGGTACTTTGTGTTTGTCGGGCAGGAGAGAAGTAAATAATGAGCTTCAGCTTCCACTTCATTTCTCACTCGTGAACTTGCTCTGCCTGGAAGGTGTTTCATTCAACCGGAGCAGAACCGAGAGCCTGAACTCCCCTTGGGACGTCTCTAAAGCAAATTCTCCCAAGTCCAAAGCCTCCGAGCCAAACTCTGTCTCTCTCTGATCTCGTGCCATTGATTCTCTCTCTTCTATTTCCATTATCCTCTCCGCTGGTCTTTATTTGCTTCACTGCTGATTGAAAGAGACCGACCTGCACCCGAGACCTGCACCGGTGAGAGGAAAGTCTGCGGCCTCTTTCGGACAAACAATCCTTCGGTGCCATCTCCAGACCCGCCACTAACCGTTCAGATCAAATGAAGTAGTAAAAGAACAAATCAGTAGTGATGGGCATTTGTCCTGAAATTTGCGAAACGGGCGAAAAATTCACAAAATGCGGATTTTGACGCCAGTGAAATTAAAGTCAATGGGCGTCCGGTAATCGATGTCGGCGTCTAAGTTGACGCCAGCATCGATTCCATCGCCGGCATCAAAAAAAACAAAGAAACTTTGACGCCGGTGAATTTTTCACGCCTGCCAAATAAATTCGCCCATCACTACAGATCAGACGATGTTCTGCCCCAACAACAATCATACGGAAGTTTATGTCCTACAAAAACGAATGTCAGTCTCCCACTGATTTCATCGTCATTCAAGACTTTGCAAGGGCTGCACCCCTCCTCTGGAACTCTCTCCCACGCTCTCTCCCACTTTCTCCCAACCTTTCTGCTTTCAAGAAATCTCTGAAAACGCACTTCTTTCGAGAAGCCTCCCCTCACTCTGCTTAACTACCAAACGCAACACCACATACAGTACCACATTTGTCACCCACTTAATTCAATCTTACCCACTCCCACACCTTGTGTATTACTCCCTTCCCTTTAGAGTGTAAGCTCTTTTGCATAGGGCCTTCCTCACCTTTTGTACCGGTATTGATTGTGATGTATGTAACTCCATATGTTCTATGTATATAATTCATGTGATTTAGTTGTATAATCACATTTACTTTACAGTGCTACGCAATATGTTGGCGCTATATAAATACATGTTAATGATAATAATAATCATCAGATCGGCAATACACACAGAGATTTTATCAGTAGCCGACAGAAATTTTCTAACCTGTCCGATCAATCTGGCTTCCAATCGCCACCTCGTGAAAAATGTCGGGGCTCTCCACACACGGCTGAAAATAGTAAGAAATGGAGATTCGTACAATCAAATCTTTGTGTCTATGACCAACTTGAGGACTCTTACATACTAGTGGTTTTTCCTGCGCTCCCCTGTGTTGCATTTTCTTCCGCTCAGCCGCAGGGGAGCGCAGGAATAGACGCAATTATTGTGACAGGGGCTGAACTCACTCAGACGCATGTAAGCGCCAAACGCAGGTGGGACACCACATGTTGCATTCGGCGCATTCAGCCCCCTTCACAATTATTCAGTGTGTCTACCCCTGCGTCCCCTGCGGCTGAACGGAAGAAAGCGTAACGCAGGGGAGCGCAGGAAAAAGATCCCTTAGGAATAAAAGAGAATCATGAAAAATAAATGAAGAATCTGCAACTCGTTCCTTTGTTTCTGTGGCTTCTCTTAATGAAGAGATAAATCTGAGTTTAACATTGGAGCACCTGGGATTCCTGTTTATGAAAGTGACCTTGTGGCTTTATTGTGTCGGTGGATAATTAATGAGGCTTAACGAGGGTCTTTCATACAGAGGGACAATGTCTGTAATGTCGTTATAAAACCTGATTTGCCTTTCACTGGAGAACCTTTCGAAACCTTTCGAAACTTCCATTCAATTCTCTTATTATCTGTGTCATTTTCATTTCCATCTGTTTTTTTAAATCTGTGCCATTGTCTGAATATAAAACTGAATGTTCTGTTACTCAGCGCCGAGTCCAGTCCCAGCAGAATTCCTTCTCAGGGAAAACTTTTATGGATCACTAATAAGTAAGGCAACAAATACCTGCGCTGGACCCCTCCCCCGGCCCCCTGCAACCCTGACACCCACAGTTTCTGACCATGAAGTGGGTCAGCGAGGCCCATAAAGCCTGGGACCCACCAGCCCAGTCCAACCCTATTGATGTCCCTATGAATTCAGGTATGGGATCTGTTCTCCAGAATGCACTTGACCTGTGGTATTCCAGATAATGGATCTTTCCATAGTTTGGATCTCCATACCTTGTCTGCTAAAAATTCATAAAAAATTCATATAAACATTAATCGAACCCAATAGGGATGTTCTATAAGGATTAATTATATCTTGGTCAGAATCTAGTAGTACAAGCGACTGTTTTATTATTAAATAGACAAAGGAAATCATTTTTATTCATTCAATTCATTTGAGTCTAAGGGAGATGGCCTTCCCATAATTAGGTGTCTGGATAACGGATCCCATATGAATATCAAGGAACTGCACCCAGATCGATAGAAGAAAACCAGTTACACACTGGCTGAGGGGGATTGAGTCTGATCTGGGGGGACTGCGGGGTTGGTGTCTGGGGCCCAGAATGAGTATTTGAGGGGCCCTTGATGCACCAGACCCCCAGTCTGACACTGGCCTCAGTAGAATGACAATCAATTGCAAACAAATGGGGTCAACCCTAAATAAATGGTGGGGGGGGGGCACACATTGAAGGTTCCTTGCACTTTAGTGTAGTTGCACCGGGGCTTCCGTCCGGCCTCGTGTCCCAAAACATGCGCACGTTCACCTATCCGGAATTACATCAGGGCAGTGAAATGATTGCGGAATTATGTCAGAAAACACTGCATTGTGGATAAAAAACATGGCAACCTGCGTGTGAAATTGTAAATGAGCCCTTATTATTATTATTATTATCATTATTATTATTATTATTATCATTATTATTATTATTATTATTAAGTAAATGATTCCATTATGATCTATAGTCCCTTCATTAATGGAGGTGCCTCTATGGACTGGAAATTGTCCCCTTGAATATATTCGTTTCCATTGACTCCACTCGTACAATTCACTAATTGTGTCTCACTTCCCATCATGCTCTGCTGCCAATTTGGTGAATTAATAACAACTGGCCCAAGACTGCACCCCGGGGGGCTTTAATCAGATAGGAAATGTACCCCTTTTTCCCCATCTCACTACTTTGTATCTCTATAAAGATTGGGCCTCCCAGGGCTCCTGAATGAAATGATCAGCTTTTCCTTAACTGACTAAATAAATTGTATCAACTGCATTTGCCTCATTTAAATTCCCATTAACTTCCACCTGGAAACGTCTTCTATTAATTTGACACGAAACAATTTTCTTAAAACCAATCACTGCTCTGCTCCTCATTCCCTCCTAATTGGGCTTCCGAATTCACTGTGTGCAACAGTTATGGGCACTCACTTACCCTCCTTCATTAAAGGGTTAAAACTCAGAGAGGAGCAATGGCTGATGCCCAATCTACAATATGAAGAGCAGTCTGGGCTCCAGTGATCACACAGGGCAATAGAGAAAGTACAGAGACCAGCGACTGCTTCCCGTTACTGATAGTTGGGTCGGAAGTTGATTCCTGGTGGATTTGCACACAACTAAACTTCGAATCGAAGGATTCAAGTAAAAATCGTTCGACTATTCGACCATTCGATAGTCAAAGTACTGTCTCTTTAAAAAAACCTTCGACCCCCTAGTTCGCCACCTAAAAGCTACCGAAGTCAATGTTAGCCTATGGGCTTGCCTAACTTTTTTTGATCGAAGGATATGCCTTCGATCGTTGGATTAAAATCGAACGATTCGAAGGATTTTATCGTTTGATCGAAGGAATTATCCTTCGATTGTTCGATCGAACTATCTGCGCTAAATCCTTCGACTTCGCAATTCGAAGTCGAAGGATTTTAATTCCTAGTCGAATATCGAGGGTTAATTAACCCTTGATATTCGACCCTTAGTGAATCGGCCCCTAAGAGGCAGATTTATCAAAGGTCAAGGTGAATTTTTGAATGAAAAAAAAAAATAGAATTCCAAGCTATTTTTTGTGTACTTCGACTAGGGAATGATCCTAATTCGATTCAAATTTGAAAAAAAATCGAAAATTTGAAAATCAAAATTTATCATGTACTGTGTCTTTTTAAAATTTTGACTTCAACCATCCACAATCTAAAACCTGCAGAATTGCTGTTTTAGCCTATTTGGAGTCAATTGGTGGACTTTGAAAAATCAACGTTTTTTTTTCAGAAAAACTTCAAATCAAATGCGCTATTCCTTTGACTTAATTTCGTTTGGTCGTTTTGAATTTCAACGTTTTTTCAATTCGAAATTCGACCCTTGATAAATAGGCCCCTAAATAATAACCATGACTTCATTTTAGTTCCAGTGGGTGATTTCCACTTTGCCCAGGAGTTTTATTTACTGTTTTCCATTTGTATCAGTTTTTGTATTTGTATCAGTATTTGTATCAGTATTTGTATCAGTATTTGTATCAGTATTTGTATCAGTATTTGTATCAATCCCCAGTGGAAAGAGGGAGAAATAATGGAATGTTTCCATTTCGGCTCTTTCCTAATGAATTTCCCCACCCACCTCGTTACTTTTTATTAAAGGCTGAACTTCTCTCCCCTGATCCTTCTCTGATCTGTTTATTTAATGCCACTGATTTAGCCGTTTTCCTCGGCTGCAACAACTTTATTTACTAAATAACCTTTTAAACACTGACCATTTATTTCCCAGGTTGCTGAGCTGATCCCATTCCAGTTTCTAGGATTTCCATTGCCGGAGTTCAGACTTTGTGCCACAGAACATTTAAGTGGGTTCCATAAAACTCTGCCGCTGATTCATTTCTATTGGTTCCATCTTACGTTCCCTTTAACACTCACTGATTCACTTGTGACAATTTGTCTCTATTGAGAACCGAAAATCCAGTTTTGCTCCTTTGTGAATAGAATTTTTTTTTACTAATTTTTTAATTCTTTAAATTTTCAACTTTTTTGGTTCTTCTTTGAAGGGGTTATTCACCTTCAAGTCCACTTTTAGTATGTTCTAGAATGGCTAATTCTAAGCAACTTTTCAGTTGGTCTTCATTATTTCTTTTTGAATTACTTGTAGCGATGGTCAAATCTGCCCTATTTCGCTGAAAACTCTGTGAAACGGCGAAAAATTTCTAAACGCATTGAAGTCAATGGGCGTCAAAATAATTTTGATGCTTCACAATTTTGACAGAAACGTCAATTTTTATACGCGATTATTTTGTACAAATGCATTAAAGTTAATGGTCGTCTAAATAATTTAGACGCACAACAATTTTTATGAGTGACAATTTTTTTGTTGCAGTGGATTTTTCATCAGCGAATTTTCATTGCAGTTTTACGAATTTATAAGCGGGCGTGGCAGAACGCAGACATTCGACGTAAATCCACACCAGGTGAATTTATTCACCCATCACTAATTATTTACCTTCTTCTTCTGGCTCTTTCCAGCTTTCGAATGGGGGTCACTGACCCCATCTAAAAACTGTAAGGCTACGAATGGTTTTTTATTGCTACTTTTTATTATTCACCTTTCTATTCAGGATTCTCCTATTCATATTCCAGTCTCTTATTCAAATCAATGCATGGTTGCTAGGGGGATTTGGACCCTAGCAAACAGATTGCTGAAATTACAAACTGGAGAGCTGCTGAATAAAAAGCTAAATAAGTCAAACACCATAAATAATAAAAATTGTCTCAGAATATCGCTCTCTACATCATACTAACAGTTAATTTAAAGGGGAACAACCCCTTTTAATGTTAACAATATTTTCATTTTATTTAAATGTTTTTGTTTTTTAATGAAAAAAAAAATGAAAAGTTTATTGCTATTGTTAAGGACAAGTAATTTAACCCATGCATTTATCAACATTTTTATAAAGTTCCTGCAAAGGAGACATAGTGGTTATTTGAGTGGCATGGCAATGGGCATGATTATTGGTGGGCATTATACAGTAGCCATGACTTCTCTCACTTTGCCAAATGAAAAATTGTTATTTTCCCAGACTTGAGCTGATACTCATTTCAGTAATATTTTGGGGCGAGTTCTAATTATAATACATAATGGTGAGTAGAACAGACAATACAGATTGGAGGTGTTTCTAATAGTGATGAGCGAAATTAGTCGCCAATTCTGCAGAGAAAACAACATCCACAGACTCTAATGGGTGAAAAAAATAACACGTCCAAGTCGTCCATAGACTTTGCAGAATTTTCGCCGTCTTGCGAAATGGGGCTGATTCGCCTATCACAAATTTCTAATAATGAATAGTGATGGGCGAATTTCTCCCGTTTCACTGAAAAATTCAGGAATTTCCAGCGATATTCATGAAACAGTGAACAATTCAGACGCTGGCTATAATTCTGACGCCCATTAAAATCAGTGGGCGCCTCTATTTTGACGCCAGCTGTTTTTCGCCGGTGAACTTTTGTGGCAATTTCACGATTTTGGCGAAATGTGGAGTTTCGCAGCGAATTCGCACCTGGCGAATAAATTCACCCATCACTAATAATGAATAATATTAACTGTTGAAACATCGGAATGGCACTTACAGGGCATTTTTATTTCACTGACATGGCGTTTTCATGTTATACAGAATTTACATGGCACTTAAATGGTGTTTTCATGGCACTTACTGATAAAGAAACTGAGGGATAATAATATGGAGCTTTCGGGGAAACGTCCCCCCCTTTCATCATAGATTTCCCTGTCCCTGGGTTCTGTGCCAGTGCCATGTAAGTGCCGTTCCTATATATTATTATATATAATTCCTTGCAGTTAATATGTGGTTATTGTTCTGCTTGAGTCCCCCCAGCACACGGGCTCAGGTCGGAGCGACAGTCGGGAGTAGAAATAAGAAACAGTCAGACGAGAGGGAGAAAGTCATGGAAATATTAATAAGAGCAGCGGCTCTCGCCCGGGGGATAATTTGATTTCTAGCTCTTGGGGCAATAAATACCACTTTTTACTTTTGATGTCAGAGTAGGTATTGATCCCTTTGAACTTTACAGTTGGCATAGTTACCATGACTACCAGGAACAGAGAAGAAATACTTGGATCCAGTTTGAGGCGAAATGTCTCAGAATAAACCCAATTCCCTGAGAAAAGGAAAAACTGTGGTTGGAAAGGTTAAAGGGGAAGAGGATGATCAGGAACAAGATGAAGAAACTCAATCACAACAGTTTCCATTGAGAAACCTGAAGTCCAAACACTGAGAAGTAAAATTGCTACTGAATGTGGGGGGGGGGGGGGCGCTGCCGTATTAATCTGATGCCACGTCCCATTGTCATTGGTTTAACACTGACTCATTAGGGAACCTCAGGTACATGTATAATTAAGTGCCAGGCTGAACACAAGGACATTGGGGAGTTGGGTCCAATTTCTCATTCGGGATCAGTTCTGCAGAATACTAATAATATCTGCTGAGGGTTTATGAGACAAATATTGCCAAGGGATTTCTCATAGTGTAGAGAGGAGGATTCTGGGAGTTGGACACCTGGGACTGGAACAAGATGAAGCAAAAGGTTTTTGTGCCACATTATTTGCCAATTCTCCCATCGGTCTTGGAAATGTTTGGGTCATTAATAATGCCGGATACACCAGGGGGGGTCAAATTGATGATTTCACATGTTACTGTTCCACCCGATGCAGTCGTTGTGTCACTGGCAAATTCTCTGAGTGGAGGAGGGTAACAGCGGAGCTAAATACTGACACTTGGACACTGACAGAAGGGTGAGGAGACAGAAACATAATGTTCAGTCTGGTGACAAGATGGAGACAGTAGGGCAAGATGGAGTCAGTAGGGCAAGATGGAGTCAGTAGGACAAGATGGAAACAGTAGGACAAGATGGAGACAGTAGGGCAAGATGGAGACAGTAGGGCAAGATGGAGACAGTAGGACAAGATGGAGACAGTAGGGCAAGATGGAGACAGTAGGGAAAGATGGAGACAGTAGGACAAGATGGAGTCAGTAGGACAAGATGGAGACAGTAGGACAAGATGGAGACAGTAGGGCAAGATGGAGACAGTAGGAAAATATGGAGACAGTAGGGTAAGATGGAGTCAGTAGGGCAAGATGGAGTCAGTAGGACAAGATGGAGACAGTAGGGCAAGATGGAGACAGTAGGACAAGATGGAGACAGTAGGGCAAGATGGAGACAGTAGGGCAAGATGGAGTCAGTAGGACAAGATGGAGACAGTAGGACAAGATGGAGTCAGTAGGGCAAGATGGAGTCAGTAGGACAAGATGGAGACAGTAGGACAAGATGGAGACAGTAGGGCAAGATGGAGACAGTAGGCCAAGATGGAGACAGTAGGACAAGATGGAGACAGTAGAACAAGATTGTTACAGTAAAACAAGATGGAGACAGAAGGACAAGATGGAGACAGTAGAACAAGATTGTGACAGTAAGACAAGATGGAGACAGTAGGATAAGATGGAGACAGTAGGGCAAGATGGAGACAGTAGAGCAAGATGGAGACAGTAGGACAAGATGGAGACAGTAGGGCAAGATGGAGACAGTAGGACAAGATGGAGACAGTAAGACAAGATGGATACAGTAGGGTAAGATGGAAACAGTAGGACACAATGGAGGTGGAGACAGTAGGAAAAGATGAATATAGAAGAACAAGAAAGAGACAGCAGGGCAAGATAGAGAGGTAGAAAAATGGCATCCAAAATTTGTTAATAGGGTTCTGGTAGTTCAACAGTTGAACCACAGTGGAAGGGCCATTAATGAAACTGCCCTCTATTATATAAAAAATTAAGTCTTCAAAAACTTTTTGCTCCAAGCCCTTTCACAATATGATCCTGAAAAAGGTTTTCAAATTGCTGAACTGTAAGAAAAAAATGTATAAATTCAGTATTTATGTATTTGGAGTCTAAGAGCATACATTTAGCTTATACCCTTAATAAGAACCATCAATGGTTCTAAGAGCACTTGTAGATAAAAGATTTAACTGTAGAAAGCCAATTATAGTAATTATTATAATTATGTTGCTGTAAAGCTCTGGTATGGCCCAATCCATGGCATGTGATGCAGTTTGGTTACTAAAACATGATAATTACAGAATTAATAGAAGCCCAAAGAACAGAAATTGAGGATTATAAAGTGAAAATTACAGAGAAGAGCAACTAAACTGATAAAGGGAATGGAAGGGATCAGTTATGGGGAAAGACAAGTTGGGATTGTTACACTGGAGAAGAGACAGTTAAGGGGGATATGATCACTATATATAAATATATAAGGGGGATATGATCACTATATATAAATATATTAGGGGATATGATCACTATATATAAATATATTAGGGGATATGATCACTATATATAAATATATAAGGGGATATGATCACTATATATAAATATATAAGGGGATATGATCACTATATATAAATATATTAGGGGATATGATCACTATATATAAATATATTAGGGGATATGATCACTATATATAAATATATAAGGGGATATGATCACTATATATAAATATATAAGGGGATATGATCACTATATATAAATATATAAGGGGGATATGATCACTATATATAAATATATAAGGGGGATATGATCACTATATATAAATATATAAGGGGATATGATCACTATATATAAATATATATGGGGATATGATCACTATATATAAATATATAAGGGGGATATGATCACTATATATAAATATATAAGGGGGATATGATCACTATATATAAATATATAAGGGGATATGATCACTATATATAAATATATAAGGGGATATGATCACTATATATAAATATATAAGGGGATATGATCACATAAATATAAAGCTGAGGACCAGACTATAAATGAATATTTGACCAACCTGGAAGCATTATATCTAAGGAGGAGCAGGTGGAGGGCAGATCCTGTCAGCTATTGATACCCCAGCAGGGGCAGTTATTATTCCCACCCAAATCTATCACTTAGCCTATGAACCCTCGTCATCTAGAACTAAACCTTCTAATAAATAGTCTAGTCCAGTTAGTTTAAGGCTTCCCCTCAAAAGTTCTATAGCGTTTTCTGAGGTTACGTATCTGCTAGACCCCCATGATGCCAAATTCCATGGGGCAGATTGTATTTCCAATATATTTATTTTCTTTTGATACTACGAAGATCTTCCATTTATACCATTTTAGCCAATACCCTATCCAAATGTCTTCACCTTCAAGGAGCCCCATTAATGGGGGTGGGGTTCCCACTAAACTGCCCTGTTCTGGTTTAAGGTGCAGATTCCCAAGGACCTTCCCATGGTGACTGTCCTGCCCCAATTATCCAGTTGTGTCCCCTTCTCCTGGATCTTGGGGACGTAACATTTGGACAGTTGTCTTCAAATTCAGTTGCGGTTGCCTCTGTTCTTCTTCCACCACCAAATGGGCACAGGGAATGTTGAGTCTGTTGACAGTTTCAGTTGCCACTTGCTCCTCTTCTAGTCCTGCAACTGGTTTCCCCTCCATGTAGAGACCCTCCATAGCATTGACTGGTTATTATTTGCTCATTAGTCTCATTAGGTCTCATTAAGTCTCATTAGGACTCATTAGGACTCATTAGGTTCCCATGAGCTGGGTCAGTACTGTCCATTAGTGTCGTCTAAATTGAATTTGGCTTCTGCCCATTAGAAATAAGGAGATGGAATTGTTTCAGTTTCATCTCATTCTGGTTTATTTGTTCTCTTTATTTGGTTCTGGCCCAAGGTCCTGTCTATAATGAGAACATTAGGGGGGGCCCCTGGATTGTTTCTGTTGCTCATACAAATATCGGGGCGAGTGTAATGGGGCTGGTTTATGCTCGTCAGGGAGACAGTTTATCCGCCCGTCTCATTTACATGAAATAATAACATTGTATTAATTATTCTCAAATAATATTTTTATCTTCCAATTAACTTTCTGGTCTTTTCTGTGAAACGTCGCAGCGGGGGGGGGCTCTGGGAAGCGGAATGAATTGGGGTCCTGGGAGGTCTCTATTAAATATTTCTGCTCATTTGCTCCCAGGAACGTGACGCTTCCTAAATCATTCGCGGGCGACGGATATTTCCCTTCTGTTTCCTTGGAATGACCTTTAGATTGTTCCACCGGGGAAATGAGGGGGGATTTGGGGGGCAGCGGGGAGCAGGTCAGGGATGGGCACCCTGAAACCCTGCCATGAGAGCATCAATTGGGGGGGGGTCTATATTCACTCATTGCTTTTCTATAAATTAAGATAATTATAATAAGTGATTGGGGGGTACAAATAAAGATGGTGCTGCGTTACTATTGGGTATTGGGAGGTATACAGTAATTAAAAGTAGGGATGCACCGAATCCAGGATTTTGTTCGGGATTCGGCCAGGATTCGGCCTTTTTCAGCAGGATTCGGCCGAATCCTTCTGCCCGGCCGAACCAAATCCGAATCCTAATTTGCATATGCAAATTAGGGGCAGGGAGGGAAATTGCGTGAATTTTTGTCAGAAAACAAGGAAATAAAAAATGTTTCCCCTTCCCACCCCTAATTTGCATATGCAAATTAGGGTTCGGATTTGGTTCGGTATTCGGCCGAATCCTTCGTGAAGGATTCGGGGGTTCGGCCGAATCCAAAAAAGTGGATTCGGTGCATACCTAATTAAAAGGCTAATTGCCAAGACCTTCATAAGTTAACATGGGCCAATGGGGGAAATGTCAGTATTTTGGGCCCTAAAAAAACATTGTACATGAGGCAACGCTAATTAGTAAGCCACGCCCACTTACCCCCTCAATTCATATGAAAAATAACCCAGACGTGCCAATAAAATCAGTGCACAAAATGGTTCATGAACCTTTAATTAACCCCAAACATGGCGGCAAAATCACAGAAGGAAATGGAGAATGAGCACAGAATTAACCCATTATATAAATACAGTTTGAATCCAAAAATCGCATCTTGCACTTTGGACCAGAAAAAAATATAATGTGTCTCTTCCCAAAATAAATTAAATTGCCTTTTCCAAATTACAAATGTTTTTCCTTCTAATTCCTCCTGCCCCCCCCAATCAGATGTCTCCCCCCAGTGAGTTGCAGATTCTATTTATATTTATCCTCGAGTCTCGGGGGGATCTGTTGTGGGTAATTCTATGATTCCCCTCTTGCAGCTCCCCCAGTCTAGAGACACAACTGGAGGCCCAGCCTGGTGCCAAATGAAATGACGATATTCCTGATTCAAATCTGAGACTCCTCAACCGCAGACTCTGTCAGTTCATTGGATCTGGAACAGACGGGAACCAGGTGTCTGAATGTAAATCAACTCCCAGTATTTGACACACGTGATTGGACAGTGAAAGTCACATCTTCGGAAATAGACACCTGAGTCTCAATGTATCTGAGTGTGGTGCTGCCAAACTGATTGCTCCTTAACTCCTGCCTCTACCAAATACCAGGGGATCAGTGTCACTTCTAATGTTACACTATCTCTTTAACAGTGACTAATCCCAAATTTAAAGGGAAACTACACCCACAAACAAAAATGTTGTTTCTCTTTTCTGCACTGCTGCCTCTGACTCCTGATACAACTTCCCTATATCCATTCATTCCTCATTCTCACTGGGTTTATAGTTCTGTGTAACTGTCATTGTGTCTGTCCCCTTCTCTGCTCTGCACTGCTGCTTCTGACTCCTGATACAACTTCCCAATATCCATTCATTCCTCATTCTCACTGGGTTTATAGTGCTGTGTAACTGTCATTGTGTCTGTCCCTTTCTCTTCTCTGCACTGCTGCCTCTGACTCCTGATACAACTTCCCAATATCCATTCATTCCTCATTCTCACTGGGTTTATAGTTCTGTGTAACTGTCATTGTGTCTGTCCCTTTCTCTTCTCTGCACTGCTGCTTCTGACTCCTGATACAACTTCCCAATATCCATTCATTCCTCATTCTCACTGGGTTTATAGTTCTGTGTAACTGTCATTGTGTCTGTCCCTTTCTCTTCTCTGCACTGCTGCTTCTGACTCCTGATACAACTTCCCAATATCCATTCATTCCTCATTCTCACTGGGTTTATAGTTCTGTGTAACTGTCATTGTGTCTGTCCCTTTCTCTTCTCTGCACTGCTGCTTCTGACTCCTGATACAACTTCCCAATATCCATTCATTCCTCATTCTCACTGGGTTTATAGTTCTGTGTAACTGTCATTGTGTCTGTCCCTTTCTCTTCTCTGCACTGCTGCTTCTGACTCCTGATACAACTTCCCAATATCCATTCATTCCTCATTCTCACTGGGTTTATAGTTCTGTGTAACTGTCATTGTGTCTGTCCCTTTCTCTGCACTGCTGCTTCTGACTCCTGATACAACTTCCCAATATCCATTCATTCCTCATTCTCACTGGGTTTATAGTTCTGTGTAACTGTCATTGTGTCTGTCCCTTTCTCTTCTCTGCACTGCTGCTTCTGACTCCTGATACAACTTCCCAATATCCATTCATTCCTCATTCTCACTGGGTTTATAGTTCTGTGTAACTGTCATTGTGTCTGTCCCTTTCTCTTCTCTGCACTGCTGCTTCTGACTCCTGATACAACTTCCCAATATCCATTCATTCCTCATTCTCACTGGGTTTATAGTTCTGTGTAACTGTCATTGTGTCTGTCCCTTTCTCTGCACTGCTGCTTCTGACTCCTGATACAACTTCCCAATATCCATTCATTCCTCATTCTCACTGGGTTTATAGTTCTGTGTAACTGTCATTGTGTCTGTCCCTTTCTCTTCTCTGCACTGCTGCTTCTGACTCCTGATACAACTTCCCAATATCCATTCATTCCTCATTCTCACTGGGTTTATAGTTCTGTGTAACTGTCATTGTGTCTGTCCCTTTCTCTGCACTGCTGCTTCTGACTCCTGATACAACTTCCCAATATCCATTCATTCCTCATTCTCACTGGGTTTATAGTTCTGTGTAACTGTCATTGTGTCTGTCCCTTTCTCTTCTCTGCACTGCTGCTTCTGACTCCTGATACAACTTCCCAATATCCATTCATTCCTCATTCTCACTGGGTTTATAGTTCTGTGTAACTGTCATTGTGTCTGTCCCTTTCTCTTCTCTGCACTGCTGCTTCTGACTCCTGATACAACTTCCCAATATCCATTCATTCCTCATTCTCACTGGGTTTATAGTTCTGTGTAACTGTCATTGTGTCTGTCCCTTTCTCTGCACTGCTGCTTCTGACTCCTGATACAACTTCCCAATATCCATTCATTCCTCATTCTCACTGGGTTTATAGTTCTGTGTAACTGTCATTGTGTCTGTCCCTTTCTCTTCTCTGCACTGCTGCTTCTGACTCCTGATACAACTTCCCAATATCCATTCATTCCTCATTCTCACTGGGTTTATAGTTCTGTGTAACTGTCATTGTGTCTGTCCCTTTCTCTGCACTGCTGCTTCTGACTCCTGATACAACTTCCCAATATCCATTCATTCCTCATTCTCACTGGGTTTATAGTTCTGTGTAACTGTCATTGTGTCTGTCCCTTTCTCTGCACTGCTGCTTCTGACTCCTGATACAACTTCCCAATATCCATTCATTCCTCATTCTCACTGGGTTTATAGTTCTGTGTAACTGTCATTGTGTCTGTCCCTTTCTCTTCTCTGCACTGCTGCTTCTGACTCCTGATACAACTTCCCAATATCCATTCATTCCTCATTCTCACTGGGTTTATAGTTCTGTGTAACTGTCATTGTGTCTGTCCCTTTCTCTGCACTGCTGCTTCTGACTCCTGATACAACTTCCCAATATCCATTCATTCCTCATTCTCACTGGGTTTATAGTTCTGTGTAACTGTCATTGTGTCTGTCCCTTTCTCTTCTCTGCACTGCTGCTTCTGACTCCTGATACAACTTCCCAATATCCATTCATTCCTCATTCTCACTGGGTTTATAGTTCTGTGTAACTGTCATTGTGTCTGTCCCTTTCTCTGCACTGCTGCTTCTGACTCCTGATACAACTTCCCAATATCCATTCATTCCTCATTCTCACTGGGTTTATAGTTCTGTGTAACTGTCATTGTGTCTGTCCCTTTCTCTGCACTGCTGCCTCTGACTAATGATGAAAATATGTAACTGATTAACAAACTTGGAGGAGAACTGACTTCTGTTACATAGGGGCAAATTCACTAAGATGCGAAGTTGCGCCAGGCACAACTTCGCCGCACTTCGCCAGGCGTAGTTTTGCCAGCGCTCTGCAAATTCACTAAAATCCGAAGTTGCGCTCAGGGGTAGCGTAAGTTTGCGAAGTTGCGCTAGCGTTGATTCGCTATATAAAGCGAAGTTACGCTAGCGAAGGCTAATTTGCATACGGCGCCAAATTCAAATTTCAATGGAGGAACACGTATCAGCACTACAAATGCCTAGAAAACCTTCAAAACATCGAATAAAAATGTTATTTTGCCCTACACATGTGCCCACTGTCTAGGTAAGTTGCCATGAGTCAGGAAATGTAGGGGGGAAGGAGGGGAGCCCCAAAAAATGTTTCGATCTTTTTCAGCCTATCACCCATCATGTAGAAAACACACCAGCGTTTTTTGGGACTTAGAAAAAAATTTGACTTTTTTTGAAACAATCCCTATCTACTCTATTGCGCTTCGCCGGGTCTGAGGTGGCGAAGGAAGTCTAGCGTAAAAGGTAGCGTTCAGTACACTGCGCACGTTAGTGAATTTGCGTAGTTACGTCGCTAGCAAAAATTCGCCTGGCGTAAGGGTGCGAAGTAACACTAGCGAAACTACGCCAGCGCTCGTTAGTGAATTTGCGCAGTAACGAAAATGCCAAACGCTAGAGAATTAACGCTAGCATTCGGCGCTTCGGCGCTTATTGAATTTGCGCCATAGTTTCAAGAGTCAGAGACAGCAGTGCAGAGACAGTCAGACAATACTTTAAAGAACAATTACATTTACTAAAAGAGTGGGAGTCTCCAGGAATCATAGAGTTAAATAGGGTGATTATTAATAGATCACAGTCAGGCAATAGAAATGACCTCTGCATGACACTAGGGAGTTTTTGTGCTTTTTCATGGGTCTAAGTAAATGACCCCCTATTTTTTTGCTATTGTTTTTTAATTTTGCGGTAAAAAAATATGTCATTGGTCAGAGAGGTCCCTTTAAGCAGCAACAGGGCCGTGATCTTGTGGTGCAACTGGCAGCCTCCCATATGGATCCGGCCGGGCAGCAGATGGCACTTGTGATGGAACTGGCACTTGTGATACAACAAGAGCTGCCCGGCCCTGGGTACAGAGAGAAAGGAAAGAGAATGTATTTTTGGGCCCATGACTGAAAGTAATAAAAATCATCAAACACTGATATCTGTGATATATAAATTATATTATATTTGCGTCCGGCCCTTTAACTGACAGACTCAGTACTTTGATGTTTCTGTGTCTTTAAGAGCTTTTTGGGCCCAAATGAATTCTGACTTCAGGTGGAAAATGAAAGAAATAGTTATTTTATCTTATTTCAGGATTATTTACCAGCAGGAGATGTTTTGTGTTTGTATAATGATAAATACGCAGCATGAGCCGCAGGGCGACATTTCGCTGAAGCCGCGAGGTCAGCGCTGGAAAAGTCACCGAATACGACGCGAAACACGGGATTTAATAATAATCTTTTTCCTGTAAATCTAATTCCCGTTCCTCCAATCTCCACAAAGAATCCAATAACGACATTAAGTGTTTAACTTGCAGCCATTTCTCTTCCACCCGCCGCAGCCCAGAGCGGAGTCTAGACACTGCTGTCACTTTAACTCTTGCACTTAGAGCTGACACTTCTTCCCATCGTCTACACAGCAGCACCCTGGGCTCATACAGGAGGGGGCACTAAGGACTTGTTTTCAGCATTATCTGTAGTGTTCTGGGGCTACTGCACCCCACACATTAGGGCAGGTCCAGACTGAGAATGAGAATTAAAATAGGCCCTAGCATTTCAGGTACACAGAAGCCCAATCAGCCCCCTAAATAGTGTTTATTTGTACCCTGGGTACCCCTGGAACACCCCCAATGTTTCTATATATCTGTAACCTTGTTATGAGCTAAGGGGGCCCAGTCTGAAGGTCAGTTAGGGGGAGATTTGGGGTGAGTGCTTATTTGTACCCTGGGTACCCCTGGAACTATAGCAGGGTGACACCCCAATGTTTCTATATATCTGTAACCTTGTTATGAGCTAAGGGGGCCCAGTCTGAAGGTCAGTTAGGGGGAGATTTGGGGTGAGTGCTTATTTGTACCCTGGGTACCCCTGGAACTATAGCAGGGTGACACCCCAATGTTTCTATATATCTGTAACCTTGTTATGAGCTAAGGGGGCCCAGTCTGAAGGTCAGTTAGGGGGAGATTTGGGGTGAGTGATTATTTGTACCCTGGGTACCCCTAGAACCAGGCCTGGACTGGGAGTCAAAATAGGCCCTGCCATTCTAAGTACATAGAGGCCCAAACAGCCCTCTACCAGCCCACTATATGGTAACTTTCTATGCAACCATACAGCAGCCCCTCTGGCATTTGCCAGAACCCACAGATTGCCAGTCCAGGCCTGCCTGGAACTATGGCAGGGTGACACCCCAATGTTTCTATATATCTGTAACCTTGTTATGAGCTAAGGGGGCCCAGTCTGAAGGTCAGTTAGGGGGAGATTTGGGGTGAGTGTTTATTTGTACCCTGGGTACCCCTGGAACTACAGCAGGGTGACACCCCAATGTTTCTATATATCTGTAACCTTGTTATGAGCTAAGGGGGCCCAGTCTGAAGGTCAGTTAGGGAGAGTTTTGGGGTGAGTGTTTATTTGTACCCTGGGTACCCCTGGAACTATAGCAGGGTGACACCCCAATGTTTCTATATATCTGTAACCTTGTTATGAGCTAAGGGGGCCCAGTCTGAAGGTCAGTTAGGGGGAGATTTGGGGTGAGTGTTTATTTGTACCCTGGGTACCCCTGGAACTATAGCAGGGTGACACCCCAATGTTTCTATATATCTGTAACCTTGTTATGAGCTAAGGGGGCCCAGTCTGAAGGTCAGTTAGGGAGAGTTTTGGGGTGAGTGTTTATTTGTACCCTGGGTACCCCTGGAACTATAGCAGGGTGACACCCCAATGTTTCTATATATCTGTAACCTTGTTATGAGCTAAGGGGGCCCAGTCTGAAGGTCAGTTAGGGAGAGTTTTGGGGTGAGTGTTTATTTGTACCCTGGGTACCCCTGGAACTATAGCAGGGTGACACCCCAATGTTTCTATATATCTGTAACCTTGTTATGAGCTAAGGGGGCCCAGTCTGAAGGTCAGTTAGGGGGAGATTTGGGGTGAGTGTTTATTTGTACCCTGGGTACCCCTGGAACTACAGCAGGGTGACACCCCAATGTTTCTATATATCTGTAACCTTGTTATGAGCTAAGGGGGCCCAGTCTGAAGGTCAGTTAGGGAGAGTTTTGGGGTGAGTGTTTATTTGTACCCTGGGTACCCCTGGAACTATAGCAGGGTGACACCCCAATGTTTCTATATATCTGTAACCTTGTTATGAGCTAAGGGGGCCCAGTCTGAAGGTCAGTTAGGGAGAGTTTTGGGGTGAGTGTTTATTTGTACCCTGGGTACCCCTGGAACTATAGCAGGGTGACACCCCAATGTTTCTATATATCTGTAACCTTGTTATGAGCTAAGGGGGCCCAGTCTGAAGGTCAGTTAGGGGGAGATTTGGGGTGAGTGTTTATTTGTACCCTGGGTACCCCTGGAACTATAGCAGGGTGACACCCCAATGTTTCTATATATCTGTAACCTTGTTATGAGCTAAGGGGGCCCAGTCTGAAGGTCAGTTAGGGAGAGTTTTGGGGTGAGTGTTTATTTGTACCCTGGGTACCCCTGGAACTATAGCAGGGTGACACCCCAATGTTTCTATATATCTGTAACCTTGTTATGAGCTAAGGGGGCCCAGTCTGAAGGTCAGTTAGGGAGAGTTTTGGGGTGAGTGTTTATTTGTACCCTGGGTACCCCTGGAACTATAGCAGGGTGACACCCCAATGTTTCTATATATCTGTAACCTTGTTATGAGCTAAGGGGGCCCAGTCTGAAGGTCAGTTAGGGGGAGATTTGGGGTGAGTGTTTATTTGTACCCTGGGTACCCCTGGAACTACAGCAGGGTGACACCCCAATGTTTCTATATATCTGTAACCTTGTTATGAGCTAAGGGGGCCCAGTCTGAAGGTCAGTTAGGGAGAGTTTTGGGGTGAGTGTTTATTTGTACCCTGGGTACCCCTGGAACTATAGCAGGGTGACACCCCAATGTTTCTATATATCTGTAACCTTGTTATGAGCTAAGGGGGCCCAGTCTGAAGGTCAGTTAGGGAGAGTTTTGGGGTGAGTGTTTATTTGTACCCTGGGTACCCCTGGAACTATAGCAGGGTAACACCCCAATGTTTCTATATATCTGTAACCTTGTTATGAGCTAAGGGGGCCCAGTCTGAAGGTCAGTTAGGGGGAGATTTGGGGTGAGTCCTTATTTGTACCCTGGGTACCCCTGGAACTATAGCAGGGTGACACCCCAATGTTTCTATATATCTGTAACCTTGTTATGAGCTAAGGGGGCCCAGTCTGAAGGTCAGTTAGGGGGAGATTTGGGGTGAGTGGTTATTTGTAACCTGGGTACCCCTGGAACTATAGCAGGGTGACACCCCAATGTTTCTATATATCTGTAACCTTGTTATGAGCTAAGGGGCCCAGTCTGAAGGTCAGTTAGGGAGAGATTTGGGGTGAGTGCTTATTTGTACCCTGGGTACCCCTGGAACTATAGCAGGGTGACACCCCAATGTTTCTATATATCTGTAACCTTGTTATGAGCTAAGGGGGCCCAGTCTGAAGGCCAGTTAGGGGGAGATTTGGGGTGAGTGTTTATTTGTACCCTGGGTACCCCTGGAACTATAGCAGGGTGACACCCCAATGTTTCTATATATCTGTAACCTTGTTATGAGCTATGGGGGGAGATTTGGCACCTGGTTGTTACCCCACACCCTGCAGACACTGAGAAGGCCATAGTTTCAGCTGCCACTTGGGTTTGGGGTGCAGGTTTGTGTTAGGGATGCACCGAATCCACTATTTTGGATTCGGCCGAACCCCCGAATCCTTTGTGAAAGATTCGGCCGAATACCGAACCGAATCCGAACCCTAATTTGCATATGTTAATTAGGGGTGGGAAGGGGAAAACATTTTTTACTTCCTTGTTTTCTGACAAAAAGTCGCTCGTTTTCCCTCCCGCCCCTTATTTGCATATGCAAATTAGGATTTGGATTCGGTTCGGCTGGGCAGAAGGATTCGGCCGAATCCGAATCCTGCTGAAAAAGGCCGAATCCTGGCCGAATCCCGAACCGAATCCTGGATTCGGTGCATCCCTACTTTGTGTGCAGATATATGAATAATTGAATTGATTATGTTCTATTATGTTCTGGTTGGACCCATTTGGGTCAGCATTTTATCTCAGTTTAATAGAGGTTTGTCTGCACCTGAGACATGTTGATGAGATATATGAGAATGGAGAGATACATGCTGAGCTGACAGCTGGGCACTGACTGGCACATACAGATACATATAGATGTAGTACACGGGGTTGACGTGTTCACTGTTCATTTCAATAGACGCACATTGTGACGCCGTATGTACGAGCCCTTAAGATGATTTAATGGAACTGAAAGCTGAATATTCTATTTCCTTATTGCGGCTGCTACGTTACTGCCTGCTGCCAGTTCCAATTAAGGTGTAAATCAGCCCTTAGAGAGTGCGCTGGCAACCTCCCTCCCTCCCTCATTAAACATTCATTTTAAATTCCTCTAATAGCCGCAATTATGGAACCCCATTTAACTCATCCACTTGTGCAAGTTGCTTGTGTTCCCTTTAAGTGCCGCTGTGGAACTGGGGTAACAGAGACGCCCCAGTCTTTTATCATTGGTCAGTTTATTCCGTGGGTCGGGACCCAAAGAGGGAGAAGGTCTCACTGCAGAACAAGGGCCCAGACAGTAGAACCAGAATATAATGTGGACCCCCTGCTCTCTATAATATAATGATGTTCCCAGACTCTGGGCCCCGATGAACTGACGGCACCAGCGCAGATGTTTTATAAAAAAAGCTTCGCTCAGGAAAAATGATTTTTATGCATCAGTGATAATGGATTTCTGTCTGAATAGACGTGATCCGATCAGGTGATGGGGGGGGCATTATGCACTTTTATTAACAAAATAACTGGAAGAAAAGGCAGAGTTTGAGCAGAGGAAATGAAGATTCACATATACAGTGTATATAGTAAATAAAGTTGTGAATAAAACACAGGAGAATCCCGGCTTCAAGCGTCCGAGGCCCACTGGGACTTTCAACACCCACTTTGCCCCAGGCCCCTGCCCCAGAAACAAGCCCCCTTCCGACCCCTTCACATACCTGTGATCAGGGACAGGGGGAGGCGAATGGGCAGCGCAGGGAGTGAGTCTGGATCAGCCGGTACCACTGGGTTTTTTCAGTGTCCTGCTGGCCCAGTCTGACTTTGTATTCACATACCTCACAACTGTCCCGTTTTTCGTTGGACAGTCCCGATTTTGACAGATCTATCTATCTACAGTATCTATCATCTATCTATCTATCTATCTATCTATCTATCTATCTATCTATCTATCATCTATCTATCTATCTATCTATCTATCATCTATCTATCTATCTATCTATCTATCTATCTATCTATCATCTATCTATCTATCTATCCATCTATCCATGATCTATCTGTCATCTATCTATCTCTCTCTCTCTCTCTCTATCTATCTATTTATCATCTATCTATCCGTCCATCCATCTATCTGTCTGACTGTCCGTCCTTCCGTCTGTCTATCTATCTATCTATCTATCTATCTATCTATCTATCTATCTATCTATCTATCTATCTATCTATCTATCTATCTATCTATCTATCTATCTATCATCATCATCATCATCATCATCATCTATCTGTCTGTATCTATCTATCTATGGCAAAGCTACAAAGCACAATGTTGCTAATCCAATAGAAAATGTTCATGTATGTCAGTAATGAAAGATCAGGTTGAGATTGTGTCTCCTATAACAGACAGAAGAGTTTTTGTTATAAGGAATGGAAAAAGCAATTGTGTTTAATGATTTCCTTCCCTAGTACATATAATAGAGGAGTGAGAGTTACAGGACTAATACTGTAGTAGTGCAGATGGCTCAGCTCTGACAAGTTATTAGTAGACACAGAATATTCTGATGGTATTGGTTCTATTATCTGGATACAGGGGTGCTTTGCCAATGAGGCGAGTTGAGGCTGTCGCTTCAGGCTTCACCACTAGGTGCGAGGGGCAGAAAAAATGCAGCTCCTGGTACTTTAAGAGCAAATTTCCGGGGGAGGGGGGGCAGCAGCAAGTGTTGCTGCCTCAGGCGGCGGAGGGGCCAGGATCGCCCCTGATTGGATATCTAGTATGTGGGACAGCGGGGGGGAGGGGCAGTAGATCTATTTGGATTTTGCCAAAGCGTTTGATACTGTGCCCCACAAACGACTGCTTTCTAAACTAAGGTCTGTTGGGCTTAATGAAGTCGTTTGCACATGGATAGGAAACTGGCTACAGGATCAGGTACAGAGGGTGGTTGTTAATGGGACATTCTCTACTTGGAGTAAGGTTCTTAGTGGGGTCCCCCAGGGCTCAGTATTGGGGCCACTTTTATTTAACTTGTTCATTAATGACTTAGGGGAGGGTATTGTAAGTAATGTATCAGTGTTTGCAGATGAGACAAAACTATCAGCCCAATTAATTCCATCCAGGATGTGGCACTTGCAACAGGATCTTGACTAACTGGCAATCTGGGCAGCTAAGTGGCAAATGAGATTCAATGTTGATAAATGTAAAGTCCTGCACCTGGGATGTAACAATATGCAGCCACTTTTTTTTGCAGTGAGAGATTCTTTCCCTAAATCAGCTGCACTGGCAGATACATCACATAGTTACAAAGAAGGTTGCTTTGGAGACAACACAGGGTTACTGATATTACAGGTGCCATATTGATTCCCATAGACAGTACAGTATGAGGGTATAGCTTATTGTGTGCCCAGAACATTCCTTCTCTGTATATTTGTATTTATACATATGGGAGGAGGTGCCATATTGATTCCCTTAGACAGTACAGTATGAGGGTATAGCTTATTGTGTGCCCAGAACATTCCTTCTCTGTATATTTGTATTTATACATATGGGAGGAGGGAGGTGCCATATTGATTCCCTTAGACAGTACAGTATGAGGGTATAGCTTATTGTGTGCCCAGAACATTCCTTCTCTGTATATTTGTATTTATACATATGGGAGGAGGTGCCATATTGATTCCCTTAGACAGTACAGTATGAGGGTATAGCTTATTGTGTGCCCAGAACATTCCTTCTCTGTATATTTGTATTTATACATATGGGAGGAGGAGGTGCCATATTGATTCCCTTAGACAGTACAGTATGAGGGTATAGCTTATTGTGTGCCCAGAACATTCCTTCTCTGTATATTTGTATTTATACATATGGGAGGAGGAGGTGCCATATTGATTCCCTTAGACAGTACAGTATGAGGGTATAGCTTATTGTGTGCCCAGAACATTCCTTCTCTGTATATTTGTATTTATACATATGGGAGGAGGAGGTGCCATATTGATTCCCTTAGACAGTACAGTATGAGGGTATAGCTTATTGTGTGCCCAGAACATTCCTTCTCTGTATATTTGTATTTATACATATGGGAGGAGGAGGTGCCATATTGATTCCCTTAGACAGTACAGTATGAGGGTATAGCTTATTGTGTGCCCAGAACATTCCTTCTCTGTATATTTGTATTTATACATATGGGAGGAGGAGGTGCCATATTGATTCCCTTAGACAGTACAGTATGAGGGTATAGCTTATTGTGTGCCCAGAACATTCCTTCTCTGTATATTTGTATTTATACATATGGGAGGAGGGAGGTGCCATATTGATTCCCTTAGACAGTACAGTATGAGGGTATAGCTTATTGTGTGCCCAGAACATTCCTTCTCTGTATATTTGTATTTATACATATGGGAGGAGGAGGTGCCATATTGATTCCCTTAGACAGTACAGTATGAGGGTATAGCTTATTGTGTGCCCAGAACATTCCTTCTCTGTATATTTGTATTTATACATATGGGAGGAGGAGGTGCCATATTGATTCCCTTAGACAGTACAGTATGAGGGTATAGCTTATTGTGTGCCCAGAACATTCCTTCTCTGTATATTTGTATTTATACATATGGGAGGGAGGTGCCATATTGATTCCCTTAGACAGTACAGTATGAGGGTATAGCTTATTTTGTGCCCAGAACATTCCTTCTCTGTATATTTGTATTTATACATATGGGAGGAGGAGCTGTTGTACATCTTTATTAAATAGATTAGTAAATAGGATGGGGTCGGTGCTGGGGAACAGGTCGCTGTTATGATTTGATTGTAGAATCTCATTTCTTGGCATTGGGTGATTTATGGGCTCGTTCCTGGTTTTAGTTTCTCGCAGGTGGAGGGGGGTAATACGAGTTAATGAGAATCAGGACAAAGCACAGGGTTTATAATATTATGCAAATACTTTGGCTGAGCTGGGGGCTTGATGGATCTCCGTACAGTTCCGACATAAAGTGGGAGAAAGGCGAAGCAATTACACGAGTGCCGCAATCTAACGGCTTTCCCTTTCCCCCATTTCTCCGGCTCCAATGAATTAACACAACAAGGAAACGCACCGAGAATAAATGAGCCTCGGAACGGAGTCGGAATACAAAGAAAATGACTAATGAGCCTTGGGCTTTTCGCAGGCCCCATAAAAATGCAAAGTACTGGGGGAGCGGATGCGGCGAGTCCTGCGGTTTGTGGCGACAGATGACAGTTGCGAGACTCCCCTGCTAACTGCCTGTCGCTGGCACTTTAAAGCCTCCCGTTTTACACTTTGTATTAAGAGGCTAATGAGAAAACATAATCACACGGAGCGACTGCCGATTTCTGGGCTGGTGAATCACACTGGGGGATTGGGCCGACAGATGCGACCCTTCCACTCCAACACGAGGAAACTTCGGAAAACAAAGCTCCGCGAGTGCCATGCCGCAGTCGATTTTTCCTTCTGTTGCAGTTGGGGGAGATTAGTCGCCCCAAAGAAGAGGCGACTAAATCTCTCCGAATCTCCCGCTGTGACCTTACCCAAACACCACTTAGCGGAAAGGGCCCGGCAGACTCTGCAGCTCAGACTGGAGACGTCCATGTTAAATAAGAAGATCCAGACTGGGATTAAAATTAGGTTCTGACCTTCCAACTGTCCCATTTTTAGAGGGACAGTCCCTCTTTTGACAGCTCAACCCGCAGTCCCTCGTTTGTACTGGAAAGTCCAGTTTTTCTCTGCACTGAACAGCCAGAAAAAAAGAAACAAAGTTTCTCACTTAATTGGCTTTTGGCAGAGAGCCCAGAACAGCCACAGCAGCAGATAAGATACTTTTGTAACAATTTGGAGATAAGTAAATAAGTAATTGTAACAATATAAAATAACAGGTCCCTTGGGAGAAGTCAGACTCACAGCTTAAAGGGCAATTCACCTTCATTAGCAAAACTGTAATAACTGGAAAAAAAACTCAGAAAAGTGTTCAAACTTTAATAACCTGCCAAATTTTGTAAAATAAACATGGTAATTAGGGGGTGTGGCCACAAATCTCCTGCTCTCAATACCCCCAGGCACAGATGGGGAGTGGGGGGTTTCAGGGTGGGTGCCTGAACCTTAGGCCGGTGCTCCTCATGAGCTTTTTCTGTGTTTTTGGACCTGTCTGAGTCTTTGGTGCTGACCCGGTCTCCTGTTATGAAATGACTTATTGGGTAGATGAAGTAATGAAGAGCGAATTTTTTCACCAGCCATATATTTGCGGCTAAATTCTGCAATTCGGCAAAAAATTCACCCATTGACTTTGCATTAGGACAAATGAATTTGGAGCGAGAAAAACTGTCACATGCATAAAAAATTGTCCAGCGTAAAAAATATTTTGCCGCCCATTGACTTCAATGCGTTTCGTGAATTTTTTCGCCAAAGCGAAACGGGACTGATTCCCCATCACTAATCAGGGGACCCCACACAGGCTGCATCACCTTTAAGAACTCGTGTAATTTGGGGAAGGTGGGAATTCACTGGGGGATTCATTACTTTTAGCCACTGTTGGTATTTCGGGTCTCCGGCCTTGAAAGAAACAGCAGTGGTTTAACCAATAGAAACAGCCGGATTGCCAGAACCATTAGGGTTAGTTAGAGGATCTGCCACTCAGCATTGGTGGAACTTTAGAAACAGAAGGACCCAAAAGACAGGTGCCCCCCCAGCAGGCATCTCAATCTGCCCAGAGACCCCCTGCCCAATGATCTCCCCAGAAAGTGCCCCAATAAACACACGGAGCAAATCAGGTGAAGGGGCGAGTGCTGAGCCGACAGGTGGATTCCCAGCAAGGAACTTGGATCAGCAAAAGGACCAGACGCCCCCCTTCTGGATCTTGACTTAGTTCTGATTTCTGCTCCATCCGACGTCTCAATATGAACTGGAGGGGGGGTTTGATTCATCATTTCTGTTGGCACCAAAAGCAAATTCTCATCCGAGCCGAGGAAATACTGTATTGAGCCACAGAAATATCAGGATTTTATCATCAACTTGCAGGGGGGTCTGCGGAACCGATTCTCATTGGATCTGCTTAGTGCAAAAAAAAAACATCAGAACTCAGGTTCCTTCCTATTTTTATTTTACAAAAGAGTCAGCCCCAATGGCAGTAACCCATAGCAACCAATTAGATGCCCTTAATCTGTAACATCAAACTGCTATTGGTTATTGGACCGGCACAGCCTCTGCACCTTCATGGGTTTAGTTATTGGACCTGCACCCTGACTTCTTGAGATAAAATAGGAGGCTCTTGGGCTTGTGTTTAAATCTAAATCTCTCCAGGGTCTCCAAAAGGTCCCCAGTTGGGATTAATTAATTCATTATTTCAACCTAATAGCAGCAAAATTCACAAATTTCACAAATCTCAGTTAAATTAACCAATTTTTTAGCAGTTTTGTAAATGTTTTGGCAAAACGGGGCAGTTTCACTCATCACTTGTCCACAGCCAATGGGAGGAATGCAGCATACAGCGTTCGTTATTCTACCCAGGGCCAATGGGAGGAATGCAGCATGCAGCTTTATTCAACCCAGGGCCAATGGGAGGAATGCAGCATGCAGCTTTATTCAACCCAGGGCCAATGGGAGGAATGCAGCATACAGTGTTATTCTACCCAGGGCCAATGGGATGAATGCAGCACACAGTGTTGTTCTACTCAGGGCCAATGGGATGAATGCAACATCCAGTGTTATTCTACCCAGGGCCAATGGGAGGAATGCAGCACACAGTGTTGTTCTACTCAGGCCCGCTATTCATCTCCTCTTTTGCACCGAGAGTCTCTAACAGCCAATGGAAGGACTCCAGCACACAATATAACCAGCAAGTATAGTACAATCTATTGACAGGGTCAGACTGGGCTGGCAGGACAGTGGGAAGAAAGCCAGTGGGCCCGGTAGATCCAGGCCTGATCTGTCCCTAGAACAGTGGGAGTAAATCAGTGCATGGGGGAGATGGGTGGAGATGTGCATGAATGGGATGAGGGGATCTGTTACTGGGATGGGGGGGGCTGTTACTGGGACAAGAGGGGTCATGACCAGGGGTGTAACTAGGAGGAAACCTTGCGGCTGCAGGGAGTTATAGGGGGTCATATGAGGCCCCAAATAATGAGCAATTTCAACATATATTTGTAAAGAAAAGAACAGCCTCTGGATATGTCAGGGGCCCAGTAACATCTAGTTACACCACTGGTTGTGACCAGGGCAGAGGGCCCGAGACTGGACTGGGTGGCCCCAAGTTGGCAGCCCCCTGGGCCCCAGACACCCCCTCCTCCTATGAGCAGCCAAATAAATCCCTAGCCCCCATATTGGCAGCAGCAGATGGGAAACAAGAAGCTACAAGATAACGACAGAGAAATGTTCTATAACCTGATGGGTCGGCCCATTATTTACTGTTCATATTATAAAGCTGAGCTGAATGTGAACTGGTCATTGTACTGGAACAATGTGAAGCTCATGTGATTCAGATCCAAACTTTTGTTGTTCTCTGGGCGCCTGATCTCTGAGCCCCTCTGTCAACTGCTGCATCAGCCTGAGCCCAACGCCGACCCGTATTTATCATTGATAATTGCCCAGAGTCTTGTTTAGACGAGCGGAGAGAGACAACTTGCCCACCCCGGGCCCCTCTCCCCTCCGTGTTCTCTGCTTGATGCTCAGAGCGAGGGGCCGAGGTCATTTCCCAGACAACGATGGAAGTGGAATCCTCCGAGTTGTATCTCTGGGATCTGATCTCTTGCTGCTTCTCTTTCCGCATGAAGGAGAAATGAACTTGGACTTGCACCTTCCACCTGACTTTCACCCTCTCTCCTTCACTCTCTCTCTCTCTGTGGCTGAAGTTCTGTCCAAGTCTCTTGTTTTGCTCTTGAATTTGAGTTCTTTGCTAATTAGGGACGTTGAGCAATAAAATCTGGAGACTCATAGACTTGCCTTAAACCTCAACTTCCCTCAGGTCTGTCTCTCTTAGGTCTGACTTTGCACCAGTGAATAAATACTGAGCAAGATCAATAGAGAACAATAAAGCACAGGCAAATACTGCTAATCTAGAGGTAAGTTATTTAGAACCAGGAGAACCGGGGCCAAGTGATTAAGGGCCTTCAGTGTAGGGTTGACTGAATATACCCAGAACTTGTAATAAGAGACAAAAGGGGTAATGAAATAAAAGGAGCAATGTTTGCCTAGGTCTAGTTACCCATAGCAACCCATCAGATGTTCCCTTTTAACAACTACCTGCTGATTGGCTGCTCTGTAGCACTGAAATTACAGTTCCTCTGGGTGTTTGACCCTCTTTCATCAACATTGACTCCATCTGTATCGTTCATCTTCCAAGCAGAAGAGTGGAGTCATATATAGGGGCATTACCTACCCCTCTGGGCTCTGCATCACTGGCCAAAAATCATTCTCATCAGCTGTGTCTTGGATATAAATATCTTTATATATCATCACAATCAGTCTTACAGGCTGATACATTAGATAGGTACAAGGAAGGGTCGGATGCTTTATTCACCAGTAGCTCCTCCCAGCAGACAGGAGGGAGCCAATGAGATTAGAGGAGGGAAAGGGGTGTTACAGGGAGAGCTGGGAAGTGAATCAGTGGTACAGGCTGATACATTAGATAGGTATAAGGAAGGGTCGGATGCTTTATTCACCAGTAGCTCCTCCCAGCAGACAGGAGGGAGCCAATGAGATTAGAGGAGGGAAAGGGGTGTTACAGGGAGAGCTGGGAAGTGAATCAGGGGTACAGGCTGTTACATTAGATAGGTACAAGGAAGGGTCGGATGCTTTATTCACCGGTAGCTCCTCCCAGCAGACAGGAGGAAGCCAATGAGATTAGAGGAGGGAAAGGGGTGTTACAGGGAGAGCTGGGAAGTGAATCAGGGGTACAGGCTGATACATTAGATAGGTATAAGAAGGGGTTGGATGGTGTTTAGCAAGTGAGGGAATACAGGGATATGGGAGATAGCTCATAGTACAAGTTGATCCAGGGACTGGTCCCATTTTGGAGTCAGGAAGGAATTGTTCCCCCTCTGAGGCAAATTGGAGAGACTTCAGATGGGTTTTCACCTTCCTCTGGATCAACTGGCAGTTAGGCAGGTTATATATAGACTTAAGGTTGAACTTGATGGACGTGTGTCTTTTTTCATCCTGACTTATTATGTTACTGGGCATCACAGCAAATAGATTTTAGGGCCCCCAACATATTCAGAGGTTGACCTGTTTTACCAATGTAGGTTGAAATTGTTCATAAATTAGGGCCTCATGGGGCCCCCTATACCTCCTGGGTCCCCCTGCAGCCGCAGGGTCTGCTTCTTCTGTAGTTACATCCCTGTTCCCTTGTGTCTCTGGGTAAAACATTGGTGCCAGTCACTAACTCCCGGGTTTGGTTTGTGCAGAAAGAGCAAAGGGAGATCCGACGCACAGTAGGTTCCTGTAGTTCCACCGAATCACCGGAACTACGAAAGTTTTGGCAGAAGGAAGCGCAAGGGAACAATCAATTCAGGAAAATCACAGAGAATCTGATATCTAAAACTCTGTATGGAGTTATTGGATATAAAACAATGTTTTACATCATTCTTCAGGTAAACAGATCCAAATTATGAAAAGATCCCGTATCTGGAAAACCCCAAGTCTTGTGACTCCTGCTTCCCTTGCCTCTCGTCTCTGTCCTCACCAGGCAATAACTTTACACATTCAGTTATAATAAGAAATGTGCAGATTTTCTTCTATTGTTACGTGTTGATCTAATCATGGAACGTGGTGGATCGGGCCCCCAGGGGCCACACTGCTCCTTTATAAATAACTTGATAATGAACACGAGATGATGAGCTCACAAGGGTTCCAGGCGTGTGTCACACAAAGTCTTTTTCTTCTTTCATTGGCGAAAAAAAAAATAGATTTGATAAAAATCACTTTGTATGAGGTTCAGTTTCAGCAAGTCATTAACCCTTTGTGGGAGGAGAGGAGCTTAGTGGTTACATTTGGGAAAAGAATTCCCAGAGCTTCCAAATGTAACGATTCCATTTCCACGGTGAAACAATTCACTTCCATGTAAAAGAGTTATTAACTCTTGCATTTGGGTTTAAATATTCGACCATTAAAAAGGAAGCTGGTGTCTTTTAACCCTTTAGAATTGTCTTTTAGTTATAGGTGACTTTATAGGTAAATGGTTGGGGGAGGGAGAGGGAATTGTATTTCTTCCTCTGGATAAAACCCTGTTTTAAGCAGACATTGAGTAAAGGGTTAAATGTGGCAAATGGGTGTTTTTCTTTTTATTATTAAATCCATGATCCGAAGCTGCAGTGCAGTTGGTCATATTTCTACGCAGGTCACATGATAATAATTCCCTGCTGGGGAGTGGGATGCTCTCTGGGAATGGGGGGCAGCAATGGGTCTTTAATCATTTAATATCTAATGAGAAACTGAATCTGAATTTGAGATCTGTAACAACTGCTGCATCTGCCACTCTCTCCCCTCCTCTCACTGTGACCCCAGCACTGACCGGTCCCTTAACTCATTCACAAGCAAAGTGGGGTTCCTTGGACTGGAACAGAATTAATCAGCCAATTATTTCTGGATTGTGAGTTGGACCAATGAATCGTTTTCCATTTATTATAGGACATGTGACACCACCCCATTAATAAGGAATTAGATTTCAGGGTGGGAGCAGTTAAACCACTGTCTGGGCCACAAAGAGTTAATCCTCATTGCTCATCAGTTGCCCGTAGCCGTATGAGCTTGTGGCCACTCGCTTGCTGTTTATAAATGTGTTAATGAAAATCCCACTTTTGCCATAAATCACCTGAAATAAAAAGCCGGTGTCAGGCGAGATCATTATCCAATCGTTCCCTGCTCTGAGGATTCCCATGCGCAGCCCCAGCCAATAGAAAAGGCAGTAGAATCAATTGTATATTGTGACAGATAGTGACCATCCTGCTGCCTCTGGGATTTGCCCCAACCCCCCATATGATCCCTGTTACCCCAGACCTGTGCTATTCTCAGTGTCATGTAGAATGTGAGCTCAATGGGAGAATAAATAGACATGTGCTTCACAATAAATATATTTTATTTCTAATAAACTCCCATCTCACTGCAATAGAACTTGCCCCTGGGACCCAGATATGGACTTTGAAGGTCAAATAAACTACATCTACTGGGGGTAAGTAAGGAGGCCAGGAGTGTCTATATATATATATATATATATATATATATATATATATATATATATATATATATATATATATATTTATATGTATACACATATATATTTGGGATGCACCGAATACAGGATTCTGCCGTTTTCAGCAGGATTCAGATTTGGCTGAATCCTTCAAATCCAAATATGCGTATGCAAATTAGGGACGGGAAGGAAATTGCTTGACTTTTTGTCGCAAAACAAGTAAAAAATGGTTTTCCCTTCCCACCCCTAATTTGCATATGCAAATCAGGATTCGGGTTTTGTATTTGGCCCAATCTTTCCCAAAGGATTTGGGGTTTCGGTTGAATCCAAAACAGTGGTATTAGGGTTGAGTATTAGGGTTAGGGTTGGGTATTAGGTTTGGGTATTAGGGTTAGGGTTGGGTATTAGGGTTAGGGTTGGGTATTAGGGTTTGTGTATTAGGGTTAGGGTTGGGTATTAGGATTAGGGTTGGGTATTAGGGTTAGTGTATTAGGGTTAGGGTTGGGTATTAGGATTAGGGTTGGGTATTAGGGTTCGTGTATTAGGGTTGGGTATTAGGGTTAGGGTTGGGTATTAGGGTTGGGTGTTAGAGTTAGTGTATTAGGGTTAGGGTTGGGTATTAGGGTTAGTGTATTTGGTGCATCCCTAATATATATATATTAGTGCCTTTAAGATCCCCACTCCATAGGGTATATATTTATATGCTTACCCGGGTGCTGCTCCTAGGAAAATGTCCATAAAAGCAAATATAGCAGCGCACTCCTGGGTTTTTTTAAAAAATATATGTAACGTTTTATTTCATCGTGGTACACAATCAACGTTTCGGCTCATATATAGAGCCTTTATCAAGATTACATAACCCTTCAGATATTGCACTTTAATTTGTTTATATAGCGGTATATATATTGGGTCACTTTAAGAGTTGTGGGAGTCATCTATTAAAGGGGTTGTTCACCTTTATAATTAACTGTTATTATGATGTAGAGAGGAATATTCTGAGACAATTTGCAATTGGTTTTCATTTTTTAATATTTGTTGTTTATGACATATTTATCTTTTTATTCAGCAGTTCTCTAGTTTTCAATTTCAGCAATCTGGTTGCTAGAGTCCATATTCCCCTAGCAACCATCCACTGATTTGAATAAGAGACTGAAATATGAATAGGAGAGGCCTGAATAGAAAGATGAGTAATAAAAAGTAACAATAACAATACATTTGTAGCCTCACAGAGAGTTTGCTTTTTAGATGGGGTCAGTGACCCCCATTTGAAAGAGTCAGAAGAAGAAGGCAAATAATTAAAAAAAACTATAAAAAAATTAAGACTAATTGAAAAGTTGCTTAGAATTAGCCATTCTATAACATACCTGTTACAAACAAACAGGCCTGATTGGTCCCCATAGGATAGTTATTAAATGTGTGCTCTGGGGTAGGGAGTTGTAGTCGCTGCGCAGACATAGAAGCGGTGATTCCTGGGCTCTCTGTGCACTGAGCTGGGGCCACACACACAAACATGGAAATTAGTGTCGAACATTTTGTGACAAAATAACATTTCCCACTTCCAAGCGCTGAAACTTATCCCATTAACATCAAGAGAAATGGAAACAATTGTCGCAGAGGAGATTACAGCCGAGAGCCAAAATCCCATCACTTCTCCACTTTAATCACCGTTCGGATAAAGAGGGAAATTTACTGACATTTTTTCCTCATTTTCCCCAAAATAAATAGCAGTTTTACAAATAGAATAGGAACAAAGAAATGTCCAAAATTAGATCTGTTTCAGCCGCCTGTAAATTGGCCTTCAAGTATCACAATAATATGACTTGGGATTTTGCCTGAGATTGTTTCTTTTTCTCCTGATCACAAGTGGAGAGTTTATTTTGTGCGTTTTGGGGAGGAGGAGTAATTAAATACATATTATTTTCATGTTCATTCACAGTATCCCAGGGCCAATTCCATGTATAATACCCCAGAACACACAGAAGATAAATACAGGGCCAATTCCATTTATAATACCCCAGAACCCACAGCAGGATAAATACAGGACCAATTCCATGTATAATACCCCAGAACCCACAGCAGGATAAATACAGGACCAATTCCATGTATAATACCCCAGAACACACAGCAGATAAATACAGGGCCAATTCCATGTATAATACCCCAGAACACACAGCAGGATAAATACAGGGCCAATTCCATGTATAATACCCCAGAACACACAGCAGATAAATACAGGGCCAATTCCATGTATAATACCCCAGAACACACAGCAGATAAATACAGGGCCAATTCCATGTATAATACCCCAGAACACACAGCAGGATAATACAGGGCCAATTCCATGTATAATACCCCAGAACACACAGCAGATAAATACAGGGTCAATTCTATGTATAATACCCCAGAACACACAGCAGATAAATACAGGACCAATTCCATGTATAATACCCCAGAACACACAGCAGATAAATACAGGGCCAATTCAATGTATAATACCCCAGAACACACAGCAGATAAATACAGGGCCAATTCCATTTATAATACCCCAGAACCCACAGCAGGATAAATACAGGACCAATTCCATGTATAATACCCCAGAACCCACAGCAGGATAAATACAGGACCAATTCCATGTATAATACCCCAGAACACACAGCAGATAAATACAGGGCCAATTCCATGTATAATACCCCAGAACACACAGCAGGATAAATACAGTGCCAATTCCATGTATAATACCCCAGAACTCACAGCAGGATAAATACAGGACCAATTCCATGTATAATACCCCAGAACCCACAGCAGATAAATACAGGGCCAATTCCATGTATAATACCCCAGAACACACAGCAGATAAATACAGGGCCAATTCCATGTATAATACCCCAGCACACATAGCAGATAAATACAGGGCCAATTCCATGTATAATACCCCAGAACACACAGCAGGATAAATACAGGGCCAATTCCATGTATAATACCCCAGAACACACAGCAGATAAATACAGGGCCAATTCCATGTATAATACCCCAGAACACACAGCAGATAAATACAGGGCCAATTCCATGTATAATACCCCAGAACCCACAGCAGGATAAATACAGGGTCAATTCCATGTATAATACCCCAGAACACACAGCAGGATAAATACAGTGCCAATTCCATGTATAATACCCCAGAACACACAGCAGATAAATACAGGGTCAATTCTATGTATAATACCCCAGAACACACAGCAGATAAATACAGGACCAATTCCATGTATAATACCCCAGAACACACAGCAGATAAATACAGGGTCAATTCCATGTATAATACCCCAGAACACACAGCAGATAAATACAGGGTCAATTCTATGTATAATACCCCAGAACACACAGCAGATAAATACAGGACCAATTCCATGTATAATACCCCAGAACACACAGCAGGATAAATACAGGGCCAATTCCATGTATAATACCCCAGAACACACAGCAGATAAATACAGGGTCAATTCTATGTATAATACCCCAGAACAAACAGCAGATAAATACAGGGTCAATTCTATGTATAATACCCCAGAACAAACAGCAGATAAATACAGGGCCAATTCCATGTATAATACCCCAAAACACACAGCAGGATAAATACAGTGCCAATTCCATGTATAATACCCCAGAACACACAGCAGGATAAATACAGGGCCAATTCCATGTATAATACCCCAGAACACACAGCAGATAAATACAGGGCCAATTCCATGTATAATACCCCAGAACACACAGCAGGATAAATACAGTGCCAATTCCATGTATAATACCCAGAACACACAGCAGATAAATACAGGGCCAATTCCATGTATAATACCCCAGAACACACAGCAGATAAATACAGGACCAATTCCATGTATAATACCCCAGAACACACAGCAGATAAATACAGGACCAATTCCATGTATAATACCCCAGAACACACAGCAGGATAAATACAGTGCCAATTCCATGTATAATACCCAGAACACACAGCAGATAAATACAGGGCCAATTCCATGTATAATACCCCAGAACACACAGCAGATAAATACAGTGACAATTCCATGTATAATACCCCAGAACACACAGCAGATAAATACAGGGCCAATTCCATGTATAATACCCCAGAACACACAGCAGATAAATACAAGACCAATTCCATGTATAATACCCCAGAACACACAGCAGATAAATACAGTGACAATTCCATGTATAATACCCCAGAACACACAGCAGATAAATACAGGGCCAATTCCATGTATAATACCCCAGAACACACAGCAGATAAATACAGGGCCAATTCCATGTATAATACCCCAGAACACACAGCAGATAAATACAGTGACAATTCCATGTATAATACCCCAGAACACACAGCAGATAAATACAGGGCCAATTCCATGTATAATACCCCAGAACACACAGCAGATAAATACAAGACCAATTCCATGTATAATACCCCAGAACACACAGCAGATAAATACAGTGACAATTCCATGTATAATACCCCAGAACACACAGCAGATAAATACAGGGCCAATTCCATGTATAATACCCCAGAACACACAGCAGATAAATACAGGGCCAATTCCATGTATAATACCCCAGAACACACAGCAGATAAATACAGTGACAATTCCATGTATAATACCCCAGAACACACAGCAGATAAATACAGGGCCAATTCCATGTATAATACCCCAGAACACACAGCAGATAAATACAAGACCAATTCCATGTATAATACCCCAGAACACACAGCAGATAAATACAGTGACAATTCCATGTATAATACCCCAGAACACACAGCAGATAAATACAGGGCCAATTCCATGTATAATACCCCAGAACACACAGCAGATAAATACAAGACCAATTCCATGTATAATACCCCAGAACCCACAGCAGATAAATACAGTGCCAATTCCATGTATAATACCCCAGAACACACAGCAGATAAATACAGGGCCAATTCCATGTATAATACCCCAGAACCCACAGCAGATAAATACAGTGCCAATTCCATGTATAATACCCCAGAACACACAGCAGATAAATACAGGGCCAATTCCATGTATAATACCCCAGAACACACAGCAGATAAATACAAGACCAATTCCATGTATAATACCCCAGAACACACAGCAGATAAATACAGTGCCAATTCCATGTATAATACCCCAGAACACACAGCAGATAAATACAGGGCCAATTCCATGTATAATACCCCAGAACCCACAGCAGATAAATACAGTGCCAATTCCATGTATAATACCCCAGAACACACAGCAGATAAATACAGTGCCAATTCCATGTATAATACCCCAGAACACACAGCAGATAAATACAGTGCCAATTCCATGTATAATACCCAGAACACACAGCAGATAAATACAGGGCCAATTCCATGTATAATACCCAGAACACACAGCAGATAAATACAGGACCAATTCCATGTATAATACCCCAGAACACACAGCAGGATAAATACAGGACCAATTCCATGTATAATACCCAGAACACACAGCAGATAAATACAGGACCAATTCCATGTATAATACCCCAGAACACACAGCAGATAAATACAGGGCCAATTCCATGTATAATACCCCAGAACACACAGCAGATAAATACAGGACCAATTCCATGTATAATACCCCAGAACACACAGCAGATAAATACAGGACCAATTCCATGTATAATACCCCAGAACACACAGCAGGATAAATACAGTGCCAATTCCATGTATAATACCCAGAACACACAGCAGATAAATACAGGGCCAATTCCATGTATAATACCCCAGAACACACAGCAGATAAATACAGTGCCAATTCCATGTATAATACCCCAGAACACACAGCAGATAAATACAGGGCCAATTCCATGTATAATACCCCAGAACACACAGCAGATAAATACAGGGCCAATTCCATGTATAATACCCCAGAACACACAGCAGATAAATACAGTGACAATTCCATGTATAATACCCCAGAACACACAGCAGATAAATATATTAACTGTGATTAAAGGTACTTGTGTGCAAAGTCACTTCTTGCACTGGTGTGTAGTTGTGCTTGGCCTTTTCTCCATTAATGGCTTCAATTACATTCCCTCATTAATGGTCTAAAATTTCCCTGCCCATAGTCTCCCCAATCTCACACCCTCTCCATATCCCCCAGTTGGTTTGATCCCCTAATGATTCTGGGGAATGACCTGTGAATAAGAATTAGATAAGCTGAACGTGACCAAGTGATCCCTGTAAAAAACACTGCTGGTCAGTATTGGGGGAGGGGGATGGGAGTAGAGTGTGCACCAAGGGGGAGCGGAGAGCTCACACTCATTTTGACTCAATTCCCTCCCCCAGCCATTCTCACAGCTGAGAAGCTGAGCAGTAACATTTAGGGGAGGCTTTGATTGATTGGTGACATTTTCAGCTTTATTTTCCCAGCCGTGCGGTTTCATTGGCCCTAAAGGAACCCATTCATCAAACTGGAAAGTTTTTATTAAAACCAGTCACGGTGCCGAAGGCGCAGGGAATATGTTGTCCTTTCCCATTATGGGCTCACGATTGTTTCCTTTCTCCTATTGAACCGGACATCTAATTATTCCCAATATAATGACATGAAATAAAACTGGCGGAGGCCATAGAGGCAGTTGGGTTGGGCGCTGGGCTGGTAGTGACCGACTGCTTTGCTCATATGAGAAGTTCTGCTGGAGAGAGTGGGCCGACCCTCTGGTATGTAAGCCTTTGGGTACAAACACCTACTTCCTCTTTAATACAAATCTTTTGGTTTTCGGGCAGAGCAGTAGGAGAAGGGCCATTACAAAAAACAAGGGGGTTCCACCCCAGTGGCTCCCCAGATTTTAAATCATTGTGATTGTGCCCCATATTCTGCATTTCCCAAGCCCTCTCTTATTTACAATTAGTGATGGGCGAATTTATTCGCCAGGCGCGAATTTGCGGCGAATTTGCGCGATTCGCCGCCAGCGAATAAATTCGCGAAACTCCCGCAAAAATTTGCGTCAAAAATTCGCCTGCGTCAAAAAAAATTTCTCGAAAAAACGGGCGCCGGCGTCAAAAATGAGACGCCGGCGCTGTTTCGTGAATTTTTCGCCGTTTCGTGAATTTTGCGCGAAATTCGCGAATTTTTCGGTGAAGCGAAACGGCGCAAATTCGCCCATCACTATTTACAATACATCCCCCCCTGCCCAAAAGCCCTGGCACTCACTCTCTTACTCCTGGGGGCAAATTGTGCCAAGAGCCTTTGCAGTTTGTTGGGTTTTCAATTTAAGGGGAAACAATTTATGTTGTTTATTTAATGAACAATGAAGTAACAATTCCTCTGGGCGATGAAAAGAAAATCCGCCGTGAGAAAGTGTCTGTAAGTGCGACATATGGGGAGAGGCAAAAACACGTTCGGTGGCGCCGTGACAACAGATTGTCAGAACTTCACTCAGAACCAACCCAACGCCTCACTGAAATATCTGCTCTGAGATAAACACACACCAACCAACCCAACCACCAACCAAGGACTGGAGTTAGAATTAACACTTGTGTTGCCAGGGAGTCGTTTGTACGTCTGGGGAATTGAACATGTGAAACAAATGACTGGACTTGTGCCATGACCTTTAGTAAAGTTCTGATAGAGAATCTGATCCCCTTGTGGCATTAAACAAAGTCTTGTTAGAAATTGAACCTCAAAATTCACAGTTATTATAAGAGCAATCTCCTGTACTGTATGTTGTGGGGTTACAGGTAAAACTCAGGGTACCATCTCCTGTACTGTATGTTGTGGGGTTACAGGTAAAACTCAGGGTACCATCTCCTGTACTGTATGTTGAGGGGTTACAGATGATGCTCTTGAAAAGTTACTTGCAAGTAAAACAAAATCCTTGTATTTCATCCATTCTGCCTAAAGAAAGAACCAATCTGCACTGATTTGTATATGATGTTGTGAGCGGTGTCTCTGGCCCCTCGGGGTCCCACCCTGCTGAGTGACTCCGTTTTCCTTCCCAAATGCCCCTGATTTTTAGCCAATCAGGTTGGCTCCTTGGTTTGATTATGTGGAGTTTCTCATTTATGATAACGAATTCTCTCCTTTCATTGTGACACAAATTAATTGTCCTTTGTGAGTCCTTCAAGGGTGGAGCCTCCATGACTTCTATATAGACAGATATATATATTTATATAGACACACACATATATATATATTCATGTAAGTGTAACCCAGAGAGCGGTTGGATATAAGGTGAAGGCCCAGCAAGGACACAGTCACATAGAAACGTGGGATTTTATTGTACAACTGCCCATGAGATTGGGGGCTCCCCTGGCACCATAGGGGTCATTTACACAAGTGCATTTCAGATGTAATTTACATGAATATGGAGCTTTCATTAGAGAAAGGGGGGGGGGAATAACATGGGAATCAGTCAGGTGTCTGTCTGTGTGTCTGTAGTTACCCAGTTACACTCCCATGTTTAGATTCTCAGTTGTGTTTAGAGCATCACGTTCCTGTAATTCATGTGACAGTTACATAAAGGAGCTGCCAATCACCTGACGCTACAAACTGACAGTCGGAAACATGTGATTAAACCAAGAGACACATCGGCTCCAACTTACTGTAAATACAGTTCCCTCCCCTGCACTTTCCTTCCCTCCATCTGCTCTAACACCTTCTTCCCATTGGAGTATTTTTGGGTTCATATATGCAAGAAACTGTCCATTTCTCTCCACATACACTCTCTCACCCAGAACTATAAACCCAGAGAGAATGAGGAATGAATGGATATTGGGAAGTTGTATCAGGAGTCAGAGGCAGCAGTGCAGAGAAAGGGACAGACACAATGACAGTTACACAGAACTATAAACCCAGTGAGAATGAGGAATGAATGGATATTGGGAAGTTGTATCAGGAGTCAGAAGCAGCAGTGCAGAGAAGAGAAAGGGACAGACACAATGACAGTTACACAGAACTATAAACCCAGTGAGAATGAGGAATGAATGGATATTGGGAAGTTGTATCAGGAGTCAGAAGCAGCAGTGCAGAGAAGGGGACAGACACAATGACAGTTACACAGAACTATAAACCCAGTGAGAATGAGGAATGAATGGATATTGGGAAGTTGTATCAGGAGTCAGAAGCAGCAGTGCAGAGAAGAGAAAGGGACAGACACAATGACAGTTACACAGAACTATAAACCCAGTGAGAATGAGGAATGAATGGATATTGGGAAGTTGTATCAGGAGTCAGAGGCAGCAGTGCAGAGAAGAGAAAGGGACAGACACAATAACAGTTACACAGAACTATAAACCCAGTGAGAATGAGGAATGAATGGATATTGGGAAGTTGTATCAGGAGTCAGAGGCAGCAGTGCAGAGAAGAGAAAGGGACAGACACAATGACAGTTACACAGAACTATAAACCCAGTGAGAATGAGGAATGAATGGATATTGGGAAGTTGTATCAGGAGTCAGAAGCAGCAGTGCAGAGAAGAGAAAGGGACAGACACAATGACAGTTACACAGAACTATAAACCCAGTGAGAATGAGGAATGAATGGATATTGGGAAGTTGTATCAGGAGTCAGAAGCAGCAGTGCAGAGAAGAGAAAGGGACAGACACAATGACAGTTACACAGAACTATAAACCCAGTGAGAATGAGGAATGAATGGATATTGGGAAGTTGTATCAGGAGTCAGAAGCAGCAGTGCAGAGAAAGGGACAGACACAGTGACAGTTACACAGAACTATAAACCCAGTGAGATTGAGGAATGAATTACATTTAATGTCATTAGACAACATGTTATCTCTGGGTTAATATCCCCTTTAATCCTCCTTTGAAAACTGTCAGTCGGCCCCCACAGTTACGTCGGTGAGAGGAATGAACAGAAGTCGGAGGAGATTGCGACTCTCACAGTCACTTTCACTATTTCTCTTTTCTTGTGGAAATTCTGCTCTCGTGACATTTTCTTAAGAGTCGTCAGGGAAGCTGTGATCGAAAGGCGTTAAGAAAAGCGACTCAGTACACTTGTTTTATTGGATTGAGCACAGGAGCTGACATAAATTAGTGCTAAAGATGGCAGCTGGGATGGGGATCGGTGCCAAGATTTCCTATAACGGAGAGATGAAAGGCACCTCCGCTAACATGACAGAATTTCGCCAGTTAGAGACATCATTATAAAGTAGGTCCCGGGCACAGGGCCCAACTCTGCAATCAGACTGCTGGGCTTGGATCATATATAGATAGATACTGTATATACTGTATATATACACATACACGTTATATACACACTCAGGTACATATATATATATATCTCACCACTTACCCTTCTGCTGCTTTATACAATTCCTCTGTATTTATTGTACTTTAGCAGAGATATAGGAAGAGAGAGACATAAAAATACAGTTTTATAACAACACTGCCCACATCCCCATGGAGCTCTCCGGAACCATAAATTCACTGAAGCAGGGACTGATGGGAATGTGTTAGGGACCTTAGATTGTAAGCTCACTGGAACAGGGACTGATGGGAATATGATAAAGACCTTAGATTGTAAGTTCACTGGGGCAGGGGCTGATGGGAATGTGTTAGGGACCTTAGATTGTAAGCTCACTGGAACAGGGACTGATGGGAATATGATAGAGACCTTAGATTGTAAGTTCACTGGGGCAGGGGTTGATGGTAATGTGATAGGGACCTTAGATTGTAAGTTCACTGGAACAGGGACTGATGGGAATATGATAGGAACCTTAGATTGTAAGCTCACTGGGATAGAAACTGTTGGGAATGCAATTAAGACCTTAGATTGTAAACTCACTGGGACAGGGACTGATGGGAATTGTCTTGATAGGTCCCACAATCCTGAATACAACACAAAGTCCCAAGCAGGGTTGGACTGGGCTGGTGGGACGCCAGGAGAAAAACCGTGTGAAGAAAGAAGGCCCTGAGGCACAGGGCACAGCGGCGGGGGGCCTTGAGATTGCAGTCCCGGGGGGCCTCAGGCAGGGTCCCCTGGCCCCAAGAGCTCTGACACAAGGCCTATTCATTGAACTAATGTTGACAAGGGTTTACACTGCCCCTTTAAAGGAGAAGGAAAGGTTAAAACTAAGTAAGCCTTATCAGAAAGGTCCATCTAAATATATCAGTAAACCCCCAAAGTAATGTTGCTCTGAGTCTCATGTCAAAAGAAACACTGCATTTCTTTCCTTCTATTGTGTACTCATGGGCTTCTGTATCAGACTTCCTGCCTTCAGCTTAAACCTCATTGCCCTGGGCAAGAGCATGCTCAGTTTGTTCCTCTCCCCCCCCCCTCCCTTCTCTACTGTAATCTGAGCCCAGAGCAGGGAGAGACTCAGGCAGGAAGTGATGTCACACCACATTAATACTGCAGCTCCTATTCTAAACAAACAGAGAGTTTCTAGAGCTTTTTACTCAGGTATGGTAAAGCATTCTACAGAATAAATATAGCATTCTAGCTTGCACTATTGCAGCTAATCTATTGGCAATAAAATGCCTCCGTAGCTTTCCTTCTCCTTTAATAACTCCCCCCCCCCCCAGGTTCCCTTGTCCCAACTCCTGGCTCTCATTTATCCCTTTCATATCTGAGTTGTACTTCCCCTTTAATCATCTCCTGTTTATTACACACACACACAAATACCCTTGTCCTTCGGGGCCTGTTGTTATTAACGCCTCGTTTGACTGATCGGTTCTCACTCAGCAGAAAATGTATCATTCTCGTCTGGCTTCCAGATATTTAGCGAATATATTTGGCCCCAAACCGCTCGATGCTTCACCCCATTAATAATTAAGAGGCGCATTACAGAGAGGCTCACGATGCTCAAAGTCAGATGAGACGAGCAGGTTTGAAGCTACAAATCTCTCACTATCGATCCGGGGGGAATTTAGCAGCTCAAACGGACAAACTGAAATTGTTACAAAGCACCTCGTTGTCGTTGCACATTAGAGTGAAGAGCATTTCTTCCCCCGAAATTCCCCATTATTCACTTTGCGCCTCACTCACACGCCCCAATATAAAGATACGGGGCCCCCATTGTCCAATTCAGCATCCGAGACTCACTCACCAATCCCACAATCCCCTCCAATAACCTGAGAAAGAGCCAAGCGCATTCTATTAAATGGGGTGCACTGCGGCTCCAGACTGAGAATTAAAATAGGCCCTGACATTTCAGGTACACAGAGGCCCAAACTGCTCCCACCAGCCCACTAAATAGTGACTTTCTATGGGACCTTATAGCAGCCCCTCCGGCATTTGCCAGAACCCACAGATTGCCAGTCCGGGCCTGGTGCAGGACCCATGTTATGTGAATTGAGGGGTGAACACTCCAGAACCCCAGGGATCCTTCCCATTGGCTGCTCCGAGGGTTCCCTCCTCTAATCTGTCAGAGCAACTCACACTCTGGGATGGAAAGCTCAGCCATGCGGCAACTACTGCCGGGCACATCAGTCTCTGGGAACGTCGGCCTGCGGGTGAGTGGGGGGGTCACAATGTACGAAGCTGCTTAACCCCCTGTGCTGGGGCAGAAGGTCACCAGTCTGGAACCCAAGGGGGAGTCATCAACTCTGAATCTCATTTGAATCTCATATAAATTTTATGGAACATGATGGACAGTTGTATAGAACAAAGATACACACGTACTTATATATATATATATATATATATATACACACACATATATACATATATACATACACACACACATATATACATACAGTATACATATACATAGACATATATACATATACATATATACACATACACACATATATACATATACATAGATAAATACATAGATAAATACATACACACATATATACATAGATAAATACATAGATAAATACACACACATATACAGTATACATACAGTATACATAGTCATATATACATATACATATATACACAAACACACATATATACATATACATAGATAAATACATAGATAAAAACACACATATATACATATAAACATACAGGGAAAATAAAAGAAAATGCATTTGATTGAATATATTGGGGGGGGTAGTTTCTGTAGATCTGGGGCAGAGAAACAAAAGTGCTCCCCTTCTTGCACTTACACAGTTCACTTCTGGCTGACAGAACCCTACAATTTAGACACTTGGGGTCACAACCACTTTATTTCCCTGGAACTTTGAGTCCAGTGGCTTCGCTCTCCCCAGTTCCGCACCGAGACCTAAACACGTCTGTGTATCCGGGACTCACCCCAGTTCTGATTCATTGACACAAGGACCCCCTCCCCCAGTCTCTCTGTGATTCCTTCCTGCAGTTGGTCGGCTTTCAGGTGCAGCACTTTCTGTGCATCGTCACATCCGTTGCATAAAAACCCGACATATTCCATTGAATTCTATGGCTGCAATTATCTGGGGAAACAGAGTTTAAGATTCTGTAATTGTTTTGAGAAAAGAAGTTTATGTTTTGACTCCCTGCGCCCCCCCCCCCCTATTCTCCTGCCCCCCCCCAAGCCTCTCCATCCGCCTGACAAACGCGGACAAAACATTCCGGTTGCCAAACTGTACAAGTGCCCCACGTGCTCCTGACCCCGTCCCTACGAGACGACGTATTTGTGATTTGACTCCTTGAAGAGTCGATGATGAATTGAACAAATAAACAGCAACGAGACTCGATCACGGAATGAGAGTGAAACCCTCAAACTGACACTTAATGGCACTTTCACTTGTAGCTGCACCAGCGAGAGGAGCCTGAGCCTTCATGAGTCGCTCACTGTCAGTGCAATTTCATTTCTAGGGCACCGAGTAATCACCAACTGAAATAAATCCCTAAAGAACCTTCCAACGGAACTACAGGAGAAATTGTTCCTTTAGAAAAAATATGATTCACTTCTCATTTACTGGAAATATCAGCTTCAATGTCACAGAAAGAACTACATTCACAATGAGCAACTACAGATGGAGCCTGTCCAGATAGAGGGGAAGGTGAGGGACACATACATATTGAGCAACTACAGATGGGCCCTTACCAGACAGAGGAGAAGGTGAGTGGTACATACAGAATGAGGAACCACAGATGGACCTGCTTAGACTGAGGGGAAGGTGAGGGACACATACACAATGAAGAACCACAGATGGAGCCTGCCCAGACAGATGAGAAGGTGAGTGGTACATACAGAATGAGGAACCACAGATGGACCTGCTTAGACAGAGGAGAAGGTAAGGGACACATACAGAATTAAGAACCACAGACGGAGCCTTCCTTCCATTTCCTCTCTTTGCTCTCATATAGAAAATGGGAATAATCGTGGTGCAAGGCACATGATTGGTTGAGAACCCACTACTACTACTTGGGCCCATGAGTTTTCCTGGTATCCGGTGGGTCTGACATTGGATAAATGTTACTGTTTAATTCTTCCTCACTTGGAATAATCCTCTTTGTTCTATTAATGTCCAGTTCGGCAGTACATCGATCTGTACAAAAGTAGCGCTTATATAAATATATAAAATATACATAATCCAACTCAAGAGGCTCATTGAGGGGGGTCTAGAATGGGAATGAGAGATTGGTCCTGTTTTGGTCTTTCCAGATTAGTGGGGGGGGGGGCAGAGGAGACACTTGGCATGGAAAATCTGTGTACTCAGAACCAGCAGTGCAGGGAATAGAAAGGCCATTATTCTAAATATATATTGGAAAATTGATCCACCAGTTGGGCTGAGTTCCCCTTTAAACCTCCCCCCCCTGGACCCAGTATTGCGCTAATTTACAGTGTCTGCAATATAATTGCGCTGAATGTACAAAGCAGAGATTTGGGCAGATTGATATTAATGGAATGATTACCTGCAGCGCGGGACGCACTGGGCGCAATAAATCTCCCCCATTTGGAGTCAGAGTAAAATTATTGCAAATCAATGGGAACTTTTTAAGGCAAAGTCTGAAATGCAGATTTTTATCAATACCGGGCACTTTTCCCCCCAATCTGCTGTCATTTCACTTTATGTTTTTATGGGGCCTCCTTAAACCAAGAATTAATTAAAGTCCCGAAATACACAAAGATAAAAATGTTATTTTTCCGTTTTGTGCAGTTGTGAATAACGAGGTGATAAAAGAGCGGCGCACGTAGAGGATCCGAAGGAGGTTTGTGGGAAGGGAAAAGACAAAATGATATTTATTATTCCTAAATCCTCGGCCCTGAGAGAGGCGAATAAATCAGTTCTCAGGATTTGCATGAAAACATATTTGGGGAGAATTCAGACCTATTTGTATTCTGAAGTCCGACCTGGAAACAGAACAAGATCCATAATGTCCATTTGGTACCAGAAGTGATACATCCCCTGTTAGTATTTCATACATGGCAGCATAGGTATTCCCTGTACTAAGCACAATTCAGCAGGAACAGCCCCTAAGTTTGCTCATAGTCTGTACAGAGAGATCCTATAAAACTATGGCAGCATAGGTATTCCCTGTACTAAGCACAATTCAGCAGGAACAGTCCCTAAGTTTACTCATAGTCTGTACAGAGAGATCCCATAAAACTATGGTACATAGGTATTCCCCTGTACTAAGCACAATTCAGCAGGAACAGTCCCTAAGTTTGCTCATAGTCTGTACAGAGAGATCCCATAAAACTATGGCAGCATAGGTATTCCCTGTACTAAGCACAATTCAGCAGGAACAGTCCCTAAGTTTGCTCATAGTCTGTACAGAGAGATCCCATAAAACTATGGTACATAGGTATTCCCTGTACTAAGCACAATTCAGCAGGAACAGTCCCCTAAGTTTGCTCATAGTCTGTACAGAGAGATCCCATAAAACTATGGTACATAGGTATTCCCTGTACTAAGCACAATTCAGCAGGAACAGTCCCCTAAGTTTGCTCATAGTCTGTACAGAGAGATCCCATAAAACTATGGCAGCATAGGTATTCCCTGTACTAAGCACAATTCAGCAGGAACAGTCCCTAAGTTTGCTCATAGTCTGTACAGAGAGATCCCATAAAACTATGGCAGTATAGGTATTCCCTATACTAAGCACAATTCAGCAGGAACAGTCCCTAAGTTTGCTCATAGTCTGTACAGAGAGATCCTATAAAACTATGGCAGCATAGGTATTCCCTATACTAAGCACAATTCAGCAGGAACAGTCCCTAAGTTTGCTCATAGTCTGTACAGAGAGATCCCATAAAACTATGGCAGCATAGGTATTCCCTGTACTAAGCACAATTCAGCTGGAACAGTCCCTAAAATTGCTCATAGTCTGTACAGAGAGATCCCATAAAACTATGGCAGCATAGGTATTCCCTGTACTAAGCACAATTCAGCAGGAACAGTCCCTAAGTTTGCTCATAGTCTGTACAGAGAGATCCCATAAAACTATGGTACATAGGTATTCCCTGTACTAAGCACAATTCAGCAGGAACAGTCCCCTAAGTTTGCTCATAGTCTGTACAGAGAGATCCCATAAAACTATGGCAGCATAGGTATTCCCTGTACTAAGCACAATTCAGCAGGAACAGTCCCTAAGTTTGCTCATAGTCTGTACAGAGAGATCCCATAAAACTATGGCAGTATAGGTATTCCCTATACTAAGCACAATTCAGCAGGAACAGTCCCTAAGTTTGCTCATAGTCTGTACAGAGAGATCCCATAAAACTATGGCAGCATAGGTATTCCCTGTACTAAGCACAATTCAGCAGGAACAGTCCCTAAGTTTGCTCATAGTCTGTACAGAGAGATCCCATAAAACTATGGCAGTATAGGTATTCCCTGTACTAAGCACAATTCAGCAGGAACAGTCCCTAAGTTTGCTCATAGTCTGTACAGAGAGATCCCATAAAACTATGGCAGCATAGGTATTCCCTGTACTAAGCACAATTCAGCAGGAACAGCCCCTAAGTTTGCTCATAGTCTGTACAGAGAGATCCCATAAAACTATGGTACATAGGTATCCCCTGTACTAAGCACAATTCAGCAGGAACAGCCAGACATCCCTGATTAATGTCAGTAACAGTGATTATTTTGGATTCATATACATATATATATATAATGTTGCTGGTAGTTGGTCTGTAAGTTGTTGCACAATATAAATAAATAAGAGGCCGGGCTCCTAACTAGCTGCCATTTTTGTTCATTACAAATGGCTCCCAGTAAGGGGACACCTCCTTCTCCCAATCCCTGACCTTTTGCAGGTCTCTCAGCCTTTCCTTATTGATGCGCTGGGGGGGGGGAGATGCACTCAGCAAACAAAGAAAGGTTAAACAACCCCCAATCAATACGGCAGCGACGGCTCCAGCAAACAATGAATTCACACATTTCTTTAACCTCTTCTGCGGGGGGAATTCACCTGGAACTGAAAAAGCTCCATTAAATCAGTGTTTATTATATTGGGCCTATAAATAAGCAGCTGGGGATGCTGGGAGCTGGAGTCCTCACATTGTGCTGCCTGTGGGTGGGACTTCCCTGAAAGGAAAACAAATGGAAAATGTAGTTTGGTGAATAAACTGGTTCAGTATCTTCCCCCTGTATCTCCCATTCCTCCTGACTGAACTGAACTGCAGATTATCTGATTACTGACTGTGTAATAGGTTTAGCCACTAACTGACATGTACGAAGCTCACCAGCTAACTGACTTGTACATGAGTTTACCTACTAACTGACTTGCACATGAGTTTACCTATTAACTGACTTGTACATGAGTTTACCTACTAACTGGCTTGTACATGAGTTTACCTACTAACTGACTTGCACATGAGTTTACCTATTAACTGACTTGTACATGAGTTTACCTACTAACTGGCTTGTACATAAGTTTACCTACTAACTGACTTGCACATGAGTTTACCTACTAACTGGCTTGTACATGAGTTTACCTACTAACTGGCTTGTGCATGAGTTTACCTACTAACAGACTTGTACATGAGTTTACCTACTAACTGACTTGTACATGAGTTTACCTACTAACTGACTTGTACATGAGTTTACCTACTAACTGGCTTGTGCATGAGTTTACCTACTAACTGACTTGTACATGAGTTTACCTACTAACTGGCTTGTGCATGAGTTTACCTACTAACTGACTTGTACTGGAATTCATCAAACTACTTGTGGAGGAGCTTTAAGTCAGTTAGTAGGTAAACTCATGTACAAGTCAGTTAGTAGGTAAACTCATGTACAAGTCAGTTAATAGGTAAACTCATGTACAAGTCAGTTAGTAGGTAAACTCATGTACAAGTCAGTTAGTAGGTAAACTCATGTACAAGCCAGTTAGTAGGTAAACTCATGTACAAGTCAGTTAGTAGGTAAACTCATGTACAAGTCAGTTAGTAGGTAAACTCATGTGCAAGTCAGTTAGTAGGTAAACTCATGTACAAGTCAGTTAATAGGTAAACTCATGTACAAGTCAGTTAGTAGGTAAACTCATGTACAAGTCAGTTAGTAGGTAAACTTCTGTACAAGTCAGTTAGTAGGTAAACTCATGTACAAGTCAGTTAATAGGTAAACTCATGTACAAGCCAGTTAGTAGGTAAACTCATGTACAAGTCAGTTAATAGGTAAACTCATGTACAAGTCAGTTAGTAGGTAAACTCATGTACAAGTCAGTTAGTAGGTAAACTCATGTACAAGTCAGTTAATAGGTAAACTCATGTACAAGTCAGTTAGTAGGTAAACTCATGTACAAGTCAGTTAATAGGTAAACTCATGTACAAGTCAGTTAGTAGGTAAACTTCTGTACAAGTCAGTTAGTAGGTAAACTCATGTACAAGTCAGTTAATAGGTAAACTCGTGTACAAGTCAGTTAGTAAGTAAACTCATGTACAAGTCAGTTAGTAGGTAAAGCTCTGTAGATATCAGTTAGTAGGTAAAGCTCATGTAGGTATCAGTTAGTAAGTAAGCTCCTGTGTGAATCAATCAGTCGGCAGATAAACTCCTCTACAACTCATTTAGCAGGTAAACTCCTTTTCATGTCAGCTCCCTCCTTTCCTAGTAGAGTATTAGCAGTGTCTGTATGAGCAGCACCAATAAACCCAATTTCTGGGCATTTCCAGGCAGAGGCCACTAATCTCCCCGTGTGACTAAATGTTACTCACTGTTGCACTGCTCCTTTAAGCCACTTACACACTGTTTCTGTGTCCCTTTAAGCTCCTTTCCCCGTCCCTTTGTGTTTTGCTTTTGACATAATGAGATTTGACAAACAGGTTCCCTGCAATGAAACCAAGCGGAGCGGCGCCTCACATTCCAATAAAACCAAATCGAAGCCGCGTCGCTGCGCTTTTAAGTAAATAATAGATTGGATTTAGGGTTTATGTGCATCTTACACTGAATATGTTTTCTGCCGCCTCTTTTAATGAGGTTAGTAAAACACAATTAAAATGATTAAAGTGAGTTTCCCAAAAAGAAAACAACTCTGGGGAGATTCATAAAGTAATTATATGGACCTTGCTGCACTCTGTAGGCCAGCGGCTCCACCATCGTCATAATCGTATTGAGATCCCTTCCCTAAATCAGTTCCCTCTTCAAGTCTAAATAATGTATAAATAAGTGATGTGCTCAATGAATAAAGAGAAACTGAATAATATCCTGTATATAAACTGCAGGGGGTGAGAGGAATAAAGGCTACAGGCAGTTATGGAGAAATACTGCGAATCACTGAGTAGTATTCTAAATATTCTCTTAAATGCATGGAACATTATCAGCCTTTAACTTATTGTGTGCCCAGAACATTCCTTCTCTGTATATTTGTATTTATACATATGGGAGGAGGAGGTGCCATATTGATTCCCTTAGACAGTACAGTATGAGGGTATAGCTTATTGTGTGCCCAGAACATTCCTTCTCTGTATATTTGTATTTATACATATGGGAGGAGGAGGTGCCATATTGATTCCCTTAGACAGTACAGTATGAGGGTATAGTTATTGTGTGCCCAGAACATTCCTTCTCTGTATATTTGTATTTATACATATGGGAGGAGGTGTCATATTGATTCCCTTAGACAGTACAGTATGAGGGTATAGCTTATTGTGTGCCCAGAACATTCCTTCTCTGTATATTTGTATTTATACATATGGGAGGAGGAGGTGCCATATTGATTCCCTTAGACAGTACAGTATGAGGGTATAGCTTATTGTGTGCCCAGAACATTCCTTCTCTGTATATTTGTATTTATACATATGGGAGGAGGAGGTGCCATATTGATTCCCTTAGACAGTACAGTATGAGGGTATAGTTGTAAAACTACTTTGTGGGTAAAGAACACAACTATTTCAACCATATAAATACTGTGTAAATAGGTCCTTATTTTCTAGAAATGATTGATGCCACAATTGTTAAAGTATTTGACCCATTGTGATGTCACAATATCCGCCGCTTGTTAACGTGATATCAGAAACCCAGAGCAGACACTGAAGAAATGATGGAATCAAAAGCATTTGACACTCAAATATCTTTGGATATAATTTAAAGTTTTTATACAGTTTTAATAATGTTTCTGAGTGTGTCTCCTCGGTGGGATCGATATATAATTCTCATTCATGAATTTATGCGCAAGTGGATTTGTGAGCCTTCCAACCGGCCGGGGCAGTTTTATGCATGTGATTAATTACTGGTAACTAACGATGAAATTAAATTGCTGACTCGAAATTTCTTTTATGGCGACGATCAATGTCCCAGAGACGAGAACAAAACAGGAGGTGAAACTGCAACTTTCTTCCAAATGTTCCCCCCGGATCCGCCCCGTCGTGGTGCCCAATGAGGCCACAATGCAGCCTCCAACTTGTTCAATCCCAAAAAGAAGATCCAACCGACATTGAGGATGAACCCCAAACCCCTGATCCATTTCTTTTTTTAAATATTTTTTAAATTTTTTTAACAATCACTCGAAAACACCCCAAAACAAGACAGTAAAACAATTGACAGTTGTGATGTCACAATGGTGCAGATTTGGTGCGGGTCCAGATATAGTCTCTTGGATAAAAAGGAGATTTGTTGCACAACTTGGGGAACATGACTTGTCATTGGCCCTGATCCATTTCTAAGGCATTTTATTATCGGCATCAATAACATTTCCCCACCGGTCCCAAATCCCCTAAGTGCGACCCAAATAAAGTCACGAATATGTCTGAGCCCCTTATTTGTGTTTATTTTAGTAGATCCTTCCCTTTGGGGCTTTTCTGCTTTTTACCTTTCCTTCCAACACTTTCCTCTTGTCTCTAAAGCAGACAGGTGAGTGAGTGAGCGAGTGAGGGTGAAAGGTGAGTAGGGCAGACAGGTGAGTGAGTGAGGTTGATAGGTGAGTAGGTTAGTAAGGCAGACAGGTGAGTGAGAGAGTGAGTGAGGTTGATAGGTGAGTAGGGCAGACAGGTGAGTGAGTGAGGTTGATAGGTGAGTAGGTTAGTTGGGCAGACAGGTGAGTGAGTGAGTGAGTGAGTGAGGTTGATAAGTGAGTAGGTTAGTAGGGCAGATAGGTGAGTGAGTGAGGTTGATAGGTGAGTAGGTTAGTAGGGCAGATAGGTGAGTGAGAGAGTGAGTGAGGTTGATAGGTGAGTAGGGCAGACAGGTGATTGAGTGACATTGATAGGTGAGTAGGTTAGTAGGGCAGACAGGTGAGTGAGCGAGTGAGTGAGGTTGATAAGTGAGTAGGTTAGTAGGGCAGATAGGTGAGTGAGTGAGGTTGATAGGTGAGTAGGTTAGTAGGGCAGATAGGTGAGTGAGAGAGTGAGTGAGGTAGATAGGTGAGTAGGGCAGACAGGTGATTGAGTGACATTGATAGGTGAGTAGGTTAGTAGGGCAGACAGGTGAGTGAGCGAGTGAGTGAGGTTGATAAGTGAGTAGGTTAGTAGGGCAGATAGGTGAGTGAGAGAGTGAGTGAGGTAGATAGGTGAGTAGGGCAGACAGGTGATTGAGTGACATTGATAGGTGAGTAGGTTAGTAGGGCAGACAGGTGAGTGAGCGAGTGAGTGAGGTTGATAAGTGAGTAGGTTTGTAGGGCAGATAGGTGAGTGAGTGAGGTTGATAGGTGAGTAGGTTAGTAGGGCAGACAGGTGATTGAGTGACATTGATAGGTGAGTAGGTTAGTAGGGCAGACAGGTGAGTGAGCGAGTGAGTGAGGTTGATAAGTGAGTAGGTTAGTAGGGCAGATAGGTGAGTGAGTGAGGTTGATAGGTGAGTAGGTTAGTAGGGCAGATAGGTGAGTGAGAGAGTGAGTGAGGTAGATAGGTGAGTAGGGCAGACAGGTGATTGAGTGACATTGATAGGTGAGTAGGTTAGTAGGGCAGACAGGTGAGTGAGCGAGTGAGTGAGGTTGATAAGTGAGTAGGTTTGTAGGGCAGATAGGTGAGTGAGTGAGGTTGATAGGTGAGTAGGTTAGTAGGGCAGACAGGTGAGTGAGCAAGTGAGTGAGGTTGATAGGTGAGTAGGTTAGTAGGGCAGACAGGTGAGTGAGCAAGTGAGTGAGGTTGATAGGTGAGTAGGTTAGTAGGGCAGACAGGTGAGTGAGTGAGCAAGTGAGGTTGATAGGTGAGTAGGGAAGACAGGTGAGTGAGCAGGTGAGTGAGGTCGATAGGTGAGTAGATTAATAGGGCTGATGAGTGAGTAAGGTTGAAGGGCAAAGGACTGACAGTTGAGCAACAGCCTTTGGTTCCAATAACTTCCAGTCATTTCTCTGTTTCTTCTCTAAATCTAATTAGAGAAATGAAAACTTAAATTCCTGAGAAAAGTGTTTTCTGACAAATAATCATTTAATTTAATGTTGGGTGGCGCTGGCACTGGATAGAGGGGCATTGGCTTCCCCCCCCCCCGCACTCCGGCACCTGCCAGATCCTCACATTCAGCATTTTGTTTGGGAAGTGGCAGAAACTCAATGTCGTTATTAGTCTCTCGTTCCCTGACAATCTCTGTTCAAAGAACAAGTTCACCTAGCGAATACGGGAAACGAGTGCATGCTGGGTGGGGTAAATGGGGTAACATCTGTAATGAAATTAATTCATCTCTATTTCTGATATACAAATTTATATGGGTGTCATTGCAGTGTGTCTGACTGTTTCTATTCTCTGCACTGCTGGTGCTGACTGCTGATGCCATGTACAGACCTGGAGGAGAACTGACTCTTTTTCTCTCTTGCCAGACAGACACAATGACAGTTACACAGAACTATAAACCCAGTGAGAATGAGGAATGAATGGATATTGGGAAGTTGTATCAGGAGTCAGAAGCAGCAGTGCAGAGAAAGGGACAGACACAATGACAGTTACACAGAACTATAAACCCAGTGAGAATGAGGAATGAATGGATATTGGGAAGTTGTATCAGGAGTCAGAAGCAGCAGTGCAGAGAAGAGAAAGGGACAGACACAATGACAGTTACACAGAACTATAAACCCAGTGAGAATGAGGAATGAATGGATATTGGGAAGTTGTATCAGGAGTCAGAAGCAGCAGTGCAGAGAAAGGGACAGACACAATGACAGTTACACAGAACTATAAACCCAGTGAGAATGAGGAATGAATGGATATTGGGAAGTTGTATCAGAAGTCAGAAGCAGCAGTGCAGAGAAGAGAAAGAGACAGACATAATGACAGTTACACAGAACTATAAACCCAGTGAGAATGAGGAATGAATGGATATTGGGAAGTTGTATCAGGAGTCAGAAGCAGCAGTGCAGAGAAAGGGACAGACACAATGACAGTTACACAGAACTATAAACCCAGTGAGAATGAGGAATGAATGGATATTGGGAAGTTGTATCAGGAGTCAGAGGCAGCAGTGCAGAGAAAGGGACAGACACAATGACAGTTACACAGAACTATAAACCCAGTGAGAATGAGGAATGAATGGATATTGGGAAGTTGTATCAGGAGTCAGAAGCAGCAGTGCAGAGAAGAGAAAGGGACAGACACAATGACAGTTACACAGAACTATAAACCCAGTGAGAATGAGGAATGAATGGATATTGGGAAGTTGTATCAGGAGTCAGAAGCAGCAGTGCAGAGAAAGGGACAGACACAATGACAGTTACACAGAACTATAAACCCAGTGAGAATGAGGAATGAATGGATATTGGGAAGTTGTATCAGGAGTCAGAAGCAGCAGTGCAGAGAAGAGAAAGGGACAGACACAATGACAGTTACACAGAACTATAAACCCAGTGAGAATGAGGAATGAATGGATATTGGGAAGTTGTATCAGGAGTCAGAAGCAGCAGTGCAGAGAAAGGGACAGACACAATGACAGTTACACAGAACTATAAACCCAGTGAGAATGAGGAATGAATGGATATTGGGAAGTTGTATCAGGAGTCAGAGGCAGAGAAGAGAAAGAGTCAGAAGGTTTAGGTATAAATATAGTTTGGGTACAGTTCCCCTTTAACCATCAGAATCTCATTGATTGGACTAATTGTAGTGAATAGAATTTAGATGGCATATTGGATCAGTGGTTCTGCTGCACCCAGACTTTTTCAATTCAATAATTTTTTACTTTTTTTTTTTACTTGTTATTGCCCGACCCCTCCCTCGTGTTGGCTCCCCTGTGAATATTATTCATGTAGTCATATTGGGCCCAATGGGTTGCACTCATCATTCTGCCTGTGGTGCCAGGAACAGTAATGGGCACAATGTTGACTCCATAAACATAAATATCTGCCCCAGGCTACATGTTGTCAGTCTTGTTACACCCAGTATAACTTTCCTGCACCCACTAATGCTGGACCCCAAATTTTAGGCAAAGCAGCCTATTTAGAGGACCCCAAATATGAATTACTCCAATAATAAGAGATATGGGTGGGCTGTGGACAGTACAGAGCAACTGCCCTATTTATAACTTTATAGCACTCAATTGGCTTTTGGAGATTCTACATATTAAGAACCCCCAATTCTTACTTCACAAATGTCCCCATATTACTGTCTATGGACTATATGGTACTACGTGATTGACCCTCTTTCTTGCACCCACACAAACCTCCCCTCTCTACAGATCACTCTGCATTCCATGAATCTGTCCTTTTGCTTTTAGTTTTCAGACTGTAAGCTTCTGGGGTCAGGGCAAAGCAAGTCTCTCTATATACACTCACTGCCAGTCACTGCACTGCTGTCACTTACTAGACTGTAAGCTTCTGGGGTCAGGGCAAAGCAAGTCTCTCTATATACAGTCACTGTCAGTCACTGCACTGCTGTCAGTTCATCCTCTCTGAGTCCGTCTGTCTGTACAGGGCAATGCACTGGTTCTGTATAAAGAATAAAGGAGGAGCAATATCAGTTTTGTTGATGTTTAACACATTGTGCCCCCCAGTAGAGCCCTCAGTGCCAGGGAGCCATAGAGTAGAGAGGATTATTATTGTGTTTGTCAATGTGACCCCCCCCCCACTCAGCCCCTGGGGTTAAATCTCAGCCCAATGGAAGACGAGCAGCTCTCACCTGTAGCCCCAGAACAAACAGAACATTTACAGACTGAACCTGAGCCAGACACAAAGATCTCACTGAGGTGTCTCATCCGCTCTCTTCTCCCTCCTACCTCTCAATTCTGTCTCACCCCAAAGTCTCTCTCTCTCTCTCTCTCTCTCAAGTTTTCTCTCACTTTCTCTTCCTTCTTCCCTTTGTTTTTCTCCCTCTTCTACCGCCCCCCCTCTCTCTACCAATTCTCATCATCTTTTATGTCACTTTTCTTTCTCATAATTTTTTTAAATTTATTTCTCATCCTTTCTTTCCTTTCTTTCTAATTTTTTTCTTTCCTTTCTTTATCATTTCTTTTTTTCTCCTTCTTTTTCATTCTTTCTTTCCATTTCCTTTATCACAGTTTCTTTCCCTTTGTTTCTCATTTTTTCTTTCTCTTCTTTATTTCTGTTTATTTCTTTCATTTCTCATTCTATCTTTCTTTCTTTCTCATTATTTTTTCCCTTTATGTCCCATCTTTCTTTCCCTTTCTTTCTTTTATTCTCATTCTTTCTTTTTCTCATTTTTTTTTTACCTTTATTTCTCATTTTTTCTTTGCCTTTATTTCTTATTCTTTCTTTCCCTTTCTTTCCATTCTTTCTCTTTTATCTTTCTTTCTCATTCTTTTCCCCCTTTATTTCTTATTCTTTCTTTCAGTGTCTTTATCATTCTTTCTTTCCCTTTCTTTCATTTTTCTTTCTTTCTCATCCTTTCTTTCTCTTAATTTCTCATTATTTCGTTACCCTTTCTTTCCCTTTCTTGCTTTCCCCCTTTTCCCCTTCTTTCTCATTCTATCTTTCCCTTTCTTTCCATTTCATTCCCTTTATTTATTATTCTTTATGTCTCTTTTTGTCTCATTCTTTCTTTCCCTTTCTTTTTAATATTTTCTTTCCCTTTATTTCTCATCCCTTCTTTCCCTTTCTTTGTAACTTTTTCTTTTCCCTTATTTACATTTTTCCCTTTCTTTATCATTCTTTCTTTCTCTTTCTTTCCCTTACTTCTCGTTCTATCTTTCCTTTTCTTTCTCATTATTTCTTTCCCTTTATTTCACATTTTTTCTTTCCCTTTCTTTCTTATTCTTTCTTTCCCTTTATTTATTTTATTTCTCATTCTATCTTTCTTTCTCAATATTTTTTCCCCTTTATTTCTCATTCTTTATTTCCCTCTCTTTCTCATTTTCTCTTTCCTATTCTATCTTTCCATTTTTTTCTCATTCTTTCTATTTCTCATTATTTTCCTTTTTTAATCATTGTTTCTTTCCCATTCTTTCTTTTCCTTTTTTTCTCATTCTTTTCTTTTCTCATTTTTTCCTGTCTTTATCATTTTTGTCTTTCCCTTTCTTTCATTTACTTTCTTTTCCTTTCTTTAATAACCTTTCTTTGTCATTATTTTCTTTTCTTTCCCATTCTTTCTTTCCCTTTCTTTCTCATACTTTCTTTCAATTTCCTTATAATCCTTTCTTTCCCTTAATTTTTCTTTCCTTTTCTTTCCATTCTTAATTTTCTTTCTCATTCTTTTTCTTTCTTTCCAATTCTTTCATTTCCTTTCTTTCTTTCCCTTTTATTTCATTATTTTGTTCCCTTTCTTTCTCATTCTTTTCCTTTCTTTCCCCTTTTTCTCATTCTTTTTTTCCCCTTTTCTGATTCTTTCTTTCCCTTTCTTTCTCATTCTTTATTTTCCTTCCTTCTTTCCTTCCTCTCTATCCAGTTTCATCGGCTTTCTGTGACTTTCTCTCATTCTCTTTTTCCAGGGATCTATTTCTCTGGTTATATTTTTCCTTGGCTCTTTCTCTTTCTGCCTCTTCTCTCTCTATTTGTCTCTTGTCTCTCTACCCCTCTCCTCTGGTGTCTGTCCCAGTGTTTCTGCTCCGAGATTCTCAGGGCTCTGTATGATGATGGTTCTAGTTTTCTGGCTGTTGGATTTGGAGAAGCTTCTCAGTAATCTTCACCTCCTGCTGCTGCAAATTCCAGCAAAGACAAATAATCCTCCACCCGGGCCCCGAGGAGTGGGGATATCATGTGGCTGCATCTTATTTATGGCCCTCGGCTCCTACACAGCCCATAAAAAATGAGAAAAAAAATACAAAACGATAGACCAAAATAGTAGCACTGTCCAAGAACAGCAAAATACTTCAGAAGACAGACAAAGAAATAAATCGACTTCATCCCCTGAATACAGTAACTAAAGCGCATCTAAGCCGTAAAGATATAGAAGTCAAAGAAATCCCACATTACCACCACATTTCTCCACTCTCAATTACCCCTTTAATACCCGAGAGTGAGCGTCTCTGGGATGAAAATGAACATTCCTGCTGCCTGAATGACTTTATCAGGAGGAAATGATTCCTCAGGGGCTCGGCACAGTCAAGGCCAAACTGTGAGGAACCCAATCAAAGGAAATGAGAGCAACTCCCAGGAGCCTTCGGAACTGCAGCAGCGCTACTGCCTGGGCTTAGGAAGGGGTTAATCTAACATAATGTTGCTAGTCATAAATCTCTCCTGTAGCAAAGGGTGTCGGTGCCCCTATCATTTGTCTCCCTTTCCTGCCAGCAGTTACTCTGCCGACCCCTTGCTCAGGATTCCAGTGGCCAATCCCTGTGCAAAGCAGTTTGTATCTGTTTAGCCATCCGAGCAGCCTTATGGGGTGGAACCACAGCCTCAGTGTTGCCCAGAATGCAGTTCATTAAGGTATCAGAGGTAAAAGTGTTCTTTGTTGGGCCACAAGGAGAGGCAGATGCCCCCACAGACACCCATGTTCAAGGCTGAAGAGCTGATCCTTAGACAGCCATGTGGGTCGTATCTGTTGTAGCTTTATCCACTAAAGGTCAGAGTGAAACAGGCAGAACTAGGAAACCCAGTATCACTGGAAACATCACACAGTCCATCCTAGAATGACAATACAACAGGCTTCCAAGGGAGACAATACAATTGCACAGACCACCTGCATCGAGAGCCCTACAAATTTCCTTTTACTGGTCCTGTCAATTTGCCAATTTACTGACCCAATGTGCTCTACACGGTTCCCTTTGGAGGTAAAACTTACCATTATGGATAATAACCATTTCTTCAACGGTTCGAATATGATATCATTAATTGTATTCTCTGTCTATTGTAGGCGGATGGACACAAGTGCTCTCCCAAAAATTCCTTTGCATTGTGCTCTGTTGAAAGAAGAAATAAATTACAGAAATGTTATGGAAGTGAAATGCTCTCGTTCTCTGGATGGCCACCATATTCACCATGAACAGGCTATCTTTTGTTGCACTATCTGATTTTGCCTTTCTTCTTGAATTTTCCATATAATTCAGTTTTTTCCCAACACATTCACCTTATTAGTCGCCTATGAAAAGATATTAATTAGTTCCACTGCTACAATGGATCAGATACCTAAGGAGAGGAAATAGAATTACATTTCATCTATAGAGGGGCAGTAACTTGGTTCTGGTTCATGGTTTTGTTCAGTAGGAACTGTCAGTGTTGGGTAATTCTTATTCTTGAGCAATTTGTTTCATAGGCAGTGAATCAGGCCAGACTTGTGAATAATATCGGGATACAATAGAGGTTTGGAGAGGAGTCGGGAAATGTACTTCCATAGGAGACTGAGTCTATTGTCCTGCTTATATCAATGGAAATGGCTCCGCCATTCCCCAGTGAGAAGCTCTTTGTAGCCTATTCAGCTTCTCCCTCGCCACTTTCTCTCGTGTATCTTACTTTCCCTTTTTTGTTATAAAAGCATTTGATGTTGGCTCTTCCTCTCTCTCTGTCTCTAGGGAGGGCGCCTCGGCCCAAATTAGGCAGCGAGATATGGTTGTCTGCTTACATTAGAAACATGGCTACGGTTGTCTGAGTTTCCCTTGAATAACTTCCATACTGTACTATCCTTCCTTATTCACTGACACAAATAGTCTGAGTTGTTCTCCAACTTTACCATGTGAAGCCTCCTTTTGTTGACTGGTCCCTCGCCACCCATTTGTTCTTCCTTTTAAAACATGGAGATCAGTTAATTAAACTGGAAATTCTGGTTCTTTTTATTTTGAGACACTGTGAATTGCTGAGCACAGTTGAGTCCTGGATCTTTAATGGGCACATTTATATTTAGGGACTCCATGACGCTGACTTAGCACCCAAGCTCTCGGGTGTGAGGCCAAGCTAAAAGCTCTCCCATGATTTATTATTTTCTATTATTTCTCATTATTATTAAAGCCCTTTATATACAAACTGCTTACCTCCTGACTCACACCAAACACGGTATCTGCAGAAACCATCAGACCAAGCCTTTTCCAAAGGGTCCACCCTGTTTTGAACCAGACGTCCTTAACTATCTGTAGCAGTCACATAGATGAAGTTGAGAGCCAAATACGGATGAAAAAATGTCCCTAGGTTTGCCAATGAGATGCCCATGGCACATCAAACATAAGCACTTTGGTGAGCTACATGTTATGGGGTGAGAAGCAAAGTGTTCCTCACAAGCCAATGGTTGGAAATCATGACTTTAGATGATGAAAATTCAAGGCAGTTGTGTTGGGTCATTGTAGTCTTCATAGACTGCTTTAGATCGGGGGTATTTTCAAAATAGTCCAATTAGACACCATGTGTTGAAGTAGGGAAATAGTGATATATTCTATTATTTCCCTTTTAAATATCAATTGTGGGGGTTGCCTCCCTCTGGATTATCTTCTGGCTTGATAGGAAATGTTGGGTGTTTTGGGGAAATGTGTGGTTTTGAAGCTTCAGAAACAATATTAAAATGTTCATTAAGGTTGGGCAATGGCCCCAGGGCCATGAACTAACTACAGACTGCCTAAAAATACATCTTAATGGCCTTGGGCAAATGGACAGAAGTAACGATGGCCATTTCCTTCATTTTCTGCAGTGACCACTTATTTCTTTTCATATAATTAAAGGAGGAGATACCTCTGCAATTTTATACATTTATAGGCAGTTGCCACTTCCAATAGTCCACTCCACCATAGATTTTTAGAGGTATGGGATCTATTATTTGGAAACCAGTTATCCAGAAAGCTCTAAAATGTAGAAATGCCCTATCCCATAGGCTCCTATTAAAACTAACTAGTCTTTAATTTACCTGTAATGGCTAGAGATGAGAAGCCATTGTTCTTGGTGATTGCTAAGCTACAAACTGCAGGTACCAAGAATTTAAATTATAGTTTCACAGGCATTTTGCTCCAACTTTAGTAACAAGTAATTGGCTAGAAACCATTGAAGCGCAAATGATTTCCAGTTTGATGGAGGCTTTTATGGTGTTTGAACCTAAGAACCAAAGGCTGAAATAGGTGGCGGCTGTTACCCAATGGAAGGGAGGTCCTTAGGGACAAAACAGACCCTTAGGTTAATGACATGTCTGGGGTACAATTCCATCTGATCTAGTGAGTGGCGGCTCTTTTTTTCAAATAACAGGCCCAAAGCTGAAGAGATAAAAGCTTTGAATCATCATGGTTGTCCTTTTCCACTAACTATGATATGGGACAAGCAATGGGCAGTCTTGTTTCAGCCTGAAGATGTTCCTCAGATTCCATCAACAATAAAAGTCCATTCAGAAAACTGATCCACGAGCCTTCCAAATGCACCACAACAGGTATCTTTGTTTCCAATGGCCTTGGGTGCCTGACTGGCTGTTTATTGAGCATTTGCCCATTGGGACATATCTGATTGAGCATTTTCCTATGTACAGCAGATATCTTAAAATGGAAAGCACCAACAACAGGAACCTGAATTTGGTATTCCCCAAAGGAAAATGTCTTCAATTTTAATGTTGAGATCTTTGTTAGACACATATTTGAGGGATGTTGGGTTGTAGGACATTGAGAACTGGAAACATAGACTTGCTCTTGTGGCCTTCCAACAGTGCCTAATCTTGAATGGATTAATCTGTCTGCTCGTTCCTTCCATGCTGCTGGGTGGACCTTTAGGACTGGCACCCAGTTGGCAGATCACCCTTTTAGTGCAGTGGAGGAATAATGCATGGGAACTGGATTTTCAGGGGAAAAACAAATGATAGAAACCCAAGAGGATGAGGAAGATCATTTAATCACATTTAATAGCCCATAAAACAGTCCATAGCAAAACCAATAATTTTCGGTGCTAGCAAGCGCACCGGACTCAAGGTGCCATCACTCACTGCAGACGTCTACATTTTGGCACCGGTTCCCCGTTGGCCATGGGGGCTGGATGATGAATCGGTGACGTTTATGGTCAAAGAACAGCAGCGAGTGATGTATAACAGAGATATGTCACAACAGATATGACGTTTATGATGATTTGCTGGATGGGGACAAAGCCAATTTGGAGAGTTATTTTCTGGTTTGATTTGTTGGTCGGGGAGCGACGGAAGTTTCCATTTGATTGCCTTAGACTTCTTATTAGAAGAAAATGCAAAGTCTTCATCAGGAAAAGCATCCAGAGCCTCCTTCACTGGGAAATTGGAGCAGTCCCTTTTTGGTGGGGAAATGTAAGAAGATTAAACATTTACTGCATTGCTGTCTCATAAGATCATCTGATTCTAATTCTACTTCTCTTTCTTCTTTTGTCATGGACATGAAATTGCCATTCAGTCTGTGTTTTGTTTCCTCTCAGTTACCTGCACACTGGGAAATATTTACCCAGAATCATTATTATTTCCACTAGAAAATGTCGCTTTAATAGATTTTGTAACAAAAGCCAAACAATATATAAATTCCACAATGTTTCTTATTATACCCCTCAGTGACACCAAATGACTCTACACCGTGAAAAGAGAAAGATCCCATAGAATAATGGCAGCTATTCCCCTTGGTTCTCCTAGCAAAGGTCTTTATATAGGAAGGCAGGGTGTAACGGTGTAGACCACACTATAATATAGGAAGAGTTGACCCCCTCAATTGTTTATTATAGTTCCCTGACCCTGTTGTACAGAAAGATACACCAAAAGGACATAACAATGTTACAGTAACAGTGGGACCCTAGATATTGCAGGAAGGGTTGGCCCCTGAATTATAATGAATAATTTACACTATATAATTCGGGGCTGCCAAGTCTGAAATTCTTCTGATACACAACTGTGTGTCTGTATTTATCTGCTGTGGGTTCTGGGGTATTATACATGGAATTGGTCTTGTATTTATCTGCTGTGTGTTCTGGGGTATTATACATGGAATTGGCCCTGTATTTATCCTGCTGTGTGTTCTGGGGTATTATACATGGAATTGGCCCTGTATTTATCTGCTGTGTGTTCTGGGGTATTATACATGGAATTGGTCCTGTATTTATCCTGCTGTGTGTTCTGGGTATTATACATGGAATTGGCCCTGTATTTATCCTGCTGTGTGTTCTGGGGTATTATACATGGAATTGGCCCTGTATTTATCTGCTGTGTGTTCTGGGGTATTATACATGGAATTGGCACTGTATTTATCTGCTGTGGGTTCTGGGGTATTATACATGGAATTGGCACTGTATTTATCTGCTGTGGGTTCTGGGGTATTATACATGGAATTGGCCCTGTATTTATCCTGCTGTGTGTTCTGGGTATTATACATGGAATTGGCCCTGTATTTATCCTGCTGTGTGTTCTGGGGTATTATACATGGAATTGGCCCTGTATTTATCTGCTGTGTGTTCTGGGGTATTATACATGGAATTGGCACTGTATTTATCTGCTGTGGGTTCTGGGGTATTATACATGGAATTGGCACTGTATTTATCTGCTGTGGGTTCTGGGGTATTATACATGGAATTGGCCCTGTATTTATCTGCTGTGTGTTCTGGGGTATTATACATGGAATTGGCCCTGTATTTATCCTGCTGTGTGTTCTGGGTATTATACATGGAATTGGCCCTGTATTTATCCTGCTGTGTGTTCTGGGGTATTATACATGGAATTGGCCCTGTATTTATCTGCTGTGTGTTCTGGGGTATTATACATGGAATTGGCACTGTATTTATCTGCTGTGGGTTCTGGGGTATTATACATGGAATTGGCACTGTATTTATCTGCTGTGGGTTCTGGGGTATTATACATGGAATTGGCCCTGTATTTATCTGCTGTGTGTTCTGGGGTATTATACATGGAATTGGCTCTGTATTTATCCTGCTGTGTGTTCTGGGGTATTATACATGGAATTGGCACTGTATTTATCTGCTGTGGGTTCTGGGGTATTATACATGGAATTGGCACTGTATTTATCTGCTGTGTGTTCTGGGGTATTATACATGGAATTGGCACTGTATTTATCTGCTGTGGGTTCTGGGGTATTATACATGGAATTGGCCCTGTATTTATCTGCTGTGTGTTCTGGGGTATTATACATGGAATTGGTCCTGTATTTATCTGCTGTGAGTTCTGGGGTATTATACATGGAATTGGCACTGTATTTATCTGCTGTGTGTTCTGGGGTATTATACATGGAATTGGCACTGTATTTATCTGCTGTGGGTTCTGGGGTATTATACATGGAATTGGTCCTGTATTTATCTGCTGTGGGTTCTGGGGTATTATACATGGAATTGGCCCTGTATTTATCTGCTGTGTGTTCTGGGGTATTATACATGGAATTGGTCCTGTATTTATCTGCTGTGAGTTCTGGGGTATTATACATGGAATTGGCACTGTATTTATCTGCTGTGTGTTCTGGGGTATTATACATGGAATTGGCACTGTATTTATCTGCTGTGGGTTCTGGGGTATTATACATGGAATTGGCACTGTATTTATCTGCTGTGGGTTCTGGGGTATTATACATGGAATTGGTCCTGTATTTATCTGCTGTGAGTTCTAGGGTATTATACATGGAATTGGCACTGTATTTATCTGCTGTGTGTTCTGGGGTATTATACATGGAATTGGCACTGTATTTATCTGCTGTGGGTTCTGGGGTATTATACATGGAATTGGCCCTGTATTTATCTGCTGTGTGTTCTGGGGTATTATACATGGAATTGGTCCTGTATTTATCTGCTGTGAGTTCTGGGGTATTATACATGGAATTGGCACTGTATTTATCTGCTGTGTGTTCTGGGGTATTATACATGGAATTGGCACTGTATTTATCTGCTGTGGGTTCTGGGGTATTATACATGGAATTGGCCCTGTATTTATCCTGCCGTGAGTTCTCTGGTATTATACATGGAATTGGCCCTGGGATATTATAATGGAATCTGTGTAGACACAATGGGTAGACACAATAATTACCCTTGGCCTTTAGGCAGAGCATTTCAGACCTTATGGATTTTCTTAATGACAAACGGCTCCTGTGTGTTCTTGGGATCCAGAATAACACTGCATATTATGCGGCAATGTCCGACTGGGGAGCTGGGGGCTGCCAGGATGGAAGGAATGAGAATAAACTGAAATAAATGTCAGAAACTATTATAAAACATTTAAACTGCCAAACACTGCGCATGGAGCTCTTTGGGGAGGACTCAGAAGGTGACCTGTCTGGCTGAATTCACAGAGAGCAGAGGACGCAGGTTCCATTTCGTATCCCAGTTCTGTTTTTATTGAGATGGAACGCGGACCTTCCAAAAAAATCTATTTTACCCCCTTTATTACTGGCTTTCTCAAAAGTGAAATTTTAACCTTTAGTTGTATTATCATCCTGACTCAGTAATATTTTGTACCAGATAAATAACCACAATCACTGTTTAGATGCACCGAAATACACAGATTTTTTATCAGGTTCAATCAGGACCACTGTCTGTGCCAAATTCAACAAAGTACTGAGCTCAAATCCATATACCCAGTTATATAAAGAGGTGATATAGTCTGTAGTAAATACATATATATATATATATATATATATATATATATACCGTATATTGTATATATATATATATATATGTGCAGCCGGCATTTGGATAGTATATTCCTAGCAGCAGAAATGCGCAGTGTAAAAGCCTAGGGATCCAAGTGTAGCATGGAGCTGATCCCAGTATCCCATTGAGAGTGAGTGCTGATTGAGTGCTGAGTAAATGCTGAGTAAGTGCTGAATGTGGCACTGTGTGTGGGTTCTGCTGCCCAATCTATTGTAAATAACCCATTGGTGAACTTATGAAGCCCAATTCAAGTACCTTGCACAACATTGGCTACATACAAGTAGTAGTCACAAGTATACAGGGGAGTTCATGTTTGTGGGTAAGGGGTCTCCTAGAATATTTGGCTAAAAGGCAACAAGTGACAAGACAGTTCACAATATACCTGAAATTGCAAGTCCTGCCCATTTGGTTCTGGTAACATCTGGTGTGTGATTTTGGTGACCATTCCCTTGTAATGCCACTTCAGCATCTCGTATCTGCAGTCAAACTGCAGCCCAGTTCTCTTGGGACTTATAATGTAAGCTCTGTGGGACAGGGATTGCATTCCTTTATCACTTGCGTGTTCTATTGTGTATTATGCAGAAAGAATGGCATGCTCTGGTACAGGGAGCCCTGATTACACCCTGTCCAGCTTTGCACCACCAGAATGGCACACAATTAAGGTGCGTGTAAGGACCTGTTGACCACCCATGTGCAACCCACTCCTCAGATGTAAATGTTGGTTCCTTTTAGCCCTCATGCCCCAACCAACCATTCTAGTTCTTCCATTTGTTAACTTCAAAAGCCATTTCCATGAATGAGCTCTAGCATTGGTCCAAGCTGTCTGCAAATTTGGACTTGTGGCTCTGGATGCAATAAAGGGTGGAGCCAATCTTGAAATTGAAGGCATGAGAAGATATGTTAACAAAGGGTGAAGCAGATCTTGACATCAAGGGCATGAGTAGATGTGTATGATGAATGCAACCCTACTGAGATGTTGGAGGTGGTGGGATGGAACAGATCTTGACATTAAGGGCATGAGTAGAAGTGTATGATGAATGGAGCCCTACTGAGATGTTGGAGGTGGTGGGATGGAACAGATATTGAGGGCATGAGTAGATGTGTCGAGGAATGGAACCCTTCTGAGATGCTGGGTGTGCTGGGATGGAACAATAATTACTTTAAATGCCACAATAGGTGTGTGTATATATATATATATATATATATATAGTGTAGAAAGTGACAACCCAAGCTATGGAGAGATTCTACAGAATCATAAAATTCCATCGGACTCTTTGCTCTCATTTATATTACTAAACATTAATTTATTTCCAAGAAATTAAAAACTATTTACATCATAGATATGTACAACACCATCATTATAATTTGCCATTAACATGCACGGAGGAGCAAGGGAGGGGTTATTAAATGACTAAATGAGGGTCACATGGGCCAAACTTCACGGCCTGCTGAGCAAAGTTGAAATTTCTCTGAAATTGCTTCATAAATGAATCAGCCGCCAAACACCTGAACATTCTGTGCAATTAGAAACATAATTTCATCTCGTGTATCAAACTCATTCTCCTTCTCTCAGGCTCGGTCACTTGTTGTTGTGGTGGCACTTCTCCAGAATCATTAGCTGAACCAATATCAGTGAAGATAAAAATGGCCAAAGACCTCCTTGAGAAGGATTTATATCATCAGAGTCATCTCTTTATTTAGAGCAGAATATTCTGCATGAACATAATTTACGGCCCCTGCTGGACGCTTAATTGGAAATGCGTAAGGCGAGGATATAAAGATAGAGAGAATTAAACTTTGGCGGACAACTTGGAAGATGACAGGGGCCATTTGTTTTGGAAATGATAAAAGTGCTTGGAGAGTTGCCGAAGATCCGCGGGTTGGCCTTGAATTCCTTAACTGTCCAGTACACAATAAACCAAGCGGTGCATCATTAATCAAAGCCGCGGCCGCATCCATGTGAAACAATTTTGTATGTTAATGTGGCCATTTGGGTTCAGGGTAATGAGATGATTCCCGGGGTCACTTGACAGAAAGAAAAGATTAAATGACGAATGACTTGATACAACTTGAAAATAAAGGGCAAAGAAGGAAGGTGAGGAGAATATCCGGGTGCTCGCAGATCCACATTGTGGGGTTCATCCTTATGGAGGCCAAGTCTCTAGATACACAGTGAAAGGATTTTATTGGAGATATACAAACACTCCTGCTGGTTCTTCTCATATGCCAAATCCCATATCATTCCCAATCCAAGGTCAGGATTCATGATATGCTTCTAGTTACTGGAAAACGTATCTCCCACAAGGAATCCTCAGTCAATCCAATATGCAGGTCCCAAGTTTCCTTTTCCAAGACATTCACTCCATTTCCACCAAAACTTGAAGGAACTGATTCAGCTTCATAATCTCTATCAGAACACAATCAGCTTTTTTATTCTCTCCTACATTCCCATTTTCAAAGCAAAACACTGGTGAGTTTTATTATATATATATTTTTTTTTACAAATATTTGTTCTTCTACCTGAAGTTCAGAAATGTGGCTCAGAGAACGGGAAAAAACCCCCAGAAAAGCATGATTTTTCTTTAAAAAAAAGTCTGAGTTTTGGCTCAGGTGCTTTCTGCCGTCAGACGCTCGTACAGTTGGGGATTTCTTTTGTGCTTTCACTGTTGGCGATTGTTGAAATGGTGCCTGGAAGAAACAAGGGTGACAATGTGAAGCTGAACCTGGCACAAGACATTGAAACCCCCCGGTACCAGTTTTGATAAAAGTCAATAGAACCAATTTAACATTGGTAGTTCCATGCCTGTAGGTGTCCAAGTGCAATCCAGACATGCCCAAGTATTCTGAATTGCCATATACTGTATATAAAGTTAGTCCATCTATATCTCTGCAATAATGTTCAGAGTTGTAGTTAAACTACAGTGACAGCAAAGGATCCTCATCCAAGCTCCCCTTGATCCATCTATCTCTATGGGTGACCATGCCAGTAATGGATACTCTACCATGAGGATACATTAAAGGAAATGTTACCTATGACCCTTGTGTCCAATTCTTTATCCGTCAGCTCCTCGGAATCTGGGAAGTTGCCGAGTGATATTTTGGGAGCTGTGTCATTTTGGCTGACAGAACCAATCATCTCCTGTTCTTTATCATGTTGGACTTGGGCATAAATGTTAATCCAGGGGATTTTCCTACAGATAAAAAAAAAGATTTTAAGTATATGGGGGTGCACCTACTCTAAAACAGCAGACACCCCTCAAATTGGACAGAGAGAGAACTTTGCAACCTACTTACAGTATCAAACTCATAACCAAGACCTACATAAATATATAAATAAAGATGTATCCAGTTGGGCCAAGCCTATTACACTCCCATATATACTAGAACTGTGGCACTGAGTTGTCTTGCAAAAATAAGTCCATCAGATAATGGGTCTGAAAGCAAAAGCAGCACAGGACTGGGTCAACTACTATTAAGTTAATGGCCGGCCTCCCTTTCCCTACCAACCCCATGCAAATGTAATGTCTATTTCTCTGGCTGCCTACTGACACAATGCAGTGCCATTGGCATATGATTTATTTATTTTAAAGGGCTGATTTTAGGTTTATAAATAGGATCTATAATGTGGGTCCTGCACCCCAACTCTCTGGAAGAAGGTTCTACAGTCCACAGCTCAACCTTCAATTCCTTCACGTTACCTCTTAAATTTGTAGATTAAAAACACAGCCAGGCCCAAGAACACCACCGATAGGAGCATCAACATGGCGGAACTGCTGTGGCTCGATCCGCTGTCCACCAATGGGGCTGAAACACAAATAGCTTGACTGGAACCCAAAACTCTGGGCTTTACACATACTGGCAGCAGTGAGACTCTTACAAATGGACCCCCAGATCCATAATCCATCGTTACCCCACATACCTAAAGTCAGTTGGGTCACATACACAAAGACTTGCACTCCCGGCTTCAGCTCAAACACCACGAGATTTTGGTTGAGGGCACTGAGTATGGTTTCCACAATCTGGGGGAAAAGATAGAACTTTCCTTCAGTGTAACATGTAGGGTGGACTGGGCCATTGGCACCATAAACATTTGCCATCATTGATTTAATAATTAGAGGGGTAATTAGTGAATGTCTGAGGAAATAAGGAATAGAAGGAATTTCCACAGCAGTCTTTGAGCCAGTGATTAATAGATCTAAAAAGTAGACCTTGGTCAACAAAATTCCATCATTAAAGCACCCCAGGATTCAAATGAATTCAAACATCTGCCTGGAAAGATGGGGGTTGCTCATGAAATGAAAGGGACACATTATACTGGGACCCTTTAAAGTCTTGTTCTGGCCTTTAAGCTGAGAATATAGTATTGTTTAAAATTCTATCCTGCAGGAAACAAAACAGAAACTCTATAATATAAAGAAAAAAAGCAATTTGAAAAATAAAACGAAAAAATTCCAAATACAAGTCGATTTGGGACAGTAACGTTGGAAATGTCAAGGCTGGTTAATAACAAGTAGTTGTTCCATTCAGAAAAGTTGCCAGTTACAAGCACATTTACTCTCCCCTAGTAAATGTCAAGGCTGTTTTCTAACATTATTGGGAGAGGTGAGAGAGTCTGAACTGAGTTGTTATCGGTACAGGATTTGTTCGGTACAGACGGGAACATGAGCCGTTGGAATATTAAATGTACCAGTGAAGTGCGGGCTCTGGACAAAGGAAAGCAAAGCTCTAGTGCAGAGATAGTAAACATGTCAATCTAAAGCTGAGCAGGGTTTCTGACCAATAGGGGCTGGACATGATGGGAGTTGTAGTTACATCAATAAAGGTTTAGAGTATGAAATAATGTGACTAATTTACACTAACACAGCAGTGCAACAGCCACTGGCAACTGGTTCTAATGACTCTGCTTTAAGTTGAAAAATCTGATCATAGGCAAGGGCCGTCTATCTGAGTCGCATGGATTGGTGAAGGAAAGGACACTTACTTGTTCCAAGTCGGCTTTACTCCCTTTCCTTCTCTCACTTGCATTTTTGGGAGGAAGGACAAATAGTTCTGCTGAAGTTGGGAGACCCGGGAACATGGCAACGAGAATGTGCTCCTCTGGGATATTTGTAACCTGGAAAAAGAATCCCAATGCGTGAGAGCTGGAGACAGGAGGCTGTGCTAAAAACTCTCTCAAGCCTCAAAGTATTGAGCAGTGAATACCTATCATTAACTATAACTGCCTGACACCACACACTAGAGTTACCCATGGACATCCCGGGTACTCAGTTATTCCATTCAATCCCTTATGAAGCCTTCCAATTTTACTGTAAATGGAGACCAGTTGACCTATCAGAGGACACAATCCTACACCCAACCCCTTTAACACAGTAAGGAACACTCTAAAATTGAGTTTTTACAAATGAATTTGTGAATTTATGCAGTGTCTGCAAAGTTTTTCCAGGAAGCTTACATTCCATGTCACACCCTTACACAAATTTCAATATCAAAGGGTTGTCTTGGAATTGTAGCTGGTTTCTACAGGAGCTATAAAACTGATTTTGTAAGCGAAGATTGAGCCAAGTTGGGGGTTTATCACAGCATCTTGGCAGTTGGGAGGGTCTCTATGGGGGCAGGTGAGAACCCAGAATGAAAGAAGGCTGGACAAATGTGAAAGGTGGGGCAGCTGAGAGGAGGCAACTAGAGAGCTGGAGAAGCCGGAGGAGCCTGGGACAAGACAACATGTGAGGAATGAAGACCAGAGGGGAAGGCAGAGATGAAGCTGAACTCTATTTCCCTGCCTTTTTGGTAACAGCAATGTAGACTTGTGTAATGCGTAACTGTAAATATTGTAATTATTGTTTAGTCTAAGTGTAATCATTAATGTATAACAATCAATTGGTTTATTTCCCAATATATCATTTTAATATACGCTTGGTGTGGATTCATTGTCTGCTTGCTTAAAAAAACAGAACCCTAGTAAGTGGGTTGAGGTATATTGATATTATTATTAATAATATATAATATACTTTAGAAACTTACAACATGAAGCCTCCATATGAGGCACTGGCAGGGCTGAACAGATATCAAGTCTAACTGTGAGGACTGCCCAGTGCTGAATAGACATCAAAACTCAAGTGAAGAACTGGACAGTGTTGAACAGACTTCCAACCGCAATGTGAGGAACTGTCTTTGTCTGAATAGACATAAAGCCTCAATGTGAGGAACTGTCTTCGTCTGAATAGACATAAAACCTCAAGTGAAGAACTGTTCAGTGTTGAACAGACTTCCAACCTCAATGTGAGGAACTGTCTTCATCTGCATAGACATCAAGCCTCAATGTGAGGAACTGTCCAGTGCAGAATAGACATAAAGCCTTTATGTGAGGAACTGCCCAGTGCTGAATAGACATCAAGTCTACGGTCCAGGGCTGAAGAGACTTCCAGTCTAAATGTGAGGAACGGTCTATGTCTGAATAGACATCAAGCCTCAGTGTGAGGAACTGTCTAGTGCTGAACAGACTTCCAGCCTCAATGTGAGGATATGTCTAAATCAGAATAGACATCAAGCCTCAGAGTGAGGAACTGTCCAGAGCTGAATAGACTTCCAACTTCAATGTGAGGAACTGTCTACGTCTGAATAGACATCAAGGATCACTGTGAGGAACTGTCCAGTGCCGAATAGACTTTCAGCCTCAATGTGAGGAACTGTCCAGTGCTGAACAGACATCAAACCTCAATATGAGGAACTGTCTATGTCTGAATAGACATCAAGCCGCAATGTGAGGAACTGTCTACGTCTGAATAGACATCAAGTCTCACTGTGAGGAACTGTCCAGTACTGAAGAAACTTCCAGCCTTGTTGTGAGGAACTGTCCAGTGCTGAATAGACATCAAAACTCAAATTAAGAACTGTCCAGCGCTTAATATACTTTCAAACTCAATGTGAGGAAACGTCTACGTCTAAAAAGACATTGTCTCACTTTGAGGAACTGTCCAGTGCTGAATAGACATCAAGCCTCATTTTGAGAAACTGTCTACTCCTGAATAGACATATAGGGGGAAATTCACTAAGATGCGAAGTTGCGCCACACGCAACTTTGCCGCACTTCGCCAGGCGTATTTTCGCCAGCGGTCCGCAAATTCACTAAAATCCGAAGTTGCGCACAGGGGGTAGCGTAAGTTTTCGAAGTTGCGCTAGCGTTAATTCGCCAAGCGAAGCAAAGTTTCGCTAGCGATGGTTCATTTACATATGGCGCGAAATTCAACTTTCAATGGAGGAACACGTATCACCACTTCAAATGCCTAGAAAACCTTCAAATCAGCAAATAAAAATTTTATTTTGCCCTACACATGTGCCCACTGTCTAGGTAAGTTGCCATGAGTCAGGAAATGTAGGGGGGAAGGAGGGGAGCCCCAAAAATATTTTCGATCTTTTTCAGCCTATCTCCCATCATGTAGAAAACACGCCAGTGTTTTTTGGGACTTAGAAAAATTTTTGACTTTTTTTGAAACAATCCCTATCTACTCTATTGCGCTTCGCCAGGTCTGAGGTGGCGAAGGAAGTCTAGCGTAAAAGGTAGCGTTCAGTACACTGCGCAAGTTAGTGAATTTGCGTAGTTACGTCGCTAGCGAAAATTCACCTGGCATAAGGGTGCGAAGTAACACTAGCGAAATTACGCCAGCGTTCGTTAGTGAATTTGTGCACTAGCGAAAAATGCCAAACGCTAGCGAATTAACGCTAGCGTTCGGCGCTTAGTGAATTTGCGCCCAAGCCTCAATGTGAGGAACTGTCCAGTGCTGAATAGACATCAAAACTCAAATGAAGAACTGTCCAGTGCTGAATAGACTTCCAGCCTCAATGTGAGGAACGGTCTACGTCTGAATAGACATCAAGCCTCAATGTGAGGAACTGTCCATTGCTGAATAGACTTCCAGCCTCAATGTGAGGAACTGTCCAGTGCTGAATAGACTTCCAGCCTCAATGTGAGGAACTGTCTACTTCTGAATAGACTTCCAACCTCAATGTGAGGAACTGTCTACTTCTGAATAGACTTCCAACCTCAATGTGAGGAACTGTCCAGTGCTGAATAAACATCAAACTTCACTGTGAGGAACTTGCCCAGCTTAATTGCATGGAAAAGGTATAGACAAGGCCACACATAAAGCACCAGCAGTGGGAAATGTGCAGAAACCCTTCATACAAATTTGAGGCAGATTTTTCTTATCATTATAGTTCCAGCATTAAGACCTCATTGCTAGTTCAGAGCTGGTGAAGACCTATTATTATTATTATTATTATTATTATTATCATAGGAGGATGAAGAACTTCCTTTGGGCAAATTTAGAGAAGTTACTAATATTTTACTGCCAATCAGAAATTTTGTTATTTGACATTATGAAGAGTTAACCCTCAGAAATCTTCCAAAGCTGAATAAAATGTACAAGATTTCAAGCCAATCATGAAGAATACTGGATATCTTTCCATAGCCATTGGAATAGCAGATCCCAGGACTCTGTACAGTGAGTTGACACCATTTCATTAGTAGATACAGAGTGATGTCTTATTGAATTAGTCCTGACGTCCAGATTATGAGTCAGTGAGTCAATCACAGTTTATCATGATGCCGAAAGGACTAAAATGAATTAATAATGATTAGCCACTTACTGGAGCTTCTGCAGGACTCCCATGCTGAGACTGCACTAAGTGCCCTATTTATATTGACGGCAGTAATGTGTCTGTCCAACCCGGCAGGGAGAGAGAGGCTCCAGCAATGTGATGGGAAGGGAGAAATAAATAAGAGACTGCCTGATGGGGTCTGGGACCCCCCTCCCCAATCAACATTAGTCTAAAATATAAACCTTAATTACATTGACTTGATTGGGGATGGACAAACTGTTATTATTCCAGCTACACTTGTGAACCAACACCCAATTAAGGTCTCTCCTGTTTATACTGATACTCAACACTACAACGTGTCACTGAGAGTCACCCCTTTTTGCAAAACGGGGATGAAGAACCATTCATATTCATTTTATTTCAGTGGGGTCCTTTATCAAAACTGGGCAAATGTGCCCATGGGCAGTTATCCATTGCATCCAATCAAATTGTGGCATTCATTGTTCTGCCTGCAGTTGGCTTTAAAAAGCCAATCGCTGATTGTTTGCTATGGGGGAATTGCCCACGGGCAAATGTGCCCATTGTTGATAAATGATCCCTAGTGTATGTCTTCGTGTTCAGGTATGGGACCTGTTATACAGAATGCTCGGGACCTGGAGTTTCCTGGATAACCAATCTTTCTGTAATTTGGATCTTCTAAAGTCTACTAGAAAATCATGTAAATATTAAATAAAGCCAATAGGCTGGTTTTGCTTCCAATAAGGATTAATTATATCTTAGTTGGGATCAAGTACAGGTATGGGACCTGTTATCCAGAATGCCTGGGACCTAGAGTTTTCCAGATAAGGGATCTTTCCTTAATTTGGATCTTCATACCTTAAGTCTACTAGAAAATAATGTTAACATGAAATAAACCCAATAAGCTGGGTCTGCTTCCAATAAGGATTAATTATATCTTAGTTGGGATCAAGTACAAGTTACTGTTTTATTGTTACACAGTATTTTTAATCATTTCGATTATTTGGATAAATTGGAGTCTATGGAGATGGCCATTCTCCATCCATAGTTCAGAGCTTTCTGGATAACGGGTCTGTGGATAACACATCCCATACGTGTATATATAGATATATATATATATGTGTGTGTGTTTGTGGTTAAGATGAAGCACTCCCCCGCAGGTGACCCAGTGAGATGGGGGGGGTGAATTCTGGGGCTGATCAAAGGTTTTTGCCTAACGAGCTCCTCACTTTCTCCCCCTGACATTTCCTGTCGTTCCAATTGATTTTCAGACAGAATTTTAACCCTTTGCTGTCAGGCAGCTTTGTGATGAATAAAGAAGCCAAAATGTTCCTTAAGGCAAAGGCGTCCTTTTTCCTTTCATCATTCCCTGAACCCCATTCCCCCCTATTGTCTCCTGCACCCCTGTCCCTTTCATCTCCCGTGCCCCCCAGTCATGCCCCCCGGCCCCTGCCATCATTACTGACACTCACCTGTACGAGGGCCCCCTTAATGAGCCGCCCGATGTCTTGTCTCCACTCGGGGATGTCGGGGTTGTGATAGTCCAGGTTGGGGGAGAACGACAGCAGCTGAGACTGGAAATATTCTGGGGGGAGAGATGCGAAAGTGCCATCAGTGTGTGATCAAATGAATTCAGTATTTATCTTGGGCCCCCCCTGAATCCAAGGGGCCACGTGGAGCGGTTGATGATAAACAAAACATAAATATCTGGGTACAAGAGCCCCAAAAGTGCAGAAAGTGTTGGGCCCTGGATTAATTCTGGTTTTACTTATTGATTTACAGAGGGAATATCCCAGAGCAGCAGCAGCAGCAGCTAATGAGCTGAGTGTTACCAGACTTATTAGAAGAAATATTAATTAGCTGCTGCCAATAATGACTGTGCTGAGGGGCAGCTCTGGGCCCCCCGACTCACTCACCAGTTGGATAACGATGTTCCAAACGAGCTGTGACTGTTAATGGGCCAAACAGAAGTGACAGAACTCAGAGTCACTTGATAAACAAAACTGCCAATTGGGAAGAGGTGCCAATTTCTGTGCCTGAGTAATGGGCATTGTGTGGAATTATCTCTGCCTGGCGTTGCTTATTGAATATCTATCTCTGGTTATTCCCCCCCCCAGGTCTGGGCCGGGTCCTATTTACAGTAAAGCAAGAGAAGTGTAAATGTTCCCCCCTCTTTCCCACAACATCATGAGACAAGAGCTGAAAGAACATCCCTCCCTTTCAATCCTCAAACTTTATCCAAATCTCCTTTCTTTTGCCTTTTCAGTCTAATGGATGTGCCGGTCCAGCTCTCACCATGAATTCCTTTAATCTTTACACTTTCAATTTGATTGATTTGGCCTCATATCTCTGGGCGGCTTGGGGGCCACAGTAATGGAAATCCACCGGCTGTCCTCACAGCACCCCAGAAGCATTAACCCCGAGTTGCACTCACACTCGTACATCACCCGGCAGCTCTCAGGGAAATAGATGGGCCCGGGCACCAGGGAATACAAATAAACACTTATCTCCATAAACAGACAGTGCCCGGGATGAGGAGATGGCACCGGCTCTATATCACACGGGCAAAGCAGTTACTATTTCATTCTCTGACTGAGATCCCTGAACTGCTGCCGTATTACTCTCCCATTACTAACGGCTTCCAACGACTGCAAATCAGGCCCAGACGGGAAGGACTTTGTCTAGTGGGGCCCCAGCTGTGGGGAAACCTACAAAACCCCATTATTTCTCAGAGTCGCTTAATAAATGGCCCTTCAGCTCTGGATAAAGTTCTACCTCTACAGGCAAAGAATCTCAGCACTGCCATTAATCACTACCCTCCCCATCTGCCCTACTGGGGCCCTCCTGCCCTACTGACCTTCTATATCTCATAAACAAGTACAGTACAATAAATACTCACAGAAAGAAGATACAGTTCAGCTAAAAACTCATCCACAACCTCATCCACAGAAAGGAAAATACACCCTTAGGGTTTTTTATTCCTACAGTTCCAGCCCCCCCCTCTCTAATATACCTCTTACCCCACAGACAAACTCCCTTCCCAGAGACTATTATCCACTGTTACTATAGACACCATCTCTCCCTACTATACCTGCTATCCCACAGTCACACTCCCTTCCCAGAGACTATTATCCACTGTTACTATAGACACCATCTCTCCCTACTATACCTGCTATCCCACAGTCACACTCCCTTCCCAGAGACTATTATCCACTGTTACTATAGACACCATCTCACCCTACTATACCTGCTATCCCACAGTCACACTCCCTTCCCAGAGACTATTATCCCACTGTTACCATAGACACCATCTCTCCCTACTATACCTGCTATCCCACAGTCACACTCCCTTCCCAGAGACTATTATCCACTGTTACTATAGACACCATCTCTCCCTACTATACCTGCTATCCCACAGTCACACTCCCTTCCCAGAGACTATTATCCACTGTTACTATAGACACATCTCTCCCTACTATACCTGCTATCCCACAGTCACACTCCCTTCCCAGAGACTATTATCCACTGTTACTATAGACACATCTCTCCCTACTATACCTGCTATCCCACAGTCACACTCCCTTCCCAGAGACTATTATCCCACTGTTACCATAGACACCATCTCTCCCTACTATACCTGCTATCCCACAGTCACACTCCCTTCCCAGAGACTATTATCCACTGTTACTATAGACACCATCTCTCCCTACTATACCTGCTATCCCACAGTCACACTCCCTTCCCAGAGACTATTATCCACTGTTACTATAGGCACCATCTCTCCCTACTATACCTGCTATCCCACAGTCACACTCCCTTCCCAGAGACTATTATCCCCTGTTACTATAGACACATCTCTCCCTACTATACCTGCTATCCCACAGTCACACTCCCTTCCCAGAGACTATTATCCACTGTTACTATAGACACATCTCTCCCTACTATACCTGCTATCCCACAGTCACACTCCCTTCCCAGAGACTATTATCCCACTGTTACTATAGACACCATCTCTCCCTACTATACCTGCTATCCCACAGTCACACTCCCTTCCCAGAGACTATTATCCCACTGTTACTATAGACACCATCTCTCCCTACTATACCTGCTATCCCACAGTCACACTCCCTTCCCAGAGACTATTATCCACTGTTACTATAGACACCATCTCTCCCTACTATACCTGCTATCCCACAGTCACACTCCCTTCCCAGAGACTATTATCCACTGTTACTATAGGCACCATCTCTCCCTACTATACCTGCTATCCCACAGTCACACTCCCTTCCCAGAGACTATTATCCACTGTTACTATAGGCACCATCTCTCCCTACTATACCTGCTATCCCACAGTCACACTCCCTTCCCAGAGACTATTATCCACTGTTACTATAGGCACATCTCTCCCTACTATACCTGCTATCCCACAGTCACACTCCCTTCCCAGAGACTATTATCCACTGTTACTATAGGCACCATCTCTCCCTACTATACCTGCTATCCCACAGTCACACTCCCTTCCCAGAGACTATTATCCACTGTTACTATAGGCACCATCTCTCCCTACTATACCTGCTATCCCACAGTCACACTCCCTTCCCAGAGACTATTATCCCCACTGTTACTATAGGCACCATCTCTCCCTACTATACCTGCTATCCCACAGTCACACTCCCTTCCCAGAGACTATTATCCACTGTTACTATAGGCACATCTCTCCCTACTATACCTGCTATCCCACAGTCACACTCCCTTCCCAGAGACTATTATCCACTGTTACTATAGGCACATCTCTCCCTACTATACCTGCTATCCCACAGTCACACTCCCTTCCCAGAGACTATTATCCACTGTTACTATAGGCACCATCTCTCCCTACTATACCTGCTATCCCACAGTCACACTCCCTTCCCAGAGACTATTATCCACTGTTACTATAGACACCATCTCTCCCTACTATACCTGCTATCCCACAGTCACACTCCCTTCCCAGAGACTATTATCCACTGTTACTATAGGCACATCTCTCCCTACTATACCTGCTATCCCACAGTCACACTCCCTTCCCAGAGACTATTATCCACTGTTACTATAGGCACCATCTCTCCCTACTATACCTGCTATCCCACAGTCACACTCCCTTCCCAGAGACTATTATCCCACTGTTACTATAGGCACCATCTCTCCCTACTATACCTGTTATCCCACAGTCACACTCCCTTCCCAGAGACTATTATCCACTGTTACTATAGACACCATCTCTCCCTACTATACCTGCTATCCCACAGTCACACTCCCTTCCCAGAGACTATTATCCACTGTTACTATAGGCACCATCTCTCCCTACTATACCTGCTATCCCACAGTCACACTCCCTTCCCAGAGACTATTATCCACTGTTACTATAGGCACCATCTCTCCCTACTATACCTGCTATCCCACAGTCACACTCCCTTCCCAGAGACTATTATCCCACTGTTACTATAGGCACCATCTCTCCCTACTATACCTGCTATCCCACAGTCACACTCCCTTCCCAGAGACTATTATCCACTGTTACTATAGGCACCATCTCTCCCTACTATACCTGTTATCCCACAGTCACACTCCCTTCCCAGAGACTATTATCCACTGTTACTATAGACACCATCTCTCCCTACTATACCTGCTATCCCACAGTCACACTCCCTTCCCAGAGACTATTATCCACTGTTACTATAGGCACCATCTCTCCCTACTATACCTGCTATCCCACAGTCACACTCCCTTCCCAGAGACTATTATCCACTGTTACTATAGGCACCATCTCTCCCTACTATACCTGCTATCCCACAGTCACACTCCCTTCCCAGAGACTATTATCCACTGTTACTATAGGCACCATCTCTCCCTACTATACCTGCTATCCCACAGTCACACTCCCTTCCCAGAGACTATTATCCCACTGTTACTATAGGCACCATCTCTCCCTACTATACCTGCTATCCCACAGTCACACTCCCTTCCCAGAGACTATTATCCACTGTTACTATAGGCACCATCTCTCCCTACTATACCTGCTATCCCACAGTCACACTCCCTTCCCAGAGACTATTATCCACTGTTACTATAGGCACCATCTCTCCCTACTATACCTGTTATCCCACAGTCACACTCCCTTCCCAGAGACTATTATCCACTGTTACTATAGACACCATCTCTCCCTACTATACCTGCTATCCCACAGTCACACTCCCTTCCCAGAGACTATTATCCACTGTTACTATAGGCACATCTCTCCCTACTATACCTGCTATCCCACAGTCACACTCCCTTCCCAGAGACTATTATCCACTGTTACTATAGGCACCATCTCTCCCTACTATACCTGCTATCCCACAGTCACACTCCCTTCCCAGAGACTATTATCCACTGTTACTATAGGCACCATCTCTCCCTACTATACCTGCTATCCCACAGTCACACTCCCTTCCCAGAGACTATTATCCCACTGTTACTATAGGCACCATCTCTCCCTACTATACCTGTTATCCCACAGTCACACTCCCTTCCCAGAGACTATTATCCACTGTTACTATAGACACCATCTCTCCCTACTATACCTGCTATCCCACAGTCACACTCCCTTCCCAGAGACTATTATCCACTGTTACTATAGGCACCATCTCTCCCTACTATACCTGCTATCCCACAGTCACACTCCCTTCCCAGAGACTATTATCCACTGTTACTATAGGCACCATCTCTCCCTACTATACCTGCTATCCCACAGTCACACTCCCTTCCCAGAGACTATTATCCCACTGTTACTATAGGCACCATCTCTCCCTACTATACCTGCTATCCCACAGTCACACTCCCTTCCCAGAGACTATTATCCACTGTTACTATAGGCACCATCTCTCCCTACTATACCTGTTATCCCACAGTCACACTCCCTTCCCAGAGACTATTATCCACTGTTACTATAGACACCATCTCTCCCTACTATACCTGCTATCCCACAGTCACACTCCCTTCCCAGAGACTATTATCCACTGTTACTATAGGCACCATCTCTCCCTACTATACCTGCTATCCCACAGTCACACTCCCTTCCCAGAGACTATTATCCACTGTTACTATAGGCACCATCTCTCCCTACTATACCTGCTATCCCACAGTCACACTCCCTTCCCAGAGACTATTATCCCACTGTTACTATAGGCACCATCTCTCCCTACTATACCTGTTATCCCACAGTCACACTCCCTTCCCAGAGACTATTATCCACTGTTACTATAGACACCATCTCATCTCTCCCTACTATACCTGCTATCCCACAGTCACACTCCCTTCCCAGAGACTATTATCCACTGTTACTATAGACACCATCTCTCCCTACTATACCTGCTATCCCACAGTCACACTCCCTTCCCAGAGACTATTATCCCACTGTTACTATAGACACCATCTCTCCCTACTATACCTGTTATCCCACAGTCACACTCCCTTCCCAGAGACTATTATCCCACTGTTACTATAGGCACCATCTCTCCCTACTATACCTGCTATCCCACAGTCACACTCCCTTCCCAGAGACTATTATCCACTGTTACTATAGGCACCATCTCTCCCTACTATACCTGTTATCCCACAGTCACACTCCCTTCCCAGAGACTATTATCCACTGTTACTATAGACACCATCTCTCCCTACTATACCTGCTATCCCACAGTCACACTCCCTTCCCAGAGACTATTATCCACTGTTACTATAGGCACCATCTCTCCCTACTATACCTGCTATCCCACAGTCACACTCCCTTCCCAGAGACTATTATCCACTGTTACTATAGGCACCATCTCTCCCTACTATACCTGCTATCCCACAGTCACACTCCCTTCCCAGAGACTATTATCCCACTGTTACTATAGGCACCATCTCTCCCTACTATACCTGTTATCCCACAGTCACACTCCCTTCCCAGAGACTATTATCCACTGTTACTATAGACACCATCTCATCTCTCCCTACTATACCTGCTATCCCACAGTCACACTCCCTTCCCAGAGACTATTATCCACTGTTACTATAGACACCATCTCTCCCTACTATACCTGCTATCCCACAGTCACACTCCCTTCCCAGAGACTATTATCCCACTGTTACTATAGACACCATCTCTCCCTACTATACCTGTTATCCCACAGTCACACTCCCTTCCCAGAGACTATTATCCACTGTTACTATAGGCACCATCTCTCCCTACTATACCTGCTATCCCACAGTCACACTCCCTTCCCAGAGACTATTATCCACTGTTACTATAGGCACCATCTCTCCCTACTATACCTGCTATCCCACAGTCACACTCCCTTCCCAGAGACTATTATCCCACTGTTACTATAGGCACCATCTCTCCCTACTATACCTGCTATCCCACAGTCACACTCCCTTCCCAGAGACTATTATCCACTGTTACTATAGACACCATCTCTCCCTACTATACCAGACATCTATATAAGATGTATAACCAAAGCCATGAGACTCGCACTCACCATACACAGCGATCTCTTTGGTATCTTGAATCAAGCTGCTCCCAGACGCCACTTGCACGGTGATAGTGTTGGTCCCCTCGGAATTAAACATGAATGAGATGCTGTTCTCCAAGGTGATGAGCGGCTGAAAACACAAAGAAAGTGTCACCTTTTTCATGTGCAGCCAAGAATCAAGTCAATAAATGAGTCCATTATGTGAATGCTGCTGAGCAGACGCCGTAATAAATGATTAACTCCCTCTTTGCCGCAGGATCTGCCTCAAACTTTTGTTCTTCGTCATTATCTGTCTCTCTCTGCTTCCATCAAAGATAAACTTTATATTTAATCCGCTGAGTAACAGGAGATCTAGGAATTAGCATTTGCTCTGGGTCACATGGCAATGGCTGCCATTAGTGATTGGCGAATTTATTCCATTTTGCTTTGCTGCAAATTTCTGTGATTTCCCCGTGAAATTCTCAAATTTCTTGCAAAATTCGCAAAACGAGCGAAAAATTTGCAAAATACGATTTTTGACCCCGGTGTAAAAGTTGACAGCGGCACCCATTAAAGCCAATGGACATCCGTTAATCAGCGCCATGCAAATTTGCTAATCTGTTCACCGCTGGCGAAACGTGGAAATTCGCTGCAAATTTGTGCCTGCCGAATAAATTTGGCCATCGCTAGCTGCCATCATAGAGACTCAGATGTACAGGTAGGTACACTCGTACTCATACTCAATACTCATACCCACAATCACAGTCACACTCATAGTCACACTCATACCCACACTCACGGTCATACTCACATTCATAGTTACACTCATAGTCACACTCACACTCATAGTCACACTCGTACTCACACTCAATATTCATACCCACAATCACAGTCACACTCATAGTCACTCTCATACTTACTCACACTTAGTCACACTCATACTCACTCACACTCATACTCACACACATACTCACACTCATACACACAGAGCAGAGGAAATGACATCGGTGCCAGATAAGACCATAAAGAAAATGCTTGTGCCCATTACATGTAAGTCAGGGGCAAATCACAGTGAGACACAAGGAATGTGAGTGACAATTAAACACAACAGTCGGGGTCCCCTGGCACAGGCCACTCACACGTCTATACAACAATGTGTCCCATGGGGTGAGTGGGCATCTCTCTTGTTTAATGGATAAAAGAGGGGGACATGGGTTTCCATAATCGGTACCACAATCATTCCCATAAGCCTTTGCTCTGAAAGCCGTGCCACGAATACACAAAGCAACACCTCGGAGATCAAAGCCCAGCTCTGCTGTGATTGGCCGCAGGAGACGGGACAGATTTCTTTCCCAACAAGCACCATTTCTACTGTAGAATTGAGCAATAAGGATTGTGCCATAAAGTGACTGATATATTTACATTTCATCATTTCTCCCCGGCTGGGAGGCAGCCATCTCCCATATGAGGCATTATTTATGGCACTGCAAGGCTAATGTGCATTTACAACCATTAATCTGCCTTGTTCTGCTGTTACAAAGTGTGTTCCCCGCACACAATCCGGCTCAATCTCATGTTAAACATTGCCGGTGCCGGAATATTGATAGTTTTTATGCTACGGAGGAAGTAAAGTGCCGGGTAATGAATGAGAAATGGCCGTGCCGTGTTACTGGGGCGGGTACAGCTGGTAGAGGAGAGAAGCAATTCAACCAATTGTTCTGCCCAATATCCTCAGGCCGTCCTGCTGCCAATTAATCCCACAGCAACACATTAACCTGAGGGAGAGAACAAGTCTCCGCCCCTTTCTGCATATGCAAAACAGCATTTCCAACACGTGATCGAGACAAATGTGGCTCCATATGTTTCATGTTGGTGCCCACCTATAGGGTTTTATATTCAGTGCCAATGATTGCCGCCGATACTGCCCCCCTCATTTTATTACTCACTTTTGTCCCCGTATGTAAGAAAAGGCACTAAGTTTGCCCAAAAGCAGTAACCCATAGCAACCAATACAATGTTTGCTTTTAAACACGTGACCGGTAAATTCTACAGGCTGATTGGTTGCTATGGGTTAAACACAATAATATGAATATATTTAAAGATGCAACTGTCAGTATAAGATATTAAATATACAGCAAGTAGGGCAGAAAAGGGACCAATGCCATAAAACAGGAATTTATTGGTCAGGAGACTTTTCATATATATATTTTTCCCCAAAGCTGCCTCTCTGTCTCACTCTCTCTATGTCTGTCTGTCTCACTCTCTGTCTCATGTCTGTCTTGGCCTCACTGTATCTCTGTCTCTTTTTCTCAATGTATCTGTATCTCTCTCTCTCTCTGTGTCTCTTTCTCAATGTCTCTTTGTCTCTCACTCCACCTCTGTTTCACTCTCATTATCTGTCTCTTTCTCAATGTCTCTGTCTCACCGTCTACGTCTCACTATCTCTGTTTCACTGTCTCTTTTTCTCAATATCTCAATATCAATCCATCCCTGTCCGCTCTCTTTATCTTTCTTTCTCACTGTCTCTTTTTCTCAATGTCTGTCTGTTTCTGTGTCTTACTGTCATTGTCTGTCTCTGTTTCATCTCGCCATCTCTTTCTGTTTCACTGTCTCTGTCTCAGTATCGCTCAGTTTTCTGTCTCCTCATCTCACTGCCTTGCTGTCTCAATGTACATCCCTCTGTCTGTCTCTGCATCTCTGCTTCAGTTTCTGTCTCACCGTGTTATTGTTTCTCTGTCTCTTTCTATTTCACTGTTTCTCCGTCTCACCACTGTCTCTTTCTGCCTCGCTGTCTCTGTGTGTGTCTCTCAGTGCTGGGGCTTAGCCTTTATCTGGAGATGTGAGGAGGCTGAAGAGACTGCAGTGAGTCAGATACAGTAACAATCACATTTAAAGTCAGGAATGAAAATGATCTGATGTAACGATCTGTTTCCAGACGTCCTTCCCCATTATCAGAGCTGAGAGTCATTTCATCTGGATTCCTGAGAGGCCCCCCCCCCGCAGAGTGTTTGATGTTATCCATAATGTTATTTTGGTTTGATTGTGCCCCCCCCTCTCATTGTGTAGGTCCCTTGCATTTCATTCGCCTCCCTCTATTAATATCACTTCTGCTTTAAAGAGAAACCCCCCCGTTTCCTACAATTCTCGATTCTGGTGCAAATGGGTGAAAAATCACATTAACCGGTGGGTGGAGAACAAAAAAGGTTCAGTCTGTATTTGAATGACTAATTGAAGCGGACGGAGAGGCCCAACGAGTGATTATCGTATGTTTAAATAATTATGTGAACAAATGAGGTGCCCGAGGGGGCCCATAGGGACGATACCTGACAAGAGAGGGACTTGTTAACAGAAATAGATCAGGGAACTTTCTCATGTAAATTATACAGCGGAATAATGATAGAAATTCATGCACCATAATATTCACCAACATCATCCAACAGACCTGACTTATGCCCCCCCAATCACATACTTGATTTAGACATCACCCCATCTCCTAAACTGGACACTTCATTATCTCATAGACTTCTATGCTCCCCCAACTGACAAACACCCCCAACTCCCAAGCTTGACAAATACATCACATCAACTCTTATAGACTTGACTCTATGGAACCACAGCCTGAATTATATCTGTGGTTTATTTCCCATCTGATGAGGAAACCTTATGCAATAGGCAAAGCAATTATATTTAGATGGGGGGCACCCAACAGAAGAAATGCAGTACACAAGGATGCCCCAAAAGTAGAAGATGTACAATTTAAACTTACCTTGGTGCTGTTCCCAATCCACCAGAAGTGAGTGAGTGTTCCTGAATGTGAGGGCCACACAACTGCACTGGCATTGGCCTCTTTATTCCTGATGGCCACAAAAGGGACCCTGAGGTGCACATGTTCCACCAGGCCTAGCGGCACACAGAGCAGAGAAGACCTCATTCCAAAACCAGCCAACCCACCCGTAACCAGCCAAATTCATACAGATTCATTGTTATTAACTACATTGTACATTCTTTAAGTAAAATGTTGACATTTTCTTCTTATTGATTCTTTGGTAATGTGAATTCAACCATAAGTGGCTTCATTCAATGCTGATCTAAACTATGGCTTCATAATATAGTCAATTTTGATAAAAAGTCAAATGAAAAATAATCAAACTAGAGGAGGAGGAGAGCAGTAATGATGGATGGACTAATGGGAGTGGCCTATTGGAAAGTGGAGGAGAGTACAAAAGAGGGAGGAAGTAACAGGAGTGGCTAAAAGAAACAGGAGGAGGGAAGAAAAGAAGGAGGAACTAATGGGTGGGACTAACAGAAGGAGGAGTAGAGTATAAAGGAGGGAGGGGCTAATGGTAGAGGCCTAACAGAAAAAGGGAAGTTTAAAAGAGGAAGGGAGTAACAGGAGTGGCCAACAAAGCAGGAGAAGAGTAGAAAGAAGGAGGAACTAATGGGTGGGACTAAAAGAAGGAGGAGGAGAGCAGAAAGGATGGGGATGAGGAGAATACATAAGAGCAAGCAAATAACAGAAAAGTGAGGAGGGGAGTACAAAAGAGGGAGTGGCTACTAGAAGGAGGAGAAAAGAAGAAAAGATGGAGTGGCTAAGAGAAGCAGGAGAAGGTAGAGAGAAGAGAGTAGAAAAGAGGGAGGGAATAATATAAGGAAGAGTAAAAAATAGGGAGTGAGTAACAGGAGGAAGCAAATAGAAAAGAGAGAGGGGCTAAATAAAGGAGGCGGAAAAGGGTAAAAAAGAATGACTAACTGGAGGGTTACTAAAAGTAGTAGGAGTATATAAAAGAGGGAGGTACTATCAAGGATGAGGAGAGAATAAAAGAAAAAAGGAAAGATTAACACAAGGAGAAGGAGTTTAGAGAAGAAAGAAAACAAAAGAGTTTTGGATGGTACAAATTTATAACTTCACTCTCAATTCCTTGTGATCTACTACAAGTGTCTCCTGGGGTCCAACTTGCACCCAAAACACCTTTGTACAAATTCTATACTTTAATGTTTCCTAATGAGAGATTTTACCTACAAGATGAAAGCGAATGCTATGAAACACGATATCTGATTGAGCTCAGGTCATTTCTAGGTTATACTTTCCCCTTGACCAGTGAGGCTCCAGCTCTGCCCTGACCATCTGATTTGTATCTTTGTATGCAGGACATTTAGGAAAGAAGAAATGGAAAAACCATCGAGTAAACACTGAGCTGGTCTATAAAATAAAATAATCCCAGTAAATGGGTTTGCTATTGCCGGCTAACAGCTCCTTTTGTTAGCTAATGGTCCAAGGTGAAGCCAAGAGCAGTAACGGCTTTAATAACAGGTTGTTAACTGCGGCCATGATTGATTCGAAGGGAATTATTACCGTTATAAAGTTTCAGGGCACATTCCATCCTTCATTCGGATAACTTGTAGCAATAAATGGGATACTTTCCTCACCTCCACCAGTGTTACCTTGGTACCAGACCTCCAGATGGAATGGCACCGACTCCAAGCAATTGAGTTAACCCATAAACTGCAGGTGTAAGGCTAATGAGGGCCATCACCCAACAAACTCCCCATTACTACCACAAGGCGTGTCCTTTGCCCTTAGAGGGAAATAATGGCCAACCCCTCAGAGCAGCTCAATGATATATAGTCTCCTTACATGTCACATGAAGGTAGAGGATGGAGCTGTCTATGCCAATGCTGTTCTCAGCGTATGCCGTGACCTGGTATATCCCTGTGTTCTTATACACGTGTCGTATGCCATCTTCTATCTTGCTGAAATTAGAGTATGACACAGCGCTGCCATCACCAAAGTCCAATTGGATGTTTATTCTTTGCAGGTCACCCTACAAAAAGGAAAGATCAGAAGAACCACTCATTTTAATATCATCATTTTGGGTTTCTTTACCTAGAAACCTAGTTAGATTGTCTTGGGTTAGACAGTTTGTAGACGTCTGCTCTACAAGGTACATGGCAAATTTAGTATTGGTTCTCTCTACTCAACAAACCTGCTACAACTACAAAACCTGGATGGGCACCATCATTATAAGCAGTTTGTTGGAAGTCTGCCCCCATAAGACTGGCAAAGGAATCCTGTGGTCGGAAGATACCTGCTGTCGGTTTGACCAACCAATCACTCATAGTGAACATAGTGAAGTAATAATCCAAGCCCTGGGCAGTTGGAAGACTACAAATCCATTGAGATTTTGGGAAAAGGCTGTGTCAAGTTCATCAAGATACAAGGACAGTGACCAACACTGATCAGGAGGCACAGAAGGTGCCCTATTGTAGGGTTGAGGTACAAAGACATCCCCTGTTAACAAACCAATAACTCATAGTGAATACAGTTTGTTGGAGGTCTGCCCCCATAAGACTGGCAAAGGAATCCTGTGGTAGGAAGATACCTGCTGTAGGGTTGACCAACCAATCACTCATAGTGAACACAGATGTGTTCCAGTTTTGCCCTTATTATAATAATCCAAGCCCTGGGCAGTTGGAAGACTACAAATCCATTGAGATTTTGGGAAAAGGCTGTGTCAAGTCCATCAAGATGCAAGGACAGTGACCAACACTGATCAGGAGGCACAGAAGGTGACCTATTGTAGGGTTGAGGGACAAAGACATCCCCTGTTAACAAACCAATAACTCATAGTGAATACAGATGTGTTCCAGTTTTACCCTTATTAATGAACATCAAAAGGGTGACAGATTCACTTCCAGGTAGCGGCGCTTCTGAAGCAAATACCCCCCCCCCTCCTTGAACTCAAGAAGAAACCGCAGTGCACTTTTTCTATAAAGAAACGATGTCACGGTGAGCTGGGAAAAGTCAATTTAACCGCTCACGTTAAAAGGCAGAGTCGGAGTTAAAACGCACAAGTAATCTGGAGGAATTATTTTTATAGCAACTTTTATCACTGGGTTTTCCACTTCGAGTCATAGAGCACATTTCAAAAGGCCAAGGGGGCTTAGCCGTCTTATTGATTGTCCGCAAGATGGAAGGATCCATTAAAGGTCACACAGAGTCTAAATTAGAAGTCATTTATCAGATCCCAGGACTGTGCCGTCGAAGAGAAAAGCCCCGGAAAAACAAACAGAAGAGCCAGGGTGTGAGAGAAAACAATCAGTAACATTTTGGGCACAGGGGTGGGGTTTGGGGGTCTCCAATTAACTGAAATTTCCAATGGCATTGGGAGTTATAGCCCAACAAAAATTGCAGAGTCTCAGGTTCAGCTTCCTTTTATGTAGATTTCCCACCCCAGGTAAAAAACTCTCAGGGATACGGTTAGGGGTTCCCCAGCTTTCAGACCCCCCCCCAGCTGTTGTTAACTAATAACTGGCAGCCTACACTGCAATGGCGCTAATGGCTCAACATCTCAAGGCCCCCAAACTAGACTTAATTTATCTTAAAGAGGAAGTATCAGCTCTCCTCCAAAACCACAGAGAACAGCACCCTCTGGGCCCAAAGTGGAGCCCCAGTACTTGCTCCCATGACATTGATAAATGAGTTTCAAAATCTCTCACCTTGAAGACAAAAGAAGCTCAGCTACATGCAATGTGTGTGTAAATCTTCACCCTTTTTGTTCTCAGTCTACTGAGATACTGCTTGTTGTATCTATTTATAACTATGGGATCTATTATCTGGAATGCCTGGGACCTTGGGTTTTCTACATTTAAGAGGTTGTTTTCCTATAATTTGGAACACCATTCCATAAGGCTACTAAAACCGGTAGATATTAAATAAGCCCTGAGTTATCACCGACTAGGTACCCATTGGGCCAATGATGATGGGACCTTTAACATACCATGAATTATAGAGGGTTTGTCCATGAGGAACCAATAAAAGCAGGGGACAGACACAAAGATATAAAGGGAATAAGAATTGTTGCTGAATATGACTCTATGGAATATGGATTCTTGTGTTTCGGAGCTTTCTGGATAATGGCTCCCATATGTGTCTATTGTCTTGTACAAAACACCTGGTGGGGGAAACAAAAAACCTTTAAGACCCCAGTGTTACTGCAAAGTTCTTCTTGCTGATATGAAGCTGCTGTCGGCCTCTGCTCACAGATAATAGACTTTGTGCCATTCCCACAAGACAGGCCGGGAGCTTGCCACATTCTGGGCTCGTTGGATATGAAATATTGAAAGAGATTCACTCTCCTCAGACAATGGCCTCATCTCTGGCTCATGAATATAAATGAGAGTGGAAATGAGCTTGTGGGGACAGATAAGGAGGCTCCTGCTTCCCGGATCTGCTCATGAGACCTCAGATTTGTGTTCTCTGTAACCGTTATCATGTCCTACACTCGCACTTCCAAAAGGGACACCAGTTTCAGCCGTGCACTGTATTCATAAGCACAAGCATCAACCTGCTCATCATATGACTAGGCCAGGAATTATGGAAGATCCCCACCCAAGTCACATCACACACCAATAGGATTGCAGAGACATATAAAATTATGAACATTAATCCCATTGATGGCATCCTGTGCTTTCCTAATCTTCCCCAGATCTGACACTCTTTTTCCTTCACCTCCATGATCTCTTCCTCTTCATCCTCCTTATCCTCTTCCTCCTCCTAGCGCTTCTTTTCTCATTTCTTTCCAACTCTCCAAGTCAAACTCAGAAGGAGAAAGGGGGTTAGAGAGTAGAGAGACAAATGGGGGAGATGAGAAATATAGAAGGGGAGAGAAGAGGGAGGATGGGGGAGAGTAAGGCCAAACAGTTGGGGGAGAAAAGGAAAGGAGAGGGGATGAGAGACAGAAGGAGAGAAAGGAAAGGGGGTTAGGGAGTAGAGAGACAAATGGGGGAGAGGAGAAATATAGAAGGGGAGAGAAGAGGGAGGATGGGGGAGAGTAAGGCCAAACAGTTGGGGGAGAAAAGGAAAGGAGAGGGGATGAGAGACAGAAGGAGAGAAAGGAAAGGGGGTTAGGGAGTAGAGAGACAAATGGGGGAGACGAGGGAGGATGGGGGGGAGTAGGGCCAAACAGTTGGGGGAGAAAAGGAAAGGAGAGGGGATGAGAGACAGAAGGAGAGAAGGGAAAGGGGGTTAGAGAGACAAATGGGGGGAGAGGAGAAATATAGAAGGGGAGAGAAGAGGGAGGATGGGGGAGAGTAAGGCTGAACCGTTGGGGGAGAATAGAAAATGAGGGGAAGAAAAGAAAAAAATGAAGATGGGATTAAGAAGAAGGAAAAGATAAACCAAATGAGTGAATGGAGTAACATTAGAAAAGAAAAGAAAGAAGAGGAGAAAAAAAAAGAAGAGGAGTAAGTTGGCCCTTTACTATTCCGAGGGGCCCCTCATCTCAGTAGCCACACACTAAGCCTGAAGTAACTGCTCTGTCTGTTCCTGAACATTCCGGCTCCCAGGAACATGTTAATGAATGTGAATCCCGGAGACGCAGCTGATTACAGAAAATAGAAAGTGAACTGGAAGATTCCACTGCTCGTTCCAACTTCACGGCCTCTCCAGTTGTCACACACTTCTGATTGAGATTTGCATTCACAGATGCTACAGGTACAAATTGCTTTTCTGCAATTATTTCAGCCTCTCGCTATATGATCCTATAGGATTAACCTCAGCAGACTCTCCGGGGCCCATTATTACTGAACGTCCTCAATGACATTGGACATCTTCTTTTTGATTTCCTTTACAGAGTGTTTTTACAATGTGTTGGGGCCCAAGAAAATGCTTGGCACGTTCGCTGTGAGTAATGATCTGTTATTTATGGTGGGGACAGGCCCACCCAAGGCTATAATGGCAATATACACCCTGCTGAATTATTTATGTTTTAATTAATGTGAAGTAACAAACCTTGAGTTCAGTTACCTGCAGAACCTTAGTTGCCAGCATATTTATAATAATTAAAGGGGAACTAGACCTCCCCTGTTTCTTTTAACTCTAGTACATTGTCCCTTCTGTCCCCTCCCCAACTGTATCACACAAAGATCTGCACAAGAACTAGTATTGGTTCTGGCCCGGGAACATGGGTTGAATTTTATTTTCTATGGTCTTGCATAGACTTCATGGCAATTGTTAGGATGGGGAATAGAAGGGCTGTGACCAGTGGTTGACCATTGCAAAAACCAAAGAAAGGGAAACCCTCTCTATTGCGTTTAGAAGCTGCTCATACAGATGCATCGAACCTTTTCACCCAGATGTACCTCATTGCTGTACAGTTTAATAAGAACATTTGAGTGTTTTGGTGGCTCCATAGTAAGGAAACCCTCTGGCAACATCCACCATGATGGCACTTTAGTTAACGGAAGTTCCCTTATCTCAGCAGTTGATGGAAAGAGAATGTCCCCTTTGATTGGGACAGTTGAATCATTGTTATGACAGTTGGTGGCCAGTAAATCTTCTCTGATATTCTGACAGTAAGTGGAAACCATGCTCTATCATGGTGGCAATAGAAAGAAAGTGAGGACTCCCTGCTCTTCTGACAATTGAGGCAAGATGAGATCCTCACTGGGTGCTATTTTGTCTCTTGGTGGTTGTGTGGGTGCAACTTCTCCTTTATTGCAGTCAGGGGGGTCTTTTATTAGGGTGATTGGAATTCAGTCCTTATTAATTGATTGATGATATGTATGTGACCAAGACATCCCCAACAAAGGACACAATTGAGGATTTAGAAAATGCCAATAATGAATAATTCCAGGCTCGTTAATGATAAACCTCTTAATAAAGAAACTGAAATCAGGGAGAATCAGGGAATTCGAATATCGACTTACTTCTTCCAAATGAACCAGGAATGTCACATTTTGCCCTTGTTTAACCCCCAGTCTGCCATCAGCAGTAGAGAGGTGCAGACCTTGGGGGGCTTTGCCTAAACACTGCTGGGGTTTGGCTGAGTACTGGTCCCGCAAGCCATCAGTGCAGTTATTGGAGACGATCCTGCGGTACCTACAGAACACAGAGATGGGCCAATTAGAGCTGCCTCTTCTGTTTCTCATAAACACAAACACAGTCATTATTATAATTATCTGAAGCATTTTGCAAAGACCTGACTCATCCTTGGCCAAAGCAAAGACACAGCGACCCTAAACCTCCCAATTATCTCTGAGTACGATTAACCGGGTCATGGACAGAAACATTGGGCATTTGCTCCATTTGGAAGAAAATTACACTTAATAGCCATTAAATAAAGTTATAAATGTTCCATTAGATGATTGGGCACAAATATCTGCATCGCTCCTACACTCTAGACAGTCCAAGCAAACAGCAGCAAACAGAATCACAATGTACAGACCCAGTGCTTTGTTACTGAAGGGAAAACAGAGAGAAGTTAGTGGAAAAGAGAGGAATGGTGGGGGTGTAACAGAGAAGATAGGTGTGTGTTATGGAAGAAAAAAGAGGTGGGCACAAGAGAGGAGAGAAATGAGTGCAAGAGAGATTGGAGAGAAGTAGGTGCAACAGAGACAGAGGAGAGAAGTAGGTACAAGAGCAGATTAGTAGGTATCTAAAACTGAAATGGTTGCAGAGGAGAAGATGATTTACTGAGATGGGGAGAAGTGTGCATGAGCAAGGTGAGAAGTAGAATAAAGTAGGTTTATGGGGGAAGAGAAGTTTCTGGAGAAGGAGACACGGATGTGATGGAGAAAAGTAGGTTCAGAGATTAGGCGAAGTGTGGAGAGAAGAAGCAATTTAGTAATAGGGTGAGGAGAAGAAGAGAAACCAATAGGTGTAAGGAGAAGTTGTCCATTCCCGCTGTTCCTACAAGGTGAGGACATCCCACTTGAACTGCCTTTACCAAAAAAGAAGATGCAGTTTATTAGCTAAGAGTCAGCAGGGGACTAGGGGAAGGGTGCAGGGAATTCATAAGTGTTGGGGTGACTCAGCATCCCAGACCATGATCATGGTGATGGAGAAGGGTCAGTCAGTCTCCAGAATTTCTTCTCTCATTTCATTATAGCATGGCCCTGATTATTAAAGGCAAAGTTTACCTTCAAATCCTACTTTTGACAGGATGGAGACAATGATGGTCACTGGAAAATGAGGTTCAATGTTGATAAATGCAGGTTATGCACTTTGGCAAAAATAATATAAATGCAAGTTATACACTAAATGGCAGTGTGTTGGGAGTTTCCTTAAATGAGAAGGATCTTGGGGTCTTTGTAGATAACAAGTTGTCTAATTCTGGGCAGTGTCATTCTGTGGCTACTAAAGCAAATAAAGTTCTTGTATAAAAAAGGGCATTAACTCAAGGGATGAAACATAATTGTGTCTCTTTATAGGTCCCTGGTGAGGCCTCATCTGGAGTATGGGGGCAGTTTTGGACTCCAGTCCTTAAGAGGGATATAAATGAGCTGGAGAGAGTGCAGAGACTAAGTGCAACTAAACTGGTTAGAGGGAGGGAAGAGTTAAATTATGAGGGGAGACTGACAAGGTTGGGGTTGTTTTCTCTGGGGGAAAAAAGGCGCTTGTGAGGGGACATGATTAGACTTTACAAGTACATTAGAGGACATTATAGACAAATAGCAGGGGACATTTTTACCCATAAAGAGAATCACGTACCAGAGGCCTCCCCTTCAGACTAGAGGAAAAGAAGTTTAATTTAAAGGAACAGAGTAGGGGGTTCATCACAGTGAGGACAGTGAGGTTGGGGAATGCACTGCCGGGTGATGTTGTGATGGCTGATTCAGTTAATGACTTTAAGAATGGCTTGGATGATTTTTTGGACAGACATAATATCAAAGGCTATTGTGATACTAAGCTCTATAGTTAGTATGGGTATATAGAATTTAATTTAAAGTAGGGATGGGTGTATGTATGGATGCTGGGTTTTCATTTGGAGGGGTTGAACTTGATGGACTTTGTCTTTTTTCAACCCAATTTAACTATGTAACTAAATAACTATGTAACTATGGTTGGTTTATGCACCTATTTATATATACGAACCCCACCCTTATTTTCTAACTGCTCCCCTGGGCAATGAGCCCCCCATATTCTGTACCCCGAGCAAAACATTCTGTCTGTTATTCCAATGCACAATGTTCTGCAATTCATATTCAGTAATGATCCAAATCAAAGACTAAGAAAGTCCATGAGTCCCGTGTGGCCCTAAAAGGAAGTGCTGAAAGTGTTCTGATTGGCCCGGGCTCTGGTGGATTCACCCCAGTCATTAGTCTGCTGATTTACCGCTCTTCTAATGAACAGCAATCCCAGAACGCCTTATGAGCTTCATTTTATTAGTCATTCACAGGCAGTGCACAAATCTAGAGTGTCAGCAGTGTGACATCACTTACAGTAATCAGCATTTCCCCACGTACTTCCCTTAAAGGGCCAGTATCAGAACGCGCAGAGCAGAGATACGAGGGGGTCATATTATCTGGATTCTTCATTCATTTTAGATAAACATTACCATTAATAGGTTTATTGATGATTAATTGCAGCAGCGCTTCCAACCAGTTCGGCCCAATGGCCAGTGTTTTCCCTTATGGCTGCAACAGAACAGCGCCACCATCTGGTTTGTGTTGCAGATAAGTAATTGGTGGGTACGGAGGAATAATTTAACAATAAGGCAAATCATTTTGGATAAGTGGGAGGGGCTCTGCACCCAGGGGTGTAACTACAGAGGAGGCTCTAATTCCCCATGGACTGGGCAACTCATTAGGGAACATGTGCAGCTCACTGTGCCACTTACCCGCTGCTCTTTAGGTAACTCTGTCCTTGGCCGCAGTCCCCAGAGACTAATGTTGGGTTGAACCAGAAAGTTGGGCTGCACTGGTTCTTTCCGTGTCTCTCGAAGCCGTAATCACTGGAAGAAGAGACAGAAGTCACAGAAAGAGACAGTGGCACCTCACAATATATACATCTCTCAGGCAAGATCAACCCACATGGCAGCTCCACCAACATACACTTCTGTTTATCAAAGCCATGAGGCAAACACTATGATGGAACCAGAAATCCACAAGAACTAAGAATCTCTCATAGTGTTCAGCCTGAAGGGAAGACTGAGCAGTGCCAAGTGCAGATCATAAAATGTACTACAATTAACTGTATAATAAGAACCAACCTGTATGTAAGGAAGATACTCCACCCAATGGGGCGGATTTAATGCTGTAACATTGTAACTCACCCAATGGGGCAGATTTAATCCAATGGGGCAGATTTAATGCTGTAACATTGTAACTCACCCAAATGGGGCAGATTTAATCCAATGGGGCAGATTTAATGCTGTAACATTGAAACTCACCCAATGGGGCAGATTTAATCCAATGGGTCAGATTTAATCCAGTGGGGCAGATTTAATCCAATGGGGCAGATTTAATGCTGTAACATTGAAACTCACCCAAATGGGGCAGATTTAATCCAATGGGGCAGATTTAATGCTGTAACATTGTAACTCACCCAAATAGGGCAGATTTAATTCAATGGGGCAGATTTAATCCAGTGGGGCAGATTTAATCCAATGGGGCAGATTTAATGCTGTAACATTGAAACTCACCCAAATGGGGCAGATTTAATCCAATGGGGCAGATTTAATGCTGTAACATTGTAACTCATCCAATAGGGTGGGTTTAATTCAATGAGGCAGATTTAATGCTGTAACATTGAAACTCACCCAATGGGGCAGATTTAATCCAATGGGTCAGATTTAATCCAGTGGGGCAGATTTAATCCAATGGGGCAGATTTAATGCTGTAACACTGAAACTCACCCAAATGGGACAGATTTAATCCAATGGGGCAGATTTAATGCTGTAACATTGTAACTCACCCAATGGGGCAGATTTAATCCAATGGGGCAGATTTCATGCTGTAACATTGTAACTCACCCAAAGGGGCAGATTTAATCCAATGGGGCAGATTTAATGCTGTAACATATCCCTTATGTAATTCCCAACAGTTCTATGTGGAACTTATCTCTTACCATTCAAAGTCCCAGTGGGAGCACAGACACGGTTCTGTGATCGTTCGCATGTAGTCTTTTCCCAGCAGGCACTGGGATCCGGGTCTCCGCTTCCGGTAGGTTTTTCTCTCTCCCATCACACAGAAGTCTCTCTTCAGAGCAGGGAATAAAAGGGAAACCAAGACTTGGGTACAAGCTATTGGATGAGCAGTAATGTGCCTGGCGGAAGCCTCAGTTGCACTGCCAGGGATCAGGGGGAAGATTTGGTTCCATTGATAGTTTTGTATCAGGAACAACAAAATCCCAGCACCCCCATTTCTGTCATCTGTCTTACTGCTATTGAGAAGAAGTATTTTGAACGGCTCATGAACTTCTTCCCCCAGTCTTAGTAAATGACCCTATAGTTCCAATATTCATCTCATCACTTGGCTTGTGAGGAGTTTATGGCAGTTGCAGTGCCAACACTTGTAGCTCTCAGTAGGATTCATGTCCCTGCAAGTTCGTTTGTTCCTCTCTGTTCTATGATTCTTGAAACAATGTAGCAGAATCCATGTCTCAAAGTCTATTAAAGGGGAAGTTCACCTTTAAGTTAACTGTTAGGATGTTGTAGAACGGCTAATTCTAAGCAACTTTTCACTTGGCCTCTGTTATTTATTTATTTATTATAGTTTTTTGAATTATTTGCCTTCTTCTTTTGACTCTTGGCTTCTGCCACATTGTTTTGGGATTCAGACGTGATTTCCCAGAAAGTTCCCAAAAATGTTTTGCCTCTGCCTGCCGCACACAGAGCTTTGCAAATAGTCACTGTGACTGCCGATTCCCTGATGAGGTCTCAGTCATTTTCTACTGTAAGTAACTGCACTTCTCTTGTTTTTGCTCTGTGTAATGTAATAAGTGTATTTAATGGCCTGGGAGCAATAGGGCCAGCGCCAAAGTGCTTAGACACAGAGATTTAGCATCTAAAAGCCCCGGCAGATAATGTAACAAGTCTGATTGTCAATACAAGGATTCAGGGTCGGAGTGAAGGATCGTGGCTATTTGTGCCTTTGGCAAGGTTGCCCGGCTGACATCACCTTCCTACATGCCCCAAATAGATCTGAGCAAAAATGGGTCTCAATTGCTTCCGTAAATCACCCAGAATGTCGAAGCACTGCTTTCTGCTCAGTCATTTATTGAAATGAATGTGGCCACAGGCTCTACCATAAAGTGGGGGGATCATTGTCACAATGAGGGGGGCTGGGTGGGTACAGGGAGAAACAGTAACTGCCCCTGGTATCTATGGATGCTATGAGACAAAATTAAAGAGGTTGTTCTGCTTTAAATTAACTGTTAGGATGATCTAGAGAGTGTTATTCTGAGTCAATTTATGATTGTTTTTTCATTTTTTATTATTTATGGTTTTTGAGTTATTTAGCTTTTTATTCAGCAGCTCTCCAGTTTGCAATTTCAGCATTCTGGTTGCTAGGGTCCAAATTCCCCTAGCAACCATGCATTGATTTGAATAAGAGACTGGAATATGAATAGGAGAGGCCTGAATAGGAAGATGAGGAATAAAAAGTAGCAATAACAATACACTTGTAGCCTTACAGAGCATTTGTTTTTTAGATGGGGTCAGTGACCCTCATTTGAAAGCTGAAAACAGTCAGAAGAAGAAGGCAAATAATTCAAAATCTATAAAAAAAAAAAAAGGCTGATTCAAAAAGTTGCTTAGCCATTCTATAACATACCAAACGTTAACTTAAAGGTGAAGCACCCCTTTAAGATCCAATTTGGGATTAGTGGAAAGGACCCAGAGAAATTCTGGAAGTCTGGGACCTCAATCTGACGGCTGGGGGAACAACATTAATCAGTTTCCAAACTGAGACCAAACTGCTGCAGCTGAATTAATCCCAAATCATTGGCCGATCCCCACAGCAAAGCTCCTTCCTAGAGACTCTGTGCAACCTTCACTCACCCCCTTGTGTCTTAATAAATAATAATACTTGCAGCTTCTTAGGACCCCAACTATGTATAGGGCCAATGCAGCTGAACAGTCTTGTGCAATTAATAGAGGTGCAGCAATCTATAGCCACCAATCAACACCCAGGATTTATCAGTCTGATCAAGTTCTAATAATGAAAGCCAAGTTCTTATTGGGGCAGATTAAAGAAACTTTCTGATAAATTCATTATGCCCACCCCCCAGTCATGTACCTGATTGTGTAAATGCCAGTTCTCAAAGTCGTTCTCGTTGCACCTCCTCCCAAATACAGATTTGTAGTCGACTTTTACCAACTGCCACTCGGAACGAAGACTAAAATGGCCAAATACTCTGTGCGGTGGAAAGAAAAAGATGTGGGGTCATTTTCCCATTGGCCTCCCCCCAGGACTGACTGGAACACTGACTACAATGGCCACATGACTTTATCCAACAGACAGGACTAATGAAAAGGGGTAATTATTAGAATTATTTTTGGTACATTATTAATGAACTTTTGTGCCTTTTTTACATTTCTTCTTTTGCCTCTGTCTTAAGTGAAAAAATAAATACAGGATTTGTTATTCATTAAATGAGAGAATTTACCAAACTGCTAAATACTCTAAATGTAACTGCGGTTTTACAATGACACAAGTTGGGGATCAATACAGGGTCACCATCAGGGGGGCACGGTGGGGACAGTTGTACTGGGCCTGGTGGATTTCTACTTTTAATGGGAGTCCAGCTATGCTACACTTCACCTTTAATTTATATAATATAAATATTTCATTGGCGACCAGCAGAAGCTGTCAGAGAAGGATGAATAAGCCAGGGAATGAAGAAGCTGCTGAAAGACAAATAAGTCACCAGAGAAGAACAGGGGAGCCTCCAAAGAACACAGATACCACCAGAGAAGAACAAAAACCAAAAGAGAAGAACTGAGAAGCAGCTGGAGAAGAATGGAGAAGCCACCGAAGGACGAAGAAGCCATTGGTGAAGAATGGAGAAGCCACCAAAGGTTGAAGAAGCCCCCAGAGAAAGACAAAGAAACTGAGGAAGGATGAAGAAGCTGCTGAAAGACAAAGAAGTCCTGAAGGATAAAAAGGCCACTGGAGAAGAACAAAAAAAAGCCAACTGAGAAGAAAAGAGGAGCCTCCAGAGAAGAACAAAAAAGCCAAAAGAGAAGAATGGAGAAGCCACCGAAGGATAAAGAAGCCCACAGATAAGAATGCAGAAGGCACCAAAGGACGAAGAAGCCAGGAAAAAACTTGGGAAAGATTAATAAGCCACTGAAGGACAAATAAGAAACCATCAAAGAACATGCCAGAGATGAATGGAGAAGTCCCCGAAGTAGTCGCCAGAGAAGGACAAAGAAACTGGGGAAGGATGAAGAAGTAGCTGAAGGACAAAAAGGCCATGAGAGAAGAACAGAGAAGACACTAGGGAAGAATGGAGAAGCTGCCAGAGGAGGAGGAAGAAGACCACCAGCTAAACTTTAAAGGAACGTTCCACTGAACACCTATAGTTTTTCCCCCTGGCCACCAATGTATTCACCTTTCAGTAGGTACCCTATCAACAATGAACTTTAGTTAAGTAGGTGCCCCTGGCCCCCATTTTTTTCTTAAAAATCTGTTAGGAATCTCCTGGAAACCAGTTGTGCCACTTGAAATAATGAGAGGCTTAAAAATCGTTTGGTCAAACTTGTTTTATTTATCCCATCTGTGTGGTCTTTGTATTAAGTAGAGGGGGCTCAGAAGATATAGTCGGACAGGCAAATGCCCACCGGAACCTACTGAAACTTGATTTAATGGTTAACTTTCCCTTTAATGCCCATCCCTCAGTGATTTGTCAGCTGTCTCTGTCTGTTCTGCCTAATGCTGTGACTGCAACTCCTGTTTTGACTTTAAGATCCGTCACACTGTGACTCCCTGTCTGATGGGCCCCATCTCGTAGCACTGACAGGCCCCAACGCGCCGTTTGCTCAGCGAATAAAAACGACTCATTAAGATTCCTGCTCTGTGGGGATAATTAGCCAAACGGTTCTCCAAAATTAAAATAGATGTATTAGCATTACAAATAGGGGCAGTGATACAGAGGCTGCATCCCAATTAAATCAGCTGGGGGGGCTCAGCACTGGAATGTTTTCCCTAAAACCAAGGCCGACCTTATGATTGGCTGCCCCCCGCCATGCAACTAATCATCATCATCTTCTGCCACAGCTTTGGGAGGGTGAGGCCAGACAACCATAATACCTCCCTCCTGGGACCCCTTGCCAAGTAAACCAAACATCACTACTGGCACATAAAACTGGGGCACGGCCCCCCAAGACATGGCAAGCATTCCTCCATAGGCAATCCAAACCTACTGCCCCACCCACCCCATGATCCTCCTCCCTTACCAGCTTATTACCCCCTGCCCCCCAAACTGTTCACTAATCCACTCTCCTTGCCCTACACCCTGACACATTAGATTGCAGCTCATTAACTCCTTCCGGCCCCAGTGTATTTACTGCCCAATCAATGTTCTGTCTCCCCATGTTGCTCTCCCCAGTTGGAGCCTTATTACTGATTCTCTATACTCCTGAAGTGGTTCCATCCCAGTACAATCGAGTCCTGAGTGGACCTGGTTGGGCAGACCTGAGCTTGACCCGCTTTCTACCTTCTCCAGAACCACTCCGGGTCCAGTACCTGCAGAATCACCACAAATCAGCTGTGTTTGGGGTGCAAACTGTTGCCCTGTTGGTACAAACAGCACCTGAGCACCTGAGTAAAATGCAGGTTCTAATCCAGAACTTGAGCCCCCACTCCCTCTCCAGTAAAAAGATTTTATTCTCACCCAGTTGATCCACCTCCTAGAGTGGTGCCACTTTTGTTTTATGGTTCCTGGGTCAGGATGAAGGGAACCCCCTGCACTTAGGGTCGGGTAGTGGTTCTGGCAAAGGCACAAAGCAGGAAGGTGTAAGTGACATGCAAGTCAGGAGAAACTCAACCTGAACCCAACCCTAACCTGCAAAATGTTGCCATTGTAGGACCCACACCGACCCAAACCCATATCTTCTCTGTAAGCTCTTCTGTGTGCACCTCTAGTTCCAAGACAGGGAATTTTGGGGAGCAGAGGAAAAATGTACTTCCCCCCTTTGACCCGCACCCAACCCTAACCCCCAATGGCTGGACAAATTTCAAACCAAGCCCACCCAACCGGTGGTCAGTCCATGGGTCACTATGGGTTTTGGGTCAACCAGCACATTACTAGTAGGTGGATCCAGGTCAGGGCGGGGGGTCAGAGGATGGTCAGTAGAGTACAATGCAGGAGAATGGCTGTTCTGCAAGCTGCGCCTAATCTGGCTCATTTACAAAGGGGCTCAATAAAATAAAATAATAAAAACAACCGTCCCCCAATACATCCAACCAATGAAATGTCTACAAGGATTATTAGAATAAAACCACATGGAGCTGGAACTGGGCAGATTGACTGATTCCATGAAAACATTGAAACATTCATTCTTTAAGTGGCCCAGACTTTAGAGCGCTGACCCTACCAGACCCCCCTACAGACTTTCCAGATGAAATTCCCGCTGAGTCCGGACACAGAAGGAACCTCCCCGTTTGAATCAAAGACGACTTCTTGTGGCTGGTTGCCGGCGGCTAATTAATAACAACATGGAGGGGAAGTGACATCTGCGCAGATTTATGATGAAGCCGTTTGCAAAAAGGTCACCGGCAATTCTGCTATAATTAAACTTTTCATTAATTTTTCACGCGCACAATACCTCGCGCATAATGTACGCGCTGACCAGCTGCCCCGCCGCTGCATCATTTATAGACAATCCTTCAATATTAATGGTAATTAAAAGCTTGTCTCTCCAGATGCTCACGAGGAACCTCTCCAGTTATAGGGGGTGGCGGATTGAGTCAGCGATTCAGATAAATGCAGCCAAAGTCACTGCTCCATGGCAGCTCCCACTGCTTCCTAACTCAATAAGGTGAAAGTCTCCCCTACCAGCAGAGCTGTAAATGAATGTCTTAGGAACAGATCTGGATTTGTGGGTAGGAATAGGGGGCCTAGGTTGGCAAAAATTGGGGGGCAGTGTGCTGTCAGTTGGTTGCATCATCACTGGGGATTGGATGGGAGATTGCAATGGCCCAAGAAGCCAGTGGGGGGGGATCAGGCTGGTGCAAGGATTGTGAGTGGCAGGAGGGGGATGTTGGGGTGCAAATGGTGGGAGGCTTAGTGTATAGCATCTTGAAATCCAGTCCTGCTTAGGTAAAGGGTAACTGACCCCACTATGTGAGATATTTGCTATATAACCTGCCATAAAGTGAGACTGGGCTGCTGTTTTCGTCTAGAGAGGAGGTCGTCACCTTTTTTCTTTGGGGAAAACAGGCAGGGGGCGGCTGGTGACCGGGGGGTGGGTCGGGTGACCTCAAGAGCAGGTCAATGATGTCGGGGGCAGACTGGATGGCTTCAGGAGCGGAGTGGGTGATGTAGGGGTGGGACAGATTACGTGGGGGTGGAACAGTGATTGGCTGATCGCCATGTCATTCACTTCAGTGTCCTGTCCAGATTTCCTGATTTGGAAATCCGGACATGCACTTTTCACCGGAGCAGCCCTTCCAAAAACTGCGATGTCCGGGTGAATTCCAGACAGGTGGCAACCCTAGTTGCCATGGGTACAAGGAAATATCTTGATTATGCTCAGAATTAGAGAAATGACTGATATTTGCATGCATGCGGCTGGGAATATGCAGATTGTGCCTAAAAAGGGGCAACGACTCGGAGTGAGTCTCCTCCACTAACAGGTGCCAGTGTGTTTGGTGCCAATTAATCTTCTCAAATCCTGTGACCTCCGGCCCGGGACTGAGGAACAATGGATTCTCCGGCGCAGAATGAAACGAGGGGATTTGATGAGAGGCGACAGTTAAAGGGAATATAAAGGAGATTGCAGAACGACAGAGAGATGAGACGGCACCACAGAGAGCCACTAAAATCCTCGCTTTAATGGACTTCTTCTGAATTTCACATGGAAACTGAATAATGGAAAAGAGGAGACCATAAAGAAAGCAGAATCTGGGAACTTTTTTTTGCTTCTTGTTTATATAAAATATATATATTAAAGAAGAGAGTGGGGGGGATACGGAGCCGGGTTGTGCGGCTGTTGGGGGGGGGGTTCAAGGACATGGGGAATATGCCACTGTGACTGGGGGGGGCAGTGGGGTGCCAGGGTATTTACACGACTTTCATTCAAAGTCCAAACTTGCACTGAATATGGGATGGGTTGGACTGGAGCATTGGGGGTCCCTGGGGCATGTGACTCTAAGGGCCCTCCCAGCAGTCCCTGGGGCCCCCTCCTGACCCACAAACTTCTGTGCGCATGTCTGAATGCCAGCTGCACATAGCAGCATATCATCTATTTCTTTAGAGGGGGTTTGGCCAATTGGGGCAGTGGGTCTGGGGCCCACCGGGTTTTTCCCCACTGTGTCAAGTCCGACCCTGATATGGAGCAATTCCCTGTATGCGATTTGGGAGCTGACCCATGCACAATTGCCTTCATTTTGCTCCAATCACTGCGGAAAATACGCTGGGAAACCGCGTTATTGGTAAAAACGTCCAAATCTGTACGTGTGATTGTACCTGATCCCTCTAACCCTAATACTGTAGGTGATCACACGATTGCACCCAAATATGATCCCACTGTTGGCCCAGTTGGGGAGTTTGGGTAGAGATCTGCTGTGTTTGGGACATTTCTGTGCAACTCATCACTCCAGTCTGTTTGTAACCATGAGAAATCAGCATTTGCCCCATTCTGATGCCCCATGTAGAGATGCCCCTTAACTGTGCAGTTCCTTATGGAGGGGCAGCATTGCTGTTATTAACCCTTTGGCAGCTGAGAAGAGTTAGTTCATAAACGTCACCCATTCTGCAGATAGAACTGGAGTTTGACCCCATAATGCAATGGTTCCTCTTCTGGGCGAGCAGAGGATACAATGTTGGGAATTGGATGATGTGATTGGACAAGTGGGACGGGGTCCAGAGGAGAGAACTGCATTGGGAAAGGGTTATTTTGGGCAATATCAGTAATGAGATCTCCTTAGCGCAGTTTCACCTTCCCTGAGGCAACGGCGAGATAATGCGTTTCCGACACCTGCAGTGAATGTGATACAGAACTGACCCCTGTCTGTGATCCACAAGCTCCTCACCTGATAATTGTAATAAATTAGAGGCAAGTGGTGAGTTCGGACTCCTGAGAATACACAGGGATCTCATTTAGCTCCAATTTATTCCCCTGCTCGGGCCCCACTCTCAGAACCACTGGAAACACAATCCAATTGAGAATGGGAAGAATAAATGGAGCTGAGAGATCTAATGTAGGGGTATTTATTAGCACCAGGGCATTAAATATTAATACACCGCATATGAAACATCATGTTCTCATTACAAGTATCAGTGATACTGATATTATACAATAGGAACCCAGACACCCCCATCAGTTTTAAGAGCAATAAACAGAACCAGAACTTATTTATCCAGGTTTCTATACAACACATTAACCAGTTCCAGAACAGTCACCATGTTTCTCCCTTACACAAAGCATGCTGGGAGTCAGTATTGGAAGTGGGGTAAGATACCAGTTGCACCCCAAGAATAGGATGCCTTGAAGATCATCACCAGAACTTTAACATTGGCTACTGGAACCATTAGCCTTTTATTTTGTGCCACTGGCCAGAACCAAGTGGGTGTTCACAGGGGAAAGAGATTTGATCAGACGGAATAAAAGAGGCAGCTGAAGACCTGGATGGGCCCATAGACTGGCTGCAATAATGCTGGTGATTTTACAGTGGGCGAGGTCGTATGGCAGAGGGTGTGGTTATAAATGACAAACAACGCATTTTGGGGGGTACTCACGTCATGATGTGATTGTCCAGACCCGGTTCCACAAGTGCCCCATCCACAAACATAGGCACTGAGGTAAACGCGTATTTATTCCACGAGCGCCCTTCATCAAAACTCAACCTGAGAAATAATAAAAGTTCCATTCAGTAATGACCAATACACACCAATGGCCCAGGGCCGGTAAAATAAACAGAAAATGAACTTATATGGTATTTATTTGTACAAAATAACCCTCCCAACTCTATTTGACTCTATATATAAGGTACGTATCTAGTGCTAAGTCTATATGTAGAGGTAAATAATAGGGTGCTGGGGCACAAGGCTGTATATAGATATATATATATAGATATAGGAATTAGGCTGCAGTCGAGTCGAGGGGTTTGGGTCATGAGAAGCTGATGAATGAGGTCGCTTGGTACTTGCTGTTCTTTTGCTTCGGATCCGTGTTTCAGATCAATGCCAGCGAGACCTATAAAAGCTTATTGATTCCTAAATAACAGTGTTCCAGACTCTGGGTGTTTAGAGAGAGGAACGGGGGCTTTTTGCACTAATGGCTCATTCATTCTATAGGAAGAAAAGTATCTGAAATTCCTCCGAGCCCCAAATGGCAATGAGAAATGGAGAATTAGATGAGGGACATTTAGGGGTGAGGTGATTATTCTGCTTCTCCCCATTTTTAATTTGAGTCTTTACACTAGGGGCCTTGTCAGGCAGAGGGCTAAAAACCCAGTAACCCCGGGAGAGCCCCACCAACTAAGTGATATGAGACCCTATGAGTGATGATGTTGGTTCTGCTCCCCAAGCAAACGATACGGAAGTGGAATTTTACATGACTTTCCAAACGGTGGCAGAAACAGGGGCTTTCCTATAAACCAGGGATCCCCAACCTTTTGAACCCGTGAGCAACATTCAGAAGTAAAAGGAGTTGGGGAGCAACACTAGCATGAAACATTTTCTTGGGGTGCCAAATAAATGCTGTTATTGGCCATTTGGTTCCCCTATGTGGATTGTCAACCTACATTGAGGCTCTGTTTGGCAGTGCACCTGGTTTTTATACAACTAAAACTTGCCTCTAAGTCTGGAATTCAAAAATAAACACCTGCTTTGAGGCCACTGGGAGCAACATCCAAGGGGTTGGAGAGCAACATGTTGCTCACGAGCTACTGGTTGGGGATCACTGCTATAAACAGTCAATATAGTCCGAGTCCAACAAAAAGAGTCAGAGTAAAACACAAAGAGTCCAAATCCAACACAAAGAGTCCGAGACCAACACAAAGAGTCCAAGTCCAACACAAAGAGTCCGAGTCCAACACAAAGAGTACGCAAGTCCAACACAAAGAGTCCGAGTAAAACACAAAGAGTCTGAGTCCAACACAAAGAGTCTGAGTCCAACACAAAGAGTCTGAGTCCAACACAAAGAGTCAGAGTAAACCACAAAGAGTCCGAGTAAAACACAAAGAGTCCGAGTCCAACGCAAAGAGTCTGAGTCCAACACAAAGAGTCAGAGTAGAACACAAAGAGTCCAAGTAAAACACAAAGAGTCCAAGTCCAACGCAAAGAGTCAGAGTCCAACACAAAGAGTCCGAGTAAAACACAAAGAGTCCGAGTCCAACACAAGAGTCTGAGTAAAACACAAAGAGTCCGAGTCCAACACAAGAGTCTGAGTAAAACACAAAGAGTCCAAGTCCAACACAAAGAGCACATTTACTAAGCTCGAGTGAAGGATTCGAAGTAAAAAAAACTTAAAATTTCAAAGTTTTTTATTGGGTACTGCGACCATCGAATAGGCTACTACGACCTTCATCTACGACTTTGATTCGAACGATTCGAACTAAAAATCGTTTGACTATTCCACTATTCGATAGTCAAAGTACTGTCTTTAAAAAAAAAATTCGACTACATACTGTACTTCGCCACTTTAAACCTACCGAGCTACAATGTAAGCCTATGGGGACCTTCCCCATCAGTTTTCTAAGGTTTTTTTGATGGAAGGAAAATCCTTAGATAGATCGATAAAAATCTTCGAGTGTTCGATTTGCGGTAAATCCTTCGAATTCGATATTCGAATTCGTAGGATTTTACCTTGAGGGTCGAATTTGAGGGTTTATTAACACAAAGAGTTAAAACACAAAGAGTCCGAGTCCAACACAAAGAGTCAGAGTCCAACACAAAGAGCCTGAGTCCAACACAAAGAGTCTGAGTAAAACACAAAGAGTTCAAGTCCAACACAAAGAGTCCGAGTCCAACACAAAGAGTCCGAGTAAAACACAAAGAGTCTGAGTAAAACACAAAAAGAGTCAGAGTCCAACACAAAGAGTCTGAGTCCAACACAAAGAGTCTGCGTCCAACACAAAGAGTCCGAGTCCAACACAAGAGTCTGAGTAAAACACAAAGAGTCAGAGTAAAACACAAAGAGTCAGAGTAAAACACAAAGAGTCAGAGTAAAACACAAGAGTCTGAGTAAAACACAAAGAGTCCGAGTCCAACACAAAGAGTCCAAGTAAAACACAAAGAGTCCGAGTCCAACACAAAGAGTCCAAGTAAAACACAAAGAGTCCAAGTAAAACACAAAGAGTCCAACACAAGAGTCCGAGTAAAACACAAAGAGTCCGAGTCCAACACAAAGAGTCCAAGTAAAACACAAAGAGTCCGAGTCCAACACAAAGAGTCCGAGTCCAACACAAAGAGTCCAAGTAAAACACAAAGAGTCCGAGTCCAACACAAAGAGTCAAAGTAAAACACAAAGAGTCCGAGTCCAACACAAGAGTCTGAGTAAAACACAAAGAGTCCGAGTCCAACACAAAGAGTCCAAGTAAAACACAAAGAGTCCGAGTCCAACACAAGAGTCCAGGTTTTGGTTCCTCTGGGAGTTTTTAGCCCAAATGTCATTGATTTCTTAGTTATTTGAGCGTTTATTTATTTGAGGGATTCTGTAAGGAAATCGAGGTCATTTTCTTCAGTTCATCTCTCTCTGCCATTTAATACAGGAATAAGGTTCTGTCCCAGGGGGGGAATTCTGGGCCACGTATCAGACAGTATCGTGTGTCTTGTTATAATGCGTCAGTAAGCGCTGCTTACACATAAAGAGATCCAGCGTCTGTATCTGTGACACGTCCCACAAGCCATCATTGCTTCCCAGTCCCAGTACTGGGGGGGGGGAGGTCTCATTTTTGCCCTCCCTGGGCCTTCAACCCCCATCAAACAATCGTCCCTTTACTTTTCTGACTGCACTACCCCAGAGGGGACTGACTGTCGTTTGCCTGCAACTGATAAAGGAAACATTTAGATCTCATCAGAGTTTCCTTTTGTTTTCCTGACCATAGGGAGCCTTTGTCTTTTAGATCATTCTGCCAATCATATGATAATGTTAGAGGGATATTTCCCCTTTGTGTGTCTGTCCCACTGCACTCATGGATGTACATTATAACTATGGCAACTCAATTGCAATATTGGTAGGGGGTGGGTAAAGGTCTGACTGGCTGATATAATACATAGGATATTTATGGAGGGTTTCTAGGAACCGGTGAAAGTGTGAGGGTGAGAAGAGAACCCCGGGTGAATATGTTTGAAGTGTCTGGGGGAACAGAATTATTACCCAAAAAGGGAGGTGCTCAACAAATCCAGAAGGAGGATCCACATATTATGGGATGGATATTAAGAATGTTGAGGATAGAAGGGGGTGGAGTCACACAGATGAATTTATACAGTGTGGGTTGGATGGCTGGTGTCATCAAAAAGATTAAGAAAAAAGCAGGAGTTGCCATAGAGAATGGGAGGTACAGGGATGTCATTAGGAGGATGGAGACCTATAGAAACTGGGAGGGATGAGGAGGAGCCAATAAGAAGAGCACAGGTGAGAGATATTGTTGATGGGGTATAAAAGGGCAAGGCATTGATTTAAAGGGTAAGAGAAGAGTGTGATTAACAGCTGTGAGGGATTCTTATGCCCCCCAGTCATTTCCAATATGATGTTGGGGTGATTCTCATTCTGGGTATCAGCTTCCTTGTATTTCCTATATATTCGATTATAATTTGATGGTATTTCATTATCATTATTGATCTGATCTGTCTTTGATGTAAACTAATTGTATGAAGCTCATTGTTGTACAATTATTTTTTTATAAAGAGACTCCTTTTGCAATTTCACTTTTGTCTGTATATATTTATATAAGTGTGCAAGTCCCTCATAGTAAAATGATATCCCCCCTTCCCCGGTCCTTTATTACCCATTAGTATAAATATATATATATATATATATATATATATATATATATATATATATATATATATATATATATAACAGGGCAAACCAAGTCCCTTCTTACCACAAATGTCGAACAGGCTGAGTCGTGTGTTTCATGGCCACCAGGGCGCCCCCCCAGTCTAAATACCAGATGTTAAATTCCTCTTCAAAGATCTGTCAGGGACACATAACGGCAAAACGTAATCCCCCCGACATTTGTATTCCTATAGGGTCTAATGAACCCCAATGTATAGGAGAGGATTATATCATGAACCCCAATGTATAGGAGATGATTATATCATGAACCCCAATGTATAGGACAGGATTATATCATGAACCCCAATGTATATGAGAGGATTATATAATGAACCCCAATGTATAGGAGAGGATTATATCATGAACCCCAACATATAGGAGAGGATTATATCATGAACCCCAATGTATAGGAGAGGATTATATCATGAACCCCAATGTATAGGAGAGGATTATATCATGAACCCCAATGTATAGGAGAGGATTATATCATAAACCCCAACATATAGGAGAGGATTATATCATGAACCCCAATGTATAGGAGAGGATTATATCATGAACCCCAATGTATATGAGAGGATTATATAATGAACCCCAATGTATAGGAGAGGATTATATCATGAACCCCAACGTATAGGAGAGGATTATATCATGAACCCCAATGTATAGGAGAGGATTATATCATGAACCCCAATGTATAGGAGAGGATTATATCATGAACCCCAATGTATAGGAGAGGATTATATCATGAACCCCAATGTATAGGAGAGGATTATATCATGAACCCCAATGTATAGGAGAGGATTATAGTGGGGGGAGGGACCCCATTTCCCGCTGTACCACACACACACACACACGTCAGTGACATACAAGGGACATACATGTTTCCAGGTGTTGCCGCCATCAGAGGAGATGAACATGTTGGTGTCGGTAGGCGACAGCTCTGAGCCAACGTTCCCTAAAATAAAAGAAAAACACAAATAAATGTTTATGGCTGACTCTTTATTTCTGCTTCAGGGGATCAGAGCTTTTGCCCCCCCCTTTTATATCTTGTAACCTGGTGAAGAGAGGTGATTGTCAGCTCTAAGGACGAGGAACTTGCTGCTCTGTGTAACATAAGTCACTCTCTAGAAGACAGTGGTCAATGGCACTGAGAGAAGAGCAACTTTCACCGACCCCCCCAACATAACCGCCCCCCCCCCTTGCTCTACAGGAAGAAATGTCTGTGGTTTTGTTCCTATAAATCTCCTGCCTCCCCATACGGAACAATGACAGATGGATATTGGTTTCCACAAGAAATGTCACATTATTTGGGCTCAGCGGCCGGTGCCGCGGCCAAACTGCTTCTTGTCTGACAGTCGCGGCTCCAGGAAGATTTGTTGGGAGGGGGAAATAATAAAAAGAAAAATACTTTATTTCACATGGAAATGATTTAACTGTTTCATGTGACTGGGGAAAATAATGAGTCGGGCAATACATTTTATATCTTACAGGGGGTTTTGTGGCTTATTTATTAATTATACAGTAAGTGACAAGAACTAAATCACTACTTTCCCAGCTCCACCAATCATGTCCTCTTCTCTCCCTCCTCCACCAATCATGGCCTCTTCTCTCCTTCCTCGACCAATCATGGCCTCTCCTCTCCCCCACCTCCACCAATCATGGCCTCACCCATATCCATCTCCACTATTCATGGCCTCTCCTCTCCCCCCCCCAATCATGGCCTTTCCCCTTCCCATCTCCACCAATCATGGCCTCTTCTCTCCCTCCTCCACCAATCATGGCCTATCCTCTCCCCCCCTCCGCCAATCATGGCCTCTTTTCTCCCCCCTCCACCAATCATGGCCTCTCCTCTCCCCCACCTCCGCCAATCATGGCCTCACCCCTATCCATCTCCACTATTCATGGCCTTTCCCCATCTCCACCAATCATGGCCTCTCCTCTCCCCCACCTCCGCCAATGATGGCCTCACCCCTATCCATCTCTATAAACCATGGCCTCTCCAGCCTCCATGAATCATGGCCTCTCCCCTTTTCATCTCCACTTATCATGGCCTCTGCTCTCCCCCCCCTCCACCAATCATGACCTCTTCTATTTGACCTCTAATAATCATGGTCCTTTCCTGTAGCAAGTCCACTATTCATGGCCTCTCCTCTCCCTCCTCCACCAATCATGGCCTCTCCTCTCCCTCCTCCACCAATCATGGACTCTCCTCTCACTCCTCCACCAATCATGGCCTCTCCACTCACTCCTCCACCAATCATGGCCTCTCCTCTCCCTCCTCCACCAATCATGGTCTCTCCTCTCCCTTCTCCACCAATCATGGCCTCTCCTCTCCCTACTCCACCAATCATGGTCTCTCCTCTCCCTTCTCCAGCAATCATGGCCTCTCCTCTCCCTCCTCCACCAATCATGGTCTCTCCTTTCCCTTCTCCACCAATCATGGCCTCTCCTCTCCCTCCTCCACCAATCATGGTCTCTCCTCTCCCTTCTCCACCAATCATGGCCTCTCCTCTCCCTCCTCCACCAATCATGGTCTCTCCTCTCCCTTCTCCACCAATCATGGCCTCTCCTCTCCCTCCTCCACCAATCATGGCCTCTCCTCTCCCCACTACAGAACACAGGTAATGTAAGGAAATCACCTGAGGCAACAATGAGCCAGGGGGCAGTCCCTTTGCTGGAGATGCTCCCAGAGTTATAGGGGTTCTCAGACATCTGCAGGTTGAAATGTAGGGAGCAGAACGGCTGCAAATGGAAAAAGAAAATCAGAACCATTGGGAACATGAAAATGATACAGAGTTGCTTCTGATTGGCTAATTCTTAACTACCCGATGGATCAGCAACTGAGACCCCCAGCAACAGTGCATTATGGGAGAATTATCTGCCTAATTCTAATATAGTGCGGGGCTGTGGTTTTGGGGTGTTCCAGTGAAGCAGCACAAACAGTTATTGCCATTGATTCTCTGTACAGTTCCCAAGATCCTCAGTCAGTAAGTCTGTACAGCTTTAACCATTAATGGGGTGGAACTGATTTCCCTGCGGAGTAAACTAATCCCACGATGTGACGCTCAGTAATTATACTCGGTCTGATAATTTGGAAACTGGGGTATGAGGGGGAACCAATGATATTTCATTAACCTCTGCAGTATGGCAGCTCCCAGTCACAATGATACAAGAACAAATAAGGTTTCCTGGGCAACAGCGAGTCACATATGAATATATAATGTAACAAACCTTCCCTGTAATAATGATATATTAACCTCAAAGTGACTGGTTATCCAATATCTTATTTCTGCCTTGGGTTCCCATCCTCCTCCCCCCGTTATAAAGAGCAGAGTATTGGGGGGCACTGACCAGCAGGCAAGTGATGGGGTTCCCTCTCAGATCTGTGCCTGGGGCTTGTAACAGGCGCCAGTCCCGACCTTTGTTGTTAATAAACGTCTTTGTCTGTTCATCCACCTTCTTGTTTGCCAGAAATATCCCCTTTATTCCGGCTACCTGGGAGTAAGGAACATAGGGGGACATTGGGGCGCAGCAAGAGATCCATTAGGTCAGAACAGAAAATACAAAAACTCAAGTCTAATTCATTTCCTTCTGTTCCCCTCTACATTCTAATGTTATAATACACATAACCATGCGTAAAATATTAAATAATCCCATATATATACAGTATTAAGTCATTCAGCCTGCAGCCTCGAGACTTTACATTAGGCTTGAAACTAGGGGTACTCAGAAGAGGCTCCTGTATGTGCACCCCTAATTCTGGCCCTTCTGCAAATCCTGCACTTTAGTGAGAAGGGGGGGTTTCATGCACAAGTTGCTGGTGAGTGGGGGAGGTCAAATGGGGTAGGAGCTTGCCTTGGTCACCCTTCATTTTTGGCCAGCACTGCTTTATATGGTCACAGAACAACCCCTCAGTGACTTCTAATATCCTTATCATTTACAGTAGGGGGTACATTATCCCTTATAATACATGAGTGATACTCAGAGTTCCCTGTATAACTCAGCCTGCAGCCTTGTGTCTTTATATGGTCACAGAACAACCCCTCAGTGACTTCTAATATCCTTATCATTTACAGTAGGGGGTACATTATCCCTTATAATACATGAGTGATACTCAGAGTTCCCTGTATAACTCAGCCTGCAACCTTGTGCCTTTATATGGTCACAGAACAACCCCTCGGTGACTTCTAATATCCTTATCATTTACAGTAGGGGGTATATTATCCCTTATAATACATGAGTGACACTCAGAGTTCCCTGTATAACTCAGCCTGCAGCCTTGTGCCTTTATATGGTCACAGAACAACCCCTCAGTGACTTCTAATATCCTTATCATTTACAGTAGGGGGTACATTATCCCTTATAATACATAGTGATACACATTATGTATTTGGTGATGGAGGTTCCTGTGACTTTGCTGATACCTCATAAAGGTCGATTACGATGTTCCCCTCGATCCCTCGGCTGCTCCTGACGTTCTCCAGAGCGAGAGTGAAGAAGACGCCGCGGGTATCGGAGATGTACAAGTTGTAGGTTTCGTTCTGGTTCCACTCCTGGACGGCAGCAAATACCTGCTTCTGGTCGGTGCTGATAATGTGCATATCCTGCAGGAGAGAAACTGGTGTTGGGGGTCATTAGACAGGTAAAGGGTGGAACCTCCCTCCAGACAGGGTTCACATTACTGCACTGCTGCACAAACAGCTGAATACATGAATTACATAACAATGATTGAGCCGTTAATGTAGCACAGGCTAATTAGTACCTTGGGCAGGGAGTATTTTGGCAATTTTATCTGAGCGAAGGCCTCGCGTTTGTATGACACGTAGTAATTTGCTCTTCCGCCAGAGGTCACCTGAAAGCACAGGACACAACGCGGCTGAGATTTACACGTATATAGCGCCGCCCGGTTTTCTTAAAGTAATAATTTGTTAGATATCATACTAAACTTTTTGATCACTGAAAATACGTAATAAAATATACAGTGTAAAGTAACACCAGTCTTAGGGGTTATGATACAAATCAATGTAATAAGTTTGCCCAGGTGCAGTAACTAATAGCAACCAATCAGCAGATAGAATTTACTGGTCACCTCTTTAAATGCAAACATCTTATTGGTTGCTATGGGTTACTGCTACTGGGCAAACGTAGTGCCTTTTATTACATATAGGGGTCTAGTAACCCATAGCAACCAATCAATGCTGAACAATAAATGTTCTAATTAGGCAAACTAGAAGGTAATGCAATAAAAACTCAAACATGTTACAGGTCTGGTAATCCAATCAGCAGGCAGTATTTATTAGTCAGCACATCTGATTGGCTGTTACTGGCAACGGGAACTGGTGCAAATCCTTGACTTTTTAATTATATTAACCATAACCACCCTACTTGTTATTTGGAATAATTGGAACTATATTATTCAACAAAACTGGTTATATAGTCTCCTTCCTGGTGAAATTTCAAATTCCAGTTTTGTTGTGTAAATTGTATCCTGTGCCCAGAGAGAATAGAAAAAAGAAAAAAACAACTGCCAAAGCAAGAAAAGCCAATTAACAAAAAGTGACAAATTAGTCCTCAAGTCACTGCTTGGGCTTTCAAGGAGGGGGGGTATTACCTGGTACTCGTGTGACTGTCTCTACTTCCTTTGCATGGGGGAGTGTATTTCCTGGTACTCATGTGACTGTCTCTACTTCCTTTGCACGGGGGAGTGTATTTCTTGGCACTCGTGTGACTGTCTCTACTTCCATTACACGGGGGAGTGTATTTCCTGGTACTCGTGTGACTGTCTCTACTTCCTTTCATTTTGCTGAATTAACCTATTACTAAGAGAAGTTTCAACCAACCATTATTTTGAATAAAAGAAAATGAGAAATAGCTGATTAGCAGTTTGGCCCCCAAAACTTGTAGCACAAATCTGTTGTATTTACTCACTGACCCTTTCACTGAATTTATTTTATATTATTATATTTATCAGCGTGGGTGGCACTCGGCAGAAAATTCACAGAGACAGAATAGAAATCAGTTCAAGTCAGACAATAATGATACTTTGTTTCACAGCCAATCACATTCGCAGCACAAACTTATCAAAACATCCCAGAAGGAATCATTTTCTGTTCCATTAGAAAATCTGCACATTCCAACAGCCCCTAAAGAAATCGCCGTAAAACTCTGATTTATTGTCAGCAGCCAATGGGAAGCTGCGAGCGACACAAATACAGGTAAATGCACAGTTGGACTTATACGGCACCTGCCCCCAGCTTTCCTTTATTCTAAACTCCTGGAGAGAAATAAAGTAAAGAGAGAGGGAGAAAGGGCCCCGATACCGCCGGCGAGTTTGTCTCCATCTGGAAGAATTCAATCCCATTAAAGAGGAACAAGTTACGCCGGAATATTGAGTTGCTCCCGGCAGGAGATAAGTTATTATCTGAGAAAGAGACACAATTGCACCTGTAATAAGGGACACAAACAGCACTTGCAGGAACCAGTCCCAGTACAGTTCTGATAATACAATGAATGTGCAATGAGATACGGACCCCAGGCACAGATATTGCACAGGAACCCGAAATGGCTCAGAAGCGCTGCGGATCTACCTGGTGGGAACAGGTGTTGGGGTAGCGGATAATGCAGAGAAGAGAAAGGGACAGACACAATGACAGTTACACAGAACTATAAACCCAGTGAGAATGAGGAATGAATGGATATTGGGAAGTTGTATCAGGAGTCAGAAGCAGCAGTGCAGAGAAGAGAAAGGGACAGACACAATGACAGTTACACAGAACTATAAACCCAGTGAGAATGAGGAATGAATGGATATTGGGAAGTTGTATCAGGAGTCAGAAGCAGCAGTGCAGAGAAAGGGACAGACACAATGACAGTTACACAGAACTATAAACCCAGTGAGAATGAGGAATGAATGGATATTGGGAAGTTGTATCAGGAGTCAGAGGCAGCAGTGCAGAGAAGAGAAAGGGACAGACACAATGACAGTTACACAGAACTATAAACCCAGTGAGAATGAGGAATGAATGGATATTGGGAAGTTGTATCAGGAGTCAGAAGCAGCAGTGCAGAGAAAGGGACAGACACAATGACAGTTACACAGAACTATAAACCCAGTGAGAATGAGGAATGAATGGATATTGGGAAGTTGTATCAGGAGTCAGAAGCAGCAGTGCAGAGAAAGGGACAGACACAATGACAGTTACACAGAACTATAAACCCAGTGAGAATGAGGAATGAATGGATATTGGGAAGTTGTATCAGGAGTCAGAAGCGGCAGTGCAGAGAAGAGAAAGGGACAGACACAATGACAGTTACACAGAACTATAAACCCAGTGAGAATGAGGAATGAATGGATATTGGGAAGTTGTATCAGGAGTCAGAAGCAGCAGTGCAGAGAAAGGGACAGACACAATGACAGTTACACAGAACTATAAACCCAGTGAGAATGAGGAATGAATGGATATTGGGAAGTTGTATCAGGAGTCAGAAGCAGCAGTGCAGAGAAAGGGACAGACACAATGACAGTTACACAGAACTATAAACCCAGTGAGAATGAGGAATGAATGGATATTGGGAAGTTGTATCAGGAGTCAGAAGCAGCAGTGCAGAGAAGAGAAAGGGACAGACACAATGACAGTTACACAGAACTATAAACCCAGTGAGAATGAGGAATGAATGGATATTGGGAAGTTGTATCAGGAGTCAGAAGCAGCAGTGCAGAGAAAGGGACAGACACAATGACAGTTACACAGAACTATAAACCCAGTGAGAATGAGGAATGAATGGATATTGGGAAGTTGTATCAGGAGTCAGAGGCAGCAGTGCAGAGAAGAGAAAGGGACAGACACAATGACAGTTACACAGAACTATAAACCCAGTGAGAATGAGGAATGAATGGATATTGGGAAGTTGTATCAGGAGTCAGAAGCAGCAGTGCAGAGAAAGGGACAGACACAATGACAGTTACACAGAACTATAAACCCAGTGAGAATGAGGAATGAATGGATATTGGGAAGTTGTATCAGGAGTCAGAAGCAGCAGTGCAGAGAAAGGGACAGACACAATGACAGTTACACAGAACTATAAACCCAGTGAGAATGAGGAATGAATGGATATTGGGAAGTTGTATCAGGAGTCAGAAGCAGCAGTGCAGAGAAAGGGACAGACACAATGACAGTTACACAGAACTATAAACCCAGTGAGAATGAGGAATGAATGGATATTGGGAAGTTGTATCAGGAGTCAGAAGCAGCAGTGCAGAGAAAGGGACAGACACAATGACAGTTACACAGAACTATAAACCCAGTGAGAATGAGGAATGAATGGATATTGGGAAGTTGTATCAGGAGTCAGAAGCAGCAGTGCAGAGAAAGGGACAGACACAATGACAGTTACACAGAACTATAAACCCAGTGAGAATGAGGAATGAATGGATATTGGGAAGTTGTATCAGGAGTCAGAAGCAGCAGTGCAGAGAAGAGAAAGGGACAGACACAATGACAGTTACACAGAACTATAAACCCAGTGAGAATGAGGAATGAATGGATATTGGGAAGTTGTATCAGGAGTCAGAGGCAGCAGTGCAGAGAAAGGGACAGACACAATGACAGTTACACAGAACTATAAACCCAGTGAGAATGAGGAATGAATGGATATTGGGAAGTTGTATCAGGAGTCAGAAGCAGCAGTGCAGAGAAAGGGACAGACACAATGACAGTTACACAGAACTATAAACCCAGTGAGAATGAGGAATGAATGGATATTGGGAAGTTGTATCAGGAGTCAGAAGCAGCAGTGCAGAGAAGAGAAAGGGACAGACACAATGACAGTTATACAAAACTATAAACCCAGTGAGAATGAGGAATGAATGGATATTGGGAAGTTGTATCAGGAGTCAGAGGCAGCAGTGCAGAGAAGAGAAAGGGACAGACACAATGACAGTTACACAGAACTATAAACCCAGTGAGAATGAGGAATGAATGGATATTGGGAAGTTGTATCAGGAGTCAGAAGCAGCAGTGCAGAGAAGAGAAAGGGACAGACACAATGACAGTTATACAAAACTATAAACCCAGTGAGAATGAGGAATGAATGGATATTGGGAAGTTGTATCAGGAGTCAGAAGCAGCAGTGCAGAGAAGAGAAAGGGACAGACACAATGACAGTTACACAGAACTATAAACCCAGTGAGAATGAGGAATGAATGGATATTGGGAAGTTGTATCAGGAGTCAGAAGCAGCAGTGCAGAGAAAGGGACAGACACAATGACAGTTACACAGAACTATAAACCCAGTGAGAATGAGGAATGAATGGATATTGGGAAGTTGTATCAGGAGTCAGAAGCAGCAGTGCAGAGAAGAGAAAGGGACAGACACAATGACAGTTATACAAAACTATAAACCCAGTGAGAATGAGGAATGAATGGATATTGGGAAGTTGTATCAGGAGTCAGAGGCAGCAGTGCAGAGAAGAGAAAGGGACAGACACAATGACAGTTACACAGAACTATAAACCCAGTGAGAATGAGGAATGAATGGATATTGGGAAGTTGTATCAGGAGTCAGAAGCAGCAGTGCAGAGAAAGGGACAGACACAATGACAGTTACACAGAACTATAAACCCAGTGAGAATGAGGAATGAATGGATATTGGGAAGTTGTATCAGGAGTCAGAGGCAGCAGTGCAGAGAAGAAGTTGATTAGAATCAGACAATAAAAACCTGCTTTGTAGATGAAGTTCCCCTTTAATGAAGAAAGTTGCCCCCAGATTACCCCAGAGACCGCAGCTGAGTTTAGACGTGGGGTTCTTATTGGGTTACAGGAGACTCTATGGGGGCAAGGAGTGGCGTGAAAGTCTGGGGGCCCGGTGGCCCAATCTATGTAGGAAAGAAGAGCCAATTTCAGGCTAATGAGGCCATTAATGATTTCAGATGAAACAAAAGACAAAACAATTTAAGAGCAAGTCGCCAAAACAGCAAATCTGAGGATTATTGTGGCTTTTGCTCTAAATCCGGAGTTTTACTGCAGATTTAATGAATGTCATACAATTATTTGCTGAGTGATCAGCGGCCGTGTTCCAGCAAAATGATCTCGCGTTTCGCTCGCTAATGACTTTCCCATTAATCTCATTTTCTAGAATTTTGCTTTACGGTTTAATTGGGCCTCGGGCCAGGGCCCATGAATCTTGTCGGACAAATCTGTTTGCTGTTTGGCGCATCTGTCTTCCCAGATTATTCCGTCACTTTCCCTTTATCTCTCTTTTCAAATACCCGGGGGGGGGGAGGTACTGGGAAAGAACAAGTGACAAAACACTGGAAAGGGTTAAAGGGAGGGTTAAAAGGGGATCTGGGCCATTAATGTAAATATTGCTACTAAAATGACGATTTTTCGGTTTACTTGGGATTGAATTGGCGCCACTCAACAGCAGTTGGGATTTGCTTTATGGCAGGGATTGTAGAAGAGCACTGATCTCTTATCCTATTTCTATATCCCCCCTCCAAATCTGTCATCTTAATATTGGACCAATCACACCCCAGGCTGGACAGCAATGTGACTCACAAGACTGTACCATGTTTGGGGGGGCAGGGGGGCCTCACATTCCATTGCAGACACTGCTCACCAGTAGAAATTGGTTTTATCAGATCATTCATTAAATTCCTTCATTCAATTAATCTGATAATAAGAATTTAATGTCTGGTTCAATAAAGACTTAGGGCCGGGTGGGTCCTTGGAAACTCGATGTCCTGATAAGTTGTCTTTTCTGCTATTGATTCCCGGGATAGAAATCAATGGAAACTAAGGAGGCAGAAGTTAAAATAAATTGTGTGGATTGATTTCTCTTAAGAACTTTGGCTTCTCAGAATTAAACATAAAAAAGGAGAATAAGAAATGAAAAATGCACCTTGTGTTCCGATCCCCGGCTGGATATAAATACCCCTTATTTTATAAATGGATCCAAATTGCTCCTTCACTTCTACCAGAAAAGAGACAAAATTACAGAAAGGCTGGATTTCACTGAGAGATATTGTAGCTAGAATCTCAGCTGCCATAAAGCAGGACAGGACTGCTGCTTACAATGGGGATCAGATAGGATCTGTGCAGCCACTGGGACAGAATGTTCTGTTATACAGATAGCTAGAATCTCAGCTGCCATAAAGCAGGACAGGACTGCTGCTTACAATGGGGATCAGATAGGATCTGTGCAGCCACTGGGACAGAATGTTCTGTTATACAGATAGCTAGAATCTCAGCTGCCATAAAGCAGGACAGGACTGCTGCTTACAATGGGGATCAGATAGGATCTGTGCAGCCACTGGGACAGAATGTTCTGTTATACAGATAGCTAGAATCTCAGCTGCCATAAAGCAGGACAGGACTGCTGCTTATTACAATGGGGATCAGAGAGAATTTCTTGTTGTATCTTCATGAGATTTAGGCACAAGTAGAACAGACCATTGGGACAAAGAGGAGCAGTAGAAGTAAAACAGACCCAGGAGATGGGACATTTTACTACAGGGAGGGAGTAAATATAACAAAGTGAAGGAAGTTTCCAGGCACAAGGTTTACACAAGGTTTAGGCGCAGGAGCTGACAGACAGCGGAGTGGAGAATTAGAGGCAGTGGCAGAACCGACAGAGAAATGTATTATCGGTGTGTCAGACGCTTCCAGTAAGTGTGAGCTCCGGGGCCGAGTATGTTTGATGTTTCCTGCCTCCCACATCTAATTACTTGTTGGTAAAATTGCAGCTTTGGTCAATTATAGTCGGAATAAAAGGAAGATGCGCCAGAAGCTGCTGCTGTTGGGATTAAAGGGGAAATCTCTCACTTGTGAAAACTGATATTTCAGCTGATATTTCTATTAATTTTAACAAAGTGCGTCAGTCAGAAGAGCAAGAGTGGGAGGAGCCACAAGGTTTGTATCCTCGGGGTGGGGCTGAATGAGATTGTGTTGTGCCCCTTTAGGCCTTGCACAGAGGAGGGATTTGCCCTAATACGACAAAGGTTGGATGTAATGTGTGATACTACTGTCTTACAACTGGAAGCCATGTGTTACTACCCTGTTACTACAGGCAGCCATACCTTTTACTATCATGCTACTACAGGCAGCTATCTTTTACTAGTGTGTTACTACAGGCAGTCATGTGTTATTACTAGTGTGTTACTATGGGCAGTCATGTGTTATTACTAGTGTGTTCCTGTTTGTTAGACATGTTACTAGAATATTCTTTTTGGCAGGCGTGTGTAACTAATGCACTACTACTGGTGGATGTTACATGTTACTAGTCTGTTCCTCTTGGCAGACAGTTACTACTGGACAAGAGACAATATTAGGGAGCAGAGGGGAAGGCTCAGTATAAAGAATAGAGAACGGCAGCGACACAATCAGGTGTGTGTATTGTGCTTTGTACATACTGTAAGTAACTGTTACAACTCAGTGCTCAGCGGGTGTAAATAACTTACCTGAATGAAGACGTACTCATCCTGCACAACCAAAGAGTTGGTGTCAATGGATCTTGGGAAAGGGCCCCCCCTGGTGGTCTCGGAACACTCCTGGATTCGACAGGTGATATAATGGGCTTCTGTAACGAGAGAGCTCATTGGCTGTTACTGCAAACAATACAGAGAAGCAGAGAGGCCAGACAAATCTGAGGCAGGTAATAGGCAGGTAAGTAGGTAGGTAAGTAAGTAGGGAGGTAAGTAGGTAGGTAGGTAAATAAGTAGGGAGGTAAGTAAGTAGGTAGGTATATAGTAGGTAGGTTAGTAAGTAGGTAGGCAAGTAGGTAGGTAGGTAAGTAAGAAGGTAGGTAAGTAAGTAAGTAGGTAGGTAAGTAAGTAGGTAGGTATATAGTAGGTAGGTAGGTAAGTAAGTAGGTAAGTAAGTAGGTAGGTATATAGTAGGTAGGTATATAGGTAGGTATATAGGTAGGTAGATAGGGCGAGACATGTTGCATACAACGGACATACATAAAACACGTATGAAGCTATACACATTCAGAACCAGCAGTTCCATTGCACAGACACAGCCCATAAGACAAACAGGAGTGATCCGCAGCCGCAGCCCATAATTCCCTAAACGTAAATGAAATAAGTGTCATATTGTGGCCTCTCTCTCTGTAATGAAGACTGACAACCCCTAATTACAGATGCAAGAGAACTGACCAATGAGAATGAGTATCAGCACAGTGTCAGGGAGATTATTGCCCCTCAGATACAAGACTGGGATAAAATATCAGGAGGGAGGACAGAGTTGGTCTGTAACCCTTCCAGCTCCAGTAGAAATTAAAATGAATTTATATTTACACACATCATTCTCATGAGGATTTGTATATATTTCAATGGGCTTACCGGCCCCAGAAAGCTGGGGAACATTTTTAGTGAACAACGAAAGTGAGTAAGAGAGTGTGAGTGAGTGTAAATGAGAGAGTGTGAGTGAGTGTGAGTGAGAGTGAGAGAGTGAGTATGAGTGAGTGAGTGTAAATGAGAGAGTGTGAGTGAGTGTGAGTGTAAAAGAGAGACTGTGAGTGAGAGAGTGTGACTGAGTGAGTGTGAGTGTAAATGAGAGAGAGTGAGTGAGTGTGAGTGAGAGAGTGAGTGTGAGTGAATGTAAATGAGAGTGTGTGAGTGAGAGAGTGTGAGTGAGTGTGAGTGTAAAAGAGAGACTGTGAGTGGGAGAGTGTGACTGAGTGAGTGTGAGTGTAAATGAGAGAGTGTGAGTGAGTGACAGAGTGTGAGTGAGTGTAAATTAGAGAGTGTGAGTGTAAATGAGAGCGTGAGTGAGTGTAAATGAGAGAGTGTGAGTGAGAGTGTGACTGAGAGAGTGTGACTGAGTGAGTATGCATGAGAGCATGTGAGTGAGTGTAAATGAGAGAGTGTGAGTGAGTGTGCGTGAGAGCATGTAAGTGAGTGTAAATGAGAGTGTGAGTGAGAGAGTGTGAGTGAGAGAGTGTGAGTGAGTGTGAGTGAGTGAGAGAGTGTGACTAAGTGAGTGTGAGTGAGAGCGTGTGAGTGAGTGAGACATGGAGAGATTGATTTGTTCATTATTAGTCATGACAAGCCCCAGAAACAAATATATAATGCACATTGCAGTAACCCCAAACATGCCAGAAATATCACCACTGAAAACTGACCATGAGCATTATTTTAACCCCAGACATGCCAGCAAGATCACTGCAGTAATTAGATAAAGAGAATTGCATTAACCCCAGACATGCCATTAACATCACTGCAAGAAATAGATAAGTATTGCCTTAACCACAGACATGCCAGTAATCTCACTATAGAAAAACAATATGGGCACTGCATTAACCCCAAGCACCCAGTAAGATTAATGCAGTAAATACATAATCAGCACTGCATTAACCCCAGGCATGCCAGTAACATCACAGCAGGAAAAAAAATCAGCATTGCATTAAACTCAGACAGGCCAGTAAGATCAGCACAAGAAATAGATACAAATTGCTTTAACCCCAGAGATCACTTTATAAATGATGTAGTCTGTATTATGTCCTGTATCAACCCCAGACATACCAGTTAGATCACCTAATTGATGAGCATTACTTTAACCCCATACATGCCAGTAGGGTCACTATAGAAAACAGATCATGAGCACTGCATTAACCCCAGGAATACCAGTATAATGGATAATAAACATTGCATTAGCCCCAGACATGTCAGTAAGACCAACGCAGGAAACAGATAATACACATTATTTTAACCCCAGACATGCCAGGAATACTATTGAAGAAAATCGATTATAAGCACTGCATTAACCCCACACATGCTAGTAAGATCACTGCATGAAACAGATAATGGCCACTGTATTAACCTTGGACATGCCAGTAAGATCACTGTAAGAAATAGAGAATAAGCATTCTTTTAACCCCAGACATGTTGATAAGATCAACATCAAATATTAGTCATGAGCATTGCAGTAACCCCAGTAACCCCAGTAATATCACTGCAGGAAAATAGATAATGAGCACTGATTTAACCCCAGACATACCAGTAAAATCACCATCAAGAATAATTCAAGAATATTGCATTCACCCATGACATGCCAGTAACATTACCATAGAAAATGTTCATGAGCATTGGATTAACCCCAGTCATGCCAGTAATATCACTGTAGAAAATAGATTTTGAGCACTGCATTGACCTCAGACATGTCAGTAAAATCATCATCCAAAATTGGTCATAAGCATTGCATTAGCTCCTACACTGTAGAAAATAGAATATAACAATTGCAATAACCCCAGACATGCCATTAAGATCACTATAAAAATAGCTCATGAGCACAACATTAACCCCAGACATACCAGTAAGATCACTATAAAAATAGCTCATGAGCATAGTATTAACCCTAGACATACCAGTAAGATCACTATAAAAATAGCTCATGAGCACAGTATTAACCCTAGACATACCAGTAAGATCACTATAAAAATAGCTCATGAGCACAAGCATTAACCCCAGACATACCAGTAAGACCACTGTGAAAAATAGATCATGAGCCCTGAATTAACCCCAGACGTGGCAGCCAGTGAGCTGCGTCCCAATCCAGTCCAGTTTTTGTTGAAGCTTTAGGGTAGAACTACACAAGCGATTTTACCTGCAGCTATTTAATTGACTGCATCTAGTCCTGCGGCTGAACGGAAGAAAGCGAAACGCAGGCAAAAACGCCCGTAAGACCCCTTAAATGGGTGAGGTGGCAACCCTAGTCTGGAACCGCCTTAGAAATAGGATTTCTGGGAAAAAAGCCAATGTCGTGAGGCTCTTGATATCAGAGGACCTGCCTGTGGCTGTGGCCCTGTGTGCATGAGGGGCTGCACTGTTGCAGTTGGTCAGGGAGAAACGAAACAAGCGATTTTACCTGCGACAGCATCTGTTCTGGCACGCTGAGATGAATCACAGGCGTCACACGTTGGATGCGCCGAATCTAAGGTAAGTAATAGGAATGTCGGAAGTTGTTGCGTCTTCATCTGACAGTTGTGTCATATCACACAGCGACAACTTCCGACATTCCTATTCATCTCAGCGTGCCAGAACAGATGCTGTCGCAGGTAAAATCGCTCGTTTCGTTTCTCCCTGACCAACTGCAACAGTGCAGCCCCTCATGCACACAGGGCTCCAGCCACAGGCAGGTCCTCTGATATCAAGAGCCTCACGACATTGGCTTTTTTCCCAGAAATCCTATTTCTAAGGCGGTTCCAGACTAGGGTTGCCACCTCACCCCTGTAAGGGGTCTTACGGGCGTTTTTGCCTGCGCTCCCCTGCGTTGCGCTTTCTTCCGTTCAGCCGCAGGACTAGATGCAGTCAATTATTTTGCAGGGGGACTGTACTCACACAGATGCATGTATGCGCTGAACGCAGGTGAAATGCAATATGCTGCATCCCAACGTGCGTTCGGCGTAATTCATTTATATGCATGCTGCAGACTGAACTGATTTATGTGCAGCTAAATTAATTGCTAATTAGCCCTGCAGCCTGTGGACAGGGCCGGATTTACATAGAGGGCGCCCATAGGCCCATTGCCATTCGTTGCCCCTGTCCCCCCCCCCAAATTTTCATCATCAATGGGGAAATTTAAAAAAATGATTGTATCTCCAGCGCATCCCAATGTTTTTGAACCAATGTGGGTGTGGTTGGGCATCATGCCGCCCCCCTAAAATCCTGCCACCCTCTAGGTGGCCTTTCCACAAATCCGGGCCTGCCTGTGGATTCCATATGTGTTTGGTTTTATAGGGGTGAGGGGGCAACTCTAGTCTGGAACCCCCCTTTTCCCAAGCCCATGACTTTCAGATGTAAATGAAATGAAATCCTAAGTGACCCCCCCCAATGTTTCCCTATGAAGAGGGGGCAAGTCACATGACCTGCTAGATTATAACCCCCTATAGAAAAGAAGATCTACCCCCCAAACACAGGCATTGCCCCTACCCCCTCACCTCATGTATCATCAGTATGTGTAAAGCTCAGGAGAGCGTCGCGTTCTGCAATTACACTAACGATCTAATCTGTCTAATGAGATGCACAGGAGCTGCCGCTGTCAGCCTCTTGTTTTCACATCCAATGAATACAAAATTATATACAGGTACTTATCCCATTATGTTTAAATGTCAGGTGGGCAGCGGCGCTCAGCAATCAGACCAACACAATTACCCTGGAACTGAGACGCAATTTAGACGTTTTTAGCTGCCGACAAATAGAATGTCTGTCTGTGAGAGGCCGACGTCCAGCACATTCTGCCCAATAAAAGTGAAAAATTTAAAATACTACTGATATTGTTTCTACTGTGTTACACCACTGGAGATTTACCCATATTTAAAGGGACATGATCAGTGAAATACACTGTGATAATAATCAGGTTGCTGTGTCCTTCCTTCCTTCAATAATCACAGCAGTCCTGTCCTGCTTTATGGCAGCTGAGATTCTAGCTATCTGTATAACAGAACATTCTGTCCCAGTGGCTGCACAGATCCTATCTGATCCCCATTGTAAGCAGCAGTCCTGTCCTGCTTTATGGCAGCTGAGATTCTAGCTATCTGTATAACAGAACATTCTGTCCCAGTGGCTGCACAGATCCTATCTGATCCCCATTGTAAGCAGCAGTCCTGTCCTGCTTTATGGCAGCTGAGATTCTAGCTATCTGTATAACAGAACATTCTATCCCAGTGGCTGCACAGATCCTATCTGATCCCCATTGTAAGCAGCAGTCCTGTCCTGCTTTATGGCAGCTGAGATTCTAGCTATCTGTATAACAGAGCAATAATACTGTACAGATGACAATTTATGTGTCATGTAATGGGGTGCGTTTCTGGTAGGGACACCACCTGTCCAGAATTAGGGTTAAGGATTGGGTAGGGTTTAGGCATGGGGTAAAATTAGAGTATGGTGCAGAATTTAGACCTGGGCTAAGGTTTAGGCATTAGGGGAGTAGGTTATGTCATGAGGTAGGGTTTAGTGGTGGGTAAGGTTTAGGTACAGGGCATAGTTTATACAGAAGACGGGGTGTAGACATGGGTTACAGATTGGAATTCGGGAGGGGTTTGTGCCTAGGGATTAGGCCTGGGGTAGGGTACAATGTAGAAAGTAATCCAGCAGCACACTGATTTTTGATGTGATAAGTGATATTTTGTTTATTTAGCCCACATACATACAAGGTAAGGGCAACGTTTCGGACCCCACTGGGCCCTTTGTCAAGCCTGGGGTAGGGTACAGGCAAATGGTTGGGTTAAGAGTTGGGTTATGGGTTATAAAGTGTCTCATTTATCATAGCAGGTGCCTTAATGGTAATAAACTTTTCATCCACAAACCCCATGCAGAAAAGCTTTGTTAGATGCTAATTAGCTCTAATTGTGCACCTTGCACACCTACACCAGAGACACAGTCATTGTGAGCAAAGTGCAATGCGGTTGATAGAGGTTCCCTCAGGGCTGTGTGTGTAATTTCAGGTGCGGGGGTTGGGGTGAGACATGGGGCACATGTCACTCAATGCCCAAAGGGGCTCAAACGAGCCTAGAGAATTCTCTCTATTCAGTATCAGCCCGGCCGAGCTGTGATGTGCAGTGTTTGTACGGCTAATGTAAAGCACATTATAACTGACACAAGTGGAACTGCCCCAGAATGGCCTCTGGACCTGCATGTTGGCTACTGAGGTTGTCGGCTGTCACCTAAACACCTTATGGCACTTCATTAAAGGAGAAGGAAAGACTAAAAGTAAGTAAGCTTTATCAGAAAGGTCTATATAAATACACCAGTAACCCCTCAAAGTAATGCTGCTCTGAGTCAAAAGAAACAGCACATTTCTTTCCTTCTATTGTGTACTCATGGGCTTCTGTATCAGACTAACTGTTTTCAGCTTAAACCTCCAGGGCTAGGGCTTGAGCATGCTCAGTTTGTTCCTCTCTCCCTCCTCCCCTTCCTGCTGTAATCTGAGCCCAGAGCAGGGAGAGACTCAGGCAGGAAGTGATGTCACACCAAGCTAATATGGCAGCTGCTATCCTAAACAAACAGAGAGCTTCTAGAGCTGGTTACTCAGGTATGGTAAAGCATTCTGCAGAATAAATATAGTGTTATAGCTTGTACTATTGTGGCTAATCTATTGGAAATTAACTGCTTCGGTAGCTTTCCTTCTCCTTTAAAACAGAAATGTAGGAGGGGGATTCAGGCTGTGCTGGGGTATAATGAGCTCAACCATTTGTATTTGATATAAATACTCACGTCCATCAGCAGAACGGGCCTCCATGTGCACTAAGTCCGGCTCTTTATCTAGACCCGATACAGACCTGCGGGATGAGAGAGACACAGTGAGACGAGTGTGAGAGAGACACAGTGAGACGAGTGTAAGAGAGACACAGTGAGACAAGTGTGAGAGAGACACAGTGAGACAAGTGTGAGAGAGACACAATGAGACGAGTGTGAGAGAGACACAGTGAGACGAGTGTAAGAGAGACACAGTGAGACAAGTGTGAGAGAGACACAGTGAGACGAGTGTGAGAGAGACACAGTGAGACGAGTGTAAGAGAGACACAGTGAGACAAGTGTAAGAGAGACACAGTGAGACAAGTGTGAGAGAGACACAGTGAGACAAGTGTGAGAGAGACACAGTGAGACGAGTGTGAGAGAGACACAATGAGACGAGTGTGAGAGAGACAGTGAGACGAGTGTGAGAGAGACACAGTGAGACGAGTGTGAGAGAGACACAGTGAGACGAGTGTGAGAGAGACACAGTGAGACAAGTGTGAGAGAGACACAGTGAGACGAGTGTGAGAGAGACACAGTGAGACAAGTGTGAGAGAGACACAGTGAGACGAGTGTGAGAGAGACACAGTGAGACGAGTGTGAGAGAGACACAGTGAGACGAGTGTGAGAGAGACACAGTGAGACGAGTGTGAGAGAGACACAGTGAGACGAGTGTGAGAGAGACACAGTGAGACGAGTGTGAGAGAGACACAGTGAGACGAGTGTGAGAGAGACACAATGAGACGAGTGTGAGAGAGACACAATGAGACGAGTGTGAGAGAGACACAGTGAGACGAGTGTGAGAGAGACACAGTGAGACGAGTGTGAGAGAGAGACAGTGAGACGAGTGTAAGAGAGACACAGTGAGACGAGTGTGAGAGAGACACAGTGAGACGAGTGTGAGAGAGACACAGTGAGACGAGTGTGAGACACTCTATTGTATTCAATTGAATTACCAGCAGTGCAGAAATTGCACAAATTGCCTATATGGGGCGAATGTTAATGGGGGGGATTTTATGTTATGCAGGAACACGGCTGGTTAAAATCCATTATTGGGATCAATTTGTTCTGTTAAACATTCAACTTATTCATCAGGACCTGAAAACGGGCTCCCTAAAGTAAATCCCTCCAAAATGCTGTATCTACCGAAATGTTTCTATATGTTTCCCGAGGGTCCATCAGGTGGGCTCAGGGTTGGACAGGGCCAAAACCCAGGGACCAGCCCACCCAGATCCACAACCTTCTGAGACCCAAACCCTGAGCTGCGGTAACTAGAGAACAGGTAGGCCTGGTGGTGGGGGTCCTGGAGGTGCATTGTGGCTGGGGGCACGGAAGGAGGTTGGGGCTGGGCTGCGAGGTCTGGGGGGGAACTGACCCTCGGGCCCTCCAGTCTGATGCTGGGGGGCTCACTAGTGGCTCTACAGAAGTGTCTCTATTAGGAAATGAAAAGAAGCCACTGACCAATTATACTGCCTCTTGATCTCTTTTAGGGACCATTGATCCAACATAAAATCATACCAAGTATTTATTTCATTCCAAATTAAATGGGTAAAATGGCTGAACCCCCTTGTGGAGTGCGGGTCGGTTCTTTTTGGCACACGGCGTGGACCTGTCCCCTGGTTACAAAATACTGGAAAGTCATCCATGATATTCAGGATTGAGCAGCAATTTGCCTTTTAGGATATAAAGTGATATTTTCCCCACTAATAATGTCAGGGTTGTGGTTGGATCACTTTTCTTTTATGCCAAAAAGGTGTTTATTATTTATTATGCCGTGCATGGCCCCAAGATCCAATGGCAGGTCCCAATGGTTCTGATATACATATAGATGGCAACCCAAGTAGCAATGCTTTAGAAGTGCATTTCTTAGGGACTTATGGATTGTGTCACCCCCATCCGTGTCTCTATCCCCCCTTGTTTTGAAAATTAATAAAAATGACACCTGTCAAAAAAGAACCTTTATTGGATAATGTTGGATGAAATGTGTCGCCTCCCATCGGGGGACATTAAATGCAGTGCAGGCAGCAGCGAGTAAATCTTCAGCCCTAGATCTCCCTAGGGTAGAACAATATTGATCTTTTCACACCCATGTAATATGTTTGCACTTTTGTAAGAAAAGGGTCATTTTCGACAACCCTGGGAAGAGTTAATTGTGTTCATGAGTCACAACAGGACAGTGGGTATTTGGATGCACAATGACAGTTTCAGTTGAGATTCACTTGAGGGGAAAGTCTGGGCCGAGTGCGTCACGCGTTTCCCTCGAAGGAAGAGAAATAAGTTACAAATAGACCTGCGTCAGCCCCCCCCCCCATTTACTATGGAAATATCACCAAGTAACGAGGGTGTTCAGCCCATAAATCAGGCTTTGGCAGCCCAGTTACAGACGGACACCTTGTAATGATGGAATTTCAGCAGATCCCTAAATGCAGTGCAGGCCGAGTCCAATGGAACCGCAGGTTCTGACTCAAACCAACTGCAAATCTTGAGCTTCTACTGACCTTGTCTGTTACTGGCATAGATGCCTCCTGTCCCCACAGCTCATTAGATACCCCTCATTAAATGCCCCTCTGCCCCTTCAGTTCATTAAAAGCCCCTCTGCCTCTTCAGTTCATTAACAGCCCCTGCAGTTGCAGCTATTTCAGTAGGAAACAAGTGAATGGGAAGAAGTGACAGCCCCAGAGGCTGCAATTGGGCCCATAGGCAGGTTCTACACAGCTGAGCTTTCCAGCCCTAAGGAATTGGGCCTCTCCCGGGATTTTGTGGAACACGTTGGCTCTCACACTTGTTTGAGCTCGTGCCCCGCGGGGGCGGCATCTGGGGAAATGTTTCTTGAATCAACACAAATACATAATTCATAGATTTTTAAGAAGCACAAAGCGAAATCCCTCAGCCCGACGCACAGACAGAATTGTTCTTCTCCAGCACCGGATCAACGATAAAGTGCAAGATCCCCGGTACCAGATAAAGGTTCTTATTGTGTCTCCTACATCCAAATCCCTCATGTACTGGTCTGGGCAGAAACACTGAGACTGAGTGACAAGAACGAGAGTATTTTGTATTTAATAACTAATATTTATACAGAGATAAAGTCAATTGGCTCCAGTATCAGTGTCAATGTATTGAATAGTGCAAATATTTACTCACTCTATTAAACCTCAGTGTGTAACTGCAAGGGAATCACTACTGGGGACACGAGGAGTCACTGGATATACCTGTATATGGGCAAATACTACTAACTGTGAGCTGCCATACTGGTACCCCTACATCTCCTCAAACCCCAATCTCTACAGTCTCCTCTCAATTTCTATTGGTTGAGCTGGATTTACTGGAGAGAAGACACAGACAGTGATAAACAAAGGAACAAACCTACAGTGACAGACAGATACACACAATTATATATATATATATATACAGTGTCTTGTATTTCTGCATCACACTAAAGCTTTACTATGTAAGAACCACAAAGTACTGACATGGCAACTATAATGTGTAATGGGGATTCTGGGAGTTGTAGTAAAATAAGTAGTACAAGAAGTCGACTGTAGGGCAAGATGGTGAAAGAATGACCAGATAAAGACAGCAGGGCAGCATGAACACTAGAACAGTATGGTAGCTAAAAGGACAATTGGGCAAGGTGGAGACAGCAGGACAAAATGGAGACACTAGGACAACATGGAGACAGTAGGACAACCTGGAGACAGTAGGGCAAGATGGAGACAGTGGGACAAGATGGAGACAGTAGGACAAAATGGAGACCGTAGGACAAGATGGAGACTGTAGGACAAGATGGAGACAGTAGGGCAAGATGGAGACAGTAGGGCAAGATGGAGACAGTAGGACAAGATGGAGACAGTAGGGCAAGGTGGAGACAGTAGGACAAGATGGAGACAGTAGGACAAGATGGAGACAGAAGGGCAAGATGGAGACAGTAGGACAAGATGGAGACCGTAGGACAAGATGAAAACAGTACTACAAGATGTAGACAGTAGAACAAGATGGAGACAGTAGGAGAAGATGAAGACAGTAGGGCGAGATGGTGACAGTAGGACAAGATGGAGACAATAGGACAAGATGGAGATAGTAGGGCAAGATGGAGACAGTAGGACAAGATGGAGACAGTAGGACAAGATGGAGACAGTAGGACAAGATGGAGACAGTAGGGCAAGATGGAGACTGTAGGGCAAGATGGAGATAGTCGAACAAGATGGAGACAGTCGAAAAAGATTGAGACAGTAGAACAAGATGGAGACAGTAGGACAAGATGGAGGCAGTAGGACAAGATGGAGACAGTAGAACAAGATGGAGACAGTAGGACAAGATGGAGGCAGTAGAACAAGATGGAGACAGTAGGACAAGATGGAGGCAGTATAGCAAGGTAGAGTAAATAAAGATAGCAGATGTTTGTGACACACCACAAATTAACTAAAGACAGCCCTGAGATCCTCGCTAGCTCTCATTCCTCTCCAGTGCAGTAACAACCCCCCCATTGAGCCCATGACTTTGCCAGTCAGCACATACAGAACAGGCGGTGATGTGGCAGTACCAGTTGGCAGTTGGTTTTGGCTTAATAAATGCAACAAGAAGAGGAATGAAATATTAATAGTGTTCTGTGAAATAATTAAAAGACAAGTAAACGTATATAATCCAATTAACAGCTGGAATAAAACAGGCAGTTGCAGCCGTTGTACACGAGAGAGATTTTATTATGTTCTAATATTCGCACAGCCACAAAAGCCCATCCGTTATTTTTACAGCTGTAAGTGGCATTTTCAGAGCCGGTAATGCGCTCATTCTGCCAGCGTCAGTCTTGCACCGTCTGGGTCCCCCCAAAGTCTCCTCCTTGGACCAATCCAAAACAGGCCCTGGCATTTCAGGTACACTGAGCCCCCCCAGCCCAATAAATAGTGACTGTGTGGTGTTGGCCTGGGCTTAAAGTCGGAGGGGGGGAGTGACAAATTATCATACACCCCACTCATGAAAGACACTTTATTTGTCCTTTAAGCAAAAGTGCAGTAGAATAGGATTCTGATTAGAAATAAACATTTTATTAACGTTGTGGTTTTTAAGTTCCATTGAAGTCTTTATTTTTATTGCTTTCGGAGAACTTAGAGGGGCGGGATTAACCCCTGCATTGACAATAAATGAGGAAACCACCCTTATAGAGAACGAGAGAACAAAGAATAGAAAAGCCTCCGAATCAAGTACAGTGAAAGCTCAATCTTCCATCCTCTGATTTTAAGTTTTCCTACATTTTAAACCATTTTGGTGGTTTCACCAATATATATATATTAGATTTCCCCGTTTTTACCCAATTTTTATCTGGTCCCTTGAAAAACATAAAATGGGGGTTCTACTGTAACTCTCTGTATAAGGGATGTCCCCTTTAAATGAAACCCCCACATCCCAGCGGCTCCCAGTGGCTATTAGGGGTTGCTGGGAGTTGTAGTATAGCAGCGACTGGAAGGCTTATGTATATTATCAATGTGTGTATGTATATATAAGGGATGCAGCAAATCCACTATTTTGGATTCGGCCGAATCCCCGAATCATTCACAAAAGATTTGGCCAAATACCGAATCAAATCCGAATCCTAATTTGCATATGTACTTCCTTGTTTTGTGACAAAAGTCACGTGATTTCCCTCCCAGCCCCGCATTTAAATATGCAAATTAGTATTCGGATTCAGTTTGGCCGTGCAGAAGGATTCGCCCGAATCGGAATCCTGGTCGAATCCTCAACCAAATCCTGGATTCAGTGCATCCCTAGTACATATGTACAGTATGTATGGAGACTAAACTGTCAGAAACAATGGCAGTTTAGGGGAGAGTGAAGCTGCAGGCCATTACCAGCTTTATAGAAGGGATCCGACACCTTATACACATAACTCTTTCTGTTTCTATGAGACAAAAATTCAGGGAAAAATATTTCCCCGTGTCCCCCTGGATAGAATGACATCAGGTGTGACAGACGGACACAATGAGCACGATTAGGGCCACAATTATATGTTTCCCCCACTAATGAATATATAAAAAAATTACTAATAAATCTCATTGCCAGGCTGTTTCCAACCTTTGTTTATTCCTCGAGGTACCAGGCATTTTAATAGAATTCTGCAAGTGAAAGTGCATTTATCATGATTAATTACAAACTAATTAGGTTTACTAGTTGGGTAACTACCCTCTGGGGGCAACATTAATCATACAAGTGATATTTCCCATGTGCTGCCTACACATTATATCTCCAGCCCTGCATGGGGCACTCATATCCTTCTATTCAATTACTGAACCTCATATCAACGCACTGTGTGAAACTGGAGTGTGAGCTGTCGTGTGACTGTTGGTGGCCATGTTGTCATCTGGAAACTGAACATTGATATCCTCTGGGACCCTATGAAACATCATACAACTATTGGGAAGAACATATAAACATATGAGTATAGTGCTCTGGCTAGAAATGAGGACTAATATTTGAGGAGTAATGGCTGATAGTTGGTTGATGGGGACTCATGTTTAAGGAGTAAAGGGATGATGATTTTGTGATGAGTAATGTAGACTGAGGGAAAAGAACAGATGGTTAAAGGGTTTTGGTCAACGGATGAAGACTAATGGCTGTAGAATGTTGGCTAATAAGAGCTGTAGACTGATGGTTGAGCAATGAGGACTGATGATTGAATAATGTTGGTTGAGTGATGATGATTGGTGGTTGAAAAGTAAAAGGATGATGACTGAGGTATAAGGATTGGTGGTTGAAGGATGCTGGTTGAGATATGAGAATTGGAGAATAAGGGGCTACTGACCGAGGCCATTATGTATGGTTATGGTATGTTTATTGACGAATGAGCAGAAAAGAGCTTATGAGTGAGGCACGAGGACTGATTGTTGAGGGGTGAGGACAAATGGTTGAAGAGTAAAGGCTGATACTGAAGGAATTGGATCTTATGGTAGAGGAGTAAAGGCTGATTGTTGGGTGATGGGGTATAGGAGTTAAGGAGCAAAGGGGTGATGTGATTTAGTGATGAGTAAAGCCAAGCCTGGGATAATGGGAGAATTAATAAAACGGAGCATGATTACTTGTATAATACTTCTCTGGTGATTCCAATTTTCCATATCCTCCCAAAGATGCATAAATCTTTGGAGGTTGTTAAGGGCCGTCCGATTGTGGCAGGTATAGGTGTCTTGAATGAGGGTCTACCCCATTATGTCAATAAACGTTTGATTCCATTGGTTGTCAAATTACCAACATATTTGAGGGGCTCGACAATGTGTATCAATAAATTCACATAAAAGACATACATTGGAAACAGACTTATAAGTGGTTTACCATGGACGTAAATGCCCTATATTCCTCAATACAGCATAATTTGGGCTTACAGGCAAATACATATTGGTTGGACAAAGAACAACATTTCCCAAAAAGTTTACAATCTGTAGAATTTTTGTTACACACAATTACTTCTATTTTAATGGTGGGTTTTATCTCCAAAAATGTGGTTCTGCGATGGGGGCATCCTTTGACTCTACCTATGCCAACCTCTTCATGAATTGGTAGGAGCGGCACCACATTTTTGGTGATTCAAACCCATTTAGGTCTAACATTGTACAATTTTATCGCTACATCGACGATTGTATAGGAATTCGGGATGGAGATCTGTACTCATTTAAAGCTTTCCTCAGTGTTTGTAATGGTGCAGTGGAGGGGATATAGTTTACTTTATGAGTTTAATATCTCGGGGATTCCGTTTTTGGATATAGCCTTCCTTTCAGAAGAAGACAAAGTACAAACTACCCTGTTTCGTATGCCCATTACAAGAAATACCTTGTTACATGCCACAAGTGGACATCCCACTCTTTGCATATGAGGCATCTTGACTGGACAGTTTATATGTCTAAAGACTCTATGTTCAACGTGGGATGACTTTATGAAGGAGGCAATGGAGTTAAGGGATAGGTTTGTTGAACGAGGATTTGAAACCTTGGTTATTAAAAAAGCCTATGCTGTGATAGGGGTATCCCTATGTGGTCTGTGATAGGGAAAGCCTTTTGGAGCATAAACACCACATTAAATATAATCCCCCTCTGACCAATGAGATGGGCCTAGAACAAGAGGATAATAGTGTTGATGGAAAGGGTGCCCCTAGGAGAATAGCCAGGCAGGGTAATGGTCAGTGCACATGCAATAATTCTAAGTTACGATTTAGCACCACATATTCAAATCAGTCGTTTAACATTAAACGTATTATCCAGAAACATTAGGGTATACTCTTATAGGACCCCCTTTTAACTGATGTTTTGAAGGAGACACCCTCCTTTGTGTTTCCAAAAGGTAGGAGTCTAGCCTCCTGTGATTTATACCTGAGCTTTGTCTGAACCAGTGTGCTTTTGAGAAAGTGTCTGGACAGCCCCGAAACGTTGGTTCCTTTATATGATGGAGTGTCTATGACTTTTTAAGCGACATTTAAGTCTAAACTTCTCCCTCCTTGGTGCACCGTGCTCGTTTCAAATGGCTGAAGGATGTTGGTAAAGAGCTGTAGAATGATGGTCGAGTATTGAGATGTAGACTGATTGTTGAGTAATGAGGACTGATGATTGAAGACTGTTGGTTGAGTGATGACGACTGGTGGTTGAAAAGTAAAAAAAGAGTTCTGAAGATCGGTAGTTGAAGGATGCTGATTGAGATATAAGAACTAGGGAATAAAGGTCTACTGGTTGAGGCATGATTACTTATGGTTATGGGTTGTTTACTGAAGAAAGAGCAGTAAAGGGTTGAAGGCTGAGGCATGAGGAATGATTGTTGAGGGATGAGGACTAATAGTTGAGGAGTAAAGGCTGGTAGATGGGTGATGGGGACTAGGAGTTAAGCAGCAATGGGTTGATGATTTAATGGTGAAGAATGTAGAGGGGTTTTGGTCAACGGATGAGGACTAATGGCTGAAGGATGTTGGTTAAGAGCTGTAGACTGTTGGTTGAGTAATGAGGACTGATGATTGACGAATGTTGGTTGAGTGATGACGAATGGTGGTTGAAAAGTAAAATGCTGATGACTAAGGTATGATGATTGGTGACTAAAAGATGCTGTTTGAGATATGAGAACTAGAAAATAAAGGGTTTATGGTAAGGCATCAGGACTGATTGTTGAGGGATGAAGACTAATAGTTGAGGAGTAAAGGTTGATACTGGAGGAATGGAGATTAATGGTAGGGGAGTAAAGACTGATAGTTGGGTGATGGGGACTAGGAGTTATGATGTTGATTTAGTGATTAGGAATGTCAACTGAGGGATAGTTGAGGGGTTTTGATCAAGGGATGAGGACTAATGGCTGAAGCATAATCGCTGTAGACTGAAATGAGGATTGGTGTTTGAAGGATGCTGGTTGAGATATAAGAACTGGAGAATAAGGGGCTACTGATTGAGGCATGATTATGTGGTTATGGGATGTTTTTGAAGAATAAACAATAAAGGGCTGACTGTTGACGATGAGGACTGATAGTTGAGGGATGGGGACTGATGGTAGAATTAAAGTAAAGGAATAATGATTCAGGGATTATGAATAACAACTGTTGTTGTGGCCTGGCTGTTGAAGGATGCTAGTTAAGAGATGAGGAACAGTGGTTGAGAAGTATAGGGCTGATGATTAGTACGAGGAGAGATTATTAAGGAATGGGGCCTGATGGTTAAACAATGTTGGTTGAGAGATGAGAGCTGGTGGTTGAGGAATAAATGACTCATGATTGAGGGATGAAGAGTAAAGGGCTGAGAGTTGAAGCTTGAGAACTGATGGTTAAGGATTTCTGGTTGAGGAATGTGGATGAACGGATGAGGGTTCAGAGCTGATGGTTAAGGGGTAAAGGACTTATGATTAAGGGGTGAAGATGTAGGGGTGATGGTCTGCAGAAACAATATCCAAATATCTACATTGTACAACATGAAATGAAATAATGACTAAAGCGCTCAATATTTCCATTAAGTGCCATATGAATATTGCATTCCCCTCCCCTCGTTCCTCTCACACTTTGATGAAGAATGTAAAACTTTTTATTATTTCGCCATTACCATAAAATATTCGCTCACGCCGCGCTTCAGCATCTGCCTTTACGTTGAATCATGTCTGTTGATTTACATCTTTTTATTGCAGTAAAAAAATATTCTCTCCTCTAGCATTAAAGAAATCAGGGATAGCGACCAAATATTTACTCTTCTACCTGTGTTTTAGGGGAGTGGGAGGTTTTATTTGCCAGTAATTCAGAATAATAATGGATCAGTAGATGGAGGATAATGAAAGCGCCACGGCCCGGGTAAGAGACAATCTATAAGCCGTCTGACACCCACACTTACATCAGTCGGAATCCTGAGCTCTGAGTAATGGAATGATCTTTCTATACAGGAATCTAAATTATGTATAAAAGCTTCATACATTGGCCGCTTTCATTAACACAAAATACGCAATGGTGGCAACCGCGCAGAAAGGGAAAGTAAAACCAATTTGCTGGGAATCACACAAAGACGTTAGTCTCCCAGGATTGACATCCCTAGGATTCAAGCCACACCCACAATATACCCAGATACACCCTGACCCCGCCTCTTTAGCCTCAGGCACCGTGGGATATAAATATGGTGTCAACTTAATACATCAGCTCCCCCCCCACGCACACTGAGATGCTAAAAGAACTGTCACCATGAGGCCAAAATTAGACTTTCAATTATAGAATGACAGTGTCAATGAAAAAAAGAGAGTCAGCCCAGCTTGTTAGATAGGCTTTACAGCATTGATGTGCCAACGTAGGATCTTTTTCAGTTTTTTATACATAATAGGGACAACAGTACTTTATAATTGTATTAAAAAGATGAAGATTTAATCTGGTACATCCCTAGTCATGAGAAAGCAGTTGGGAGTTGCAGTTTACAACATCTCTGCCCCTACCTGTGGGCACAAAAGCTCATGTTCCAGGCGAGCGTAAGGAGGGCACTGCCAGCTGGCGTATTGGATTGCGACATTAGTAAACCAATAAAGATTTGGAAAAGACAGAAACAACATAAGGAGCATCGGGGCAGGGGGAGCCAAGAGCCAGTCACCTCCCTGTAACGATCGGCGCTTATTACTGGCACATATCATACCCGTTGGCATAAAATCTATAAATTGTGTATAAAGGAAACGTCCCTGTAATGGGAAATGTAACTAGTAGAAAGGGGCACAAATATAAAGATATATCATAAGTCATATTCACATATTATTGTTGCCTTTTATTGGAGCGGCCGAGTGGAACTAAAAACTGAAATGAGAAGATACTGGTGTTTATTCTCCGCCTTGATGTTACCCAAATTTCTGTTTTTATCCATTATTTCTTATGGTTCTGTATTTTCCCAGCCTATCCAGATCCAGAGAAAGAGATATTGGGATTTGCAGGGTTCATCCCACCCAACTTACTCAAAGATGTTCCAATCTTGGCCTTCCAATTCATTATCTTTGTGAGACCCTCTGCCTACCACCCAGACCCAATGAGGCCTTTACTACATAAGGAATGCCACTTTTCTACTGAAGCTTATAGAATCCTCCTTTCTCCAAAAACATCCCTATTTATGAGTATAAGTGACAACCTCTTCCAACTCATACCTACAGACCATGCCTACTAGCTAGGACCTCTTCTAATGGATGTCTCTACAGAGGAGAAGAATAATACAAACTGTATAAGATGTCTAGAATCCTAACCTATATGCTCAATGTTCCAAGTTATGATTCTGAAGCTTCATCTTTGAGAGGTCTCCTGCCTCAGGCTCCTGGCACCCCCTTGCACCCTCCCCATCAAGAACAACATCCCTACCTAAATGAAGGACCACCTCTTCCCACTCATACCTACTGACCATGACTACTAGCTTGAACCTCTTCTAACGGGACTTGTATCCAGAGTAGAAGAATAATACAAACTGTGCACGATGTGTAGAGTCCATATTCCCATTGCAATCCGTTTTCCAAAGCTACTGTATGTTTATTAGTGTTACCCTAGGGCCACAAACTGTCAGTATATAGGGTAGCCCCACATCCATAGCACTTGGCTTTCCCAAGCTACTGTAAATATGAGTGTAGCCACAGACAGACTAATCACAGTCCCAGGACTAGTGTTAGTGAAGCAGCTACTTTACAAGACCCCCATGCGCTACCCTACACTTCATTAAAACAAGCCCAACTTTACAACGTGGATACATTGGGCCGTGTGTTCCCGAGCATTAAGGAAAGACTGGTTTCTTCCTTTCACCTCTCACACGATCAAAAGAGAATTTACTTTTCTGGGAAATCGATTTCACACTCCGGTGATACTTTTATCCTCACAAACTAAAGTACAAGAGAGGAGAGAGGGGAGCGGCGCTGAGGGGCGTCAGGAGATAAGAGCAGAGTCCTCACATGATTCCGCTTGGCTGATCCGTTCCCTCTCAGTTACATTAACTCTCAGGTACAGGAACCGGTGCTACAGAACCCACAGACAGTGCCGACTGCCCATCAAGTTCAACCCTCTCTGGTGTTAAACACAATTACTGCCACATTGATTCAATTGTGAGGTGGCCGAACCTCTACCACTGAGCACCAGACATCGCATCTTACACTGGGTGTGCGAGAGCCAGCTTTTGTTTCACATTCCTCATATCCAACCACTACTATCTCTACCCAATCCATATGTACTCATCAATATTTATGTACTGTATAATTAAATAGTAAGAGTATTAATGTAGGAAGGTTAAACAAACACTTACCAGTAAAATCTGTTTGGCGTGATCCTCTCATGCATCAGGTTCCACCTCCTTCCAAAATCCATTGAGCTATAAAGCTGAAATAAGAAAGGAAAAGAATTTGTGAGCAAGGGTGTAGTAAGTAGTAAGGGGGCAAAATGTGTGCAGCATTGTCAGGTCAACAGCAAAATGGAAAGAAGATGAGAAATATAGGGGCAGAAAGAAGAGGGAGGGTAAGGTAAAACAGTTGAGGGAGAAAATGAAAGGAGAGTTGAGGGAATGAGAGACAGAAGGGAAAGGGGGTTAGGAAGTAGAGAGACAAATGGGGGAGAGGAGAAATATAGAAGGGGAGAGAAGAGGGAGGATGGGGGAGAGTAAGGCCAAACAGTTGGGGGAGAAAAGGAAAGGAGAGGGGATGAGAGACAGAAGGAGAGAAGGGAAAGGGGGTTAGGGATTAGAGAAACAAATGGGGAGAAGAAATAGAAAGAGAAAGATGAATGTGACACTATAGAGAAGGGAATGTGAAGAGAGACTGAGGGTTAATGTCAGGGAGTCAGAAGGACCTGGGAGAATTTAGGACACTCTGGTCAATAACTGACCCAACTGGGGTAACATTATGGCAGCAAAGTGTTAGTAAATGTTTCCTTATTATTATTGCATGAGGAATCAGCCAGAGAAAGGGTTAATGCTGCCGCCTCTCACCATCCAAGAATCTGCAGTTTCAATCAATTTCCAGTTGACTAATTTTCTATGTGAGTGAATGTTGGCGCAGGAGACGGTGAAGATAAAGTGACCTGGATGAGCCACAGCACAGGATTCATTATGGGAGAATTTATCAGCAGTGGGTATGAGAGGAGTGCGCCCGGCAGCCACTGGAATATTAAGAGGACTGAATAATAATTAGAATACAGGGGCATCTGCCAGGGCTGGATATTGGACCCAGGGAATTCTACCCACTGTGTGTCCATCACACCTGCAGCTCTAAATCTTCACTTATTGGGTTCCACTCTGGAAAGGTTCAGTAACCCTCATGCACTCAGATAAGTGGAGTCTGCAGGAGAGAGTTACAGAATAACAGACATTTGCGCTTCAGAAGACACAACAGGTCCCTGGGGGTCCGACTTCATGAACTACAAATGACTGCGTGTTCTGCTCATACACTGCTGCCCCCGTATTTCTGAACAAATGGGGATTTTCTTTCTACTTTCTCTGCAACGTCAGGTAATTTCACCTCCAGTAAAATCCACTGTGTCAGCAAAGCAACCGGGGCCATCTGAGCTCTGTCCATTTATTACTCACATCATTAGCCCTGAACAGCTGCAGCACCTTCTACTCCTGCACCACTACTCATGCTTACTATCTGCCTGAGTACTGACATACACACAGAGTAACAGTGAGATAATAGTCTCTGGGAAGGGAGTGTGACTGTGGGATAGCAGGTATAGTAGGGAGAGATGGTGTCTATAGTAACAGTGGATAATAGTCTCTGGGAAGGGAGTGTGACTGTGGGATAGCAGGTATAGTAGGGAGAGATGGTACCTATAGTAACAGTGGATAATAGTCTCTGGGAAGGGAGTGTGACTGTGGGATAACAGGTATAGTAGGGAGAGATGGTGTCTATAGTAACAGTGGATAATAGTCTCTGGGAAGGGAGTGTGACTGTGGGATAGCAGGTATAGTAGGGAGAGATGTGTCTATAGTAACAGTGGATAATAGTCTCTGGGAAGGGAGTGTGACTGTGGGATAGCAGGTATAGTAGGGAGAGATGGTGTCTATAGTAACAGTGGATAATAGTCTCTGGGAAGGGAGTGTGACTGTGGGATAGCAGGTATAGTAGGGAGAGATGGTGCCTATAGTAACAGTGGATAATAGTCTCTGGGAAGGGAGTGTGACTGTGGGATAGCAGGTATAGTAGGGAGAGATGGTGTCTATAGTAACAGTGGATAATAGTCTCTGGGAAGGGAGTGTGACTGTGGGATAGCAGGTATAGTAGGGAGAGATGGTGCCTATAGTAACAGTGGGATAATAGTCTCTGGGAAGGGAGTGTGACTGTGGGATAGCAGGTATAGTAGGGAGAGATGTGTCTATAGTAACAGTGGATAATAGTCTCTGGGAAAGGAGTGTGACTGTGGGATAGCAGGTATAGTAGGGAGAGATGGTGTCTATAGTAACAGTGGATAATAGTCTCTGGGAAGGGAGTGTGACTGTGGGATAGCAGGTATAGTAGGGAGAGATGGTACCTATAGTAACAGTGGATAATAGTCTCTGGGAAGGGAGTGTGACTGTGGGATAACAGGTATAGTAGGGAGAGATGGTGTCTATAGTAACAGTGGATAATAGTCTCTGGGAAGGGAGTGTGACTGTGGGATAGCAGGTATAGTAGGGAGAGATGGTGTCTATAGTAACAGTGGATAATAGTCTCTGGGAAGGGAGTGTGACTGTGGGATAGCAGGTATAGTAGGGAGAGATGTGTCTATAGTAACAGTGGATAATAGTCTCTGGGAAGGGAGTGTGACTGTGGGATAGCAGGTATAGTAGGGAGAGATGGTGTCTATAGTAACAGTGGATAATAGTCTCTGGGAAGGGAGTGTGACTGTGGGATAGCAGGTATAGTAGGGAGAGATGGTGCCTATAGTAACAGTGGATAATAGTCTCTGGGAAGGGAGTGTGACTGTGGGATAGCAGGTATAGTAGGGAGAGATGGTGTCTATAGTAACAGTGGATAATAGTCTCTGGGAAGGGAGTGTGACTGTGGGATGGCAGGTATAGTAGGGAGAGATGGTGCCTATAGTAACAGTGGGATAATAGTCTCTGGGAAGGGAGTGTGACTGTGGGATAGCAGGTATAGTAGGGAGAGATGGTGTCTATAGTAACAGTGGATAATAGTCTCTGGGAAGGGAGTGTGACTGTGGGATAGCAGGTATAGTAGGGAGAGATGGTGTCTATAGTAACAGTGGATAATAGTCTCTGGGAAGGGAGTGTGACTGTGGGATAGCAGGTATAGTAGGGAGAGATGGTACCTATAGTAACAGTGGATAATAGTCTCTGGGAAGGGAGTGTGACTGTGGGATAACAGGTATAGTAGGGAGAGATGGTGTCTATAGTAACAGTGGATAATAGTCTCTGGGAAGGGAGTGTGACTGTGGGATAGCAGGTATAGTAGGGAGAGATGTGTCTATAGTAACAGTGGATAATAGTCTCTAGGAAGGGAGTGTGACTGTGGGATAGCAGGTATAGTAGGGAGAGATGGTGCCTATAGTAACAGTGGATAATAGTCTCTGGGAAGGGAGTGTGACTGTGGGATAGCAGGTATAGTAGGGAGAGATGGTGCCTATAGTAACAGTGGATAATAGTCTCTGGGAAGGGAGTGTGACTGTGGGATAGCAGGTATAGTAGGGAGAGATGGTGTCTATAGTAACAGTGGATAATAGTCTCTGGGAAGGGAGTGTGACTGTGGGATAGCAGGTATAGTAGGGAGAGATGGTGCCTATAGTAACAGTGGGATAATAGTCTCTGGGAAGGGAGTGTGACTGTGGGATAGCAGGTATAGTAGGGAGAGATGTGTCTATAGTAACAGTGGATAATAGTCTCTGGGAAAGGAGTGTGACTGTGGGATAGCAGGTATAGTAGGGAGAGATGGTGCCTAGAGTAACAGTGGATAATAGTCTCTGGGAAGGGAGTGTGACTGTGGGATAGCAGGTATAGTAGGGAGAGATGGTGTCTATAGTAACAGTGGATAATAGTCTCTGGGAAGGGAGTGTGACTGTGGGATAGCAGGTATAGTAGGGAGAGATGGTACCTATAGTAACAGTGGATAATAGTCTCTGGGAAGGGAGTGTGACTGTGGGATAGCAGGTATAGTAGGGAGAGATGGTACCTATAGTAACAGTGGGATAATAGTCTCTGGGAAGGGAGTGTGACTGTGGGATAACAGGTATAGTAGGGAGAGATGGTGTCTATACTAACAGTGGATAATAGTCTCTGGGAAGGGAGTGTGACTGTGGGATAGCAGGTATAGTAGGGAGAGATGGTGCCTATAGTAACAGTGGATAATAGTCTCTGGGAAGGGAGATACTATACCTGCTATCCCACAGTCACACTCCCTTCAGCTAGGCTTGGGGGGTCTATGTAGGGTAGGGAGGTAGGGTTTTTTAACTTTTGGGTTGAATTCTCCTTTAAATGTAAATTGAAGAGCTGCTGAATAAAAAGCTAAATAACTCAAAAACCACCTTTAAAAAAAATTGAAAACCAATTGCAAATTGTCTCAGAATATCCCTCTCTACATCACACTAACAGTTAATTTAAAGGTGAACATCCCCTTTAAGAGTCGGGTGAAGACGGAGAATTTGCCAGAAAGCGACACTGTGCTGGAAGGGTTTCGCTATTTCATCTTTATTTCTATTTCTCGCACCAAACAAACTGCAAATAGCCAGAAACAAACAATTTCACCAAAAAGTGACGTTGTTACTCCAGGGGGAAATTTCTGCCGATGTTTCTTCCACGTGACCTTGTGAAGGTGAGAGACGAGGAAATAACGAATCTCAATGTTTGTGGGAGACAGATCTGTCGTATTGTAAAAAGGCGATGGGTTAATAAGGACAGAATAAACGTCATGGCCGGATAGTAAAGGGCAAGTTCAACACTGAGGGGCCAGATAGGGAAGCTGCTCCTGGGAGACTGTTGTGAGGCTAATATAAAGGAAAAGTAAGAGCAAGTTACAGAATATGATGAAATATTGGGTGTGGGTGGAACAGGCAATGCACCATTGGGGGGGAGACGCTGTTGTTCCCGGGGGGCTATTAATAGTCATGTGGTGGGGGGGGGGAACATTCATTTAAATGAAAAGCAGAAAGAAACGTGTAATTCGCCGGCGTCTGTCACTGTCAGGAGCGAAACGCTTCGCCTCCCCGGCTAATGTACCTGCACCGCAGAACTGTAATAAACGACAATGAAAATAATATTGTTTCTTGTCATAAAGCCTCGGGCTGCGCGTTCTGCCCCTGGGAGCGCAATAAATATCCAGGGGGGGGCAGACAAAATGGATCGACAAAAACTGCAGCTGCTGAAACCGCAGTTACTGTAGGAGCGCAGCGTTCGGGTTAATCCTGCACTGTAAATAGGGCTAACTAGGGGTTAATAAGGGTAACGATTGGTTACTAAGGGTAACTAGGGCTAATATGAGTGATTTCATGATAATATGGATCTGTCTAACTGCAAAGAAATTCACAGAACAGAGCGGGGGAAAGAGATCTCACCATCAGCATAGGAAGGGGTTCTTTACTGTAAGGGCAGTCAGGTTATGGGATTCCCTACCAAGAGAGGGGAATGAGTGATTCATTGGTGGGGAGGAAAGGAGATCTCACCATCAGCATAGGAAGGGGTTCTTTACTGTAAGGACAGTCAGGTTATGGGATTCCCTACCAAGAGAGGGGAATGAGTGATTCATTGGTGGGGAGGAAAGGAGATCTCACCATCAGCATAGGAAGGGGTTCTTTACTGTAAGGACAGTCAGGTTATGGGATTCTGAACAATAATTACTAAAGCTGATTGAACAATATTTTTTGTAAACTTTTTTTCATTACATGTATCTATTTATTTACCTTGTAATAAAAGCAGATGGAATGAAGGTGGGGAGAAGGCAGTGTATGAGGGGGAGATACTTTGCAGTGATATATGTATTTAATTACAGGAGGAATATCCGAGCGCTGGTAACTTTAATGGGATAATCGTTCAGTTTTATTGTCTCTCTGAGAGGGGCTATAGTTCTATTTAACTGGTTTAACCCCCAACAGATAAAATTGAGTTACAGCGACTGGAAACAACTTGTGATTTATGTGGTGCCCCCCCCCCCCACACTGGTCTGAACCACTAGCTGGAGGGGCGGGGAGTTTGGGGGGACATTGCTCTGATTCTCTGCACAATTATGTTCCAGATCTTCCTTTTCATTGGCTGATTTTCTGTAATTAGCCCCAGGCCAATCCCTGATCCTTCCATTGGGGAAGAATAACGAGCAGAACAAACCATTCATTGGCTCTTGGGGTTTATAGAGTGCAGTAAATAGAGTGCGCTGCTCCCCCCTGCAAAAAAAATCTTCAGAAGGGCCTGGCGCACTCCGCCCCCATCCTCCCGCCCACTTCTTGCCCCACCCATTCCCACATCTGACCCGCCCACTCCCACACACTTCCTGCCCCGCCCATTCCCACCTCTGTTCCGCCCACTTCCTGCCCCGCCCATTCCCACATCTGATCCGCCCACTCCCACCCACTTCCTGCCCCGCCCAATCCCACCTCTGATCCGCCCACTTCCACCCACTTCCTGCCCCAGCCCATTCCCACCTCTGACCCGCCCACTCCCACCCACTTCCTGCCTCCTTCCTCTATAGTCAGCCACTGGGTTTAACGTTTATCTCTTGGCCTTAAAGGGGAGATATGACTGGGTATAGGGGCAATACATACTAACTATATATATATATATATATGTGTGTGTGTGTGTACTTCAGGTATAGGTCCGTTATCCAGAAACCCGTTATCCAGAAAGCTCCGAATTACAGAAAGGCCGTCTCCCGTAGACTCCATTTTATGATTTCCTTTTTCTGTGTAATAATAAAACAGTCGCTTGTACTTGATCCCAACTAAGATCTAATTATTCACACACTGACTGATACTCAAACACTTTTTATAGTGGCAGGAACATTCGTGGAGGGAGCGGGTCTTGGCTAGTGATGGGCGAATTTCTTTCCGTTTCGCCGGAAAATTCACAGAAAATTTGATACTCGAAAATTGACGCCCGCGTCAATTTGGGACGTGCGTCCAAAAAGTCACTCATGGCAAGTTCGACGCAGGCGTTAAAGTCAATGGGCGTCCGGATAGTGTTGACGCGCAGCAATTTTGACGCGGCCAAAATTTTCCGCCAAAACACGTAAATTCGCTGCAAATTGGCACTGGGCGAATTTATTCCCCCATCACTAGTCTTGGCTGGTGGAGTTTTTTCCTGCCTGTGATCTCCACTAGACATAAAGCAGCAGTTGAGCCAATAATACATTTGGGATTCGGAGCACATTCGCTTCCCTCAGTCCAAGCTGGCGGTGCATCTGCATTAAGTGCAAGTCATTTCCAAGGTTCCACATGATGAATTAGGGAGATTACAAGAGACATAACTTTGTTTTACAATCACACCTGGCGCTGATACAACAATCCTTTGGCTCCGGCCTGAGCTGCACGTGGCCCCCCGGGATCCCCAGAAGAGAAGGGGCTCCAGCTGCTGCAACCGAGATCCTCCCCAAACACTCACATCTCAATCCCAAGCCTCAATCATACGGCCCCTCAGCGGGTCCCTAATATCCCCCATAAATGCTTGAGAAATAAAATGCTACCTGGTAACCCAGCTTAAAGGGGAAGTTCAGCTCCAGAAATGGTATTGTAAAAGTACACGGAAAATAATGTTTTTTTTAACTATTTTTGAACCATTCGAAAAAATTTTCATAAAAACGAAATTCCTGTTTGATCTCCTGGCTTTTGAGGGGGGCAACGTTTTTATTAACAGATGTACTGAAGCTGTGGGACAGATTTTAGCAACTGTCAGGGAGTATGTTCAGTAGGGGCTGCTGGGATATGGAGTTACTTCTGTAACAGTTGCTATGGGACAGACATTAGTAACGTTGAAGGAGCATGCTGGGTAATCCTTTCATTTTGCAAAAAAGTAGCTGAATTTGAGTCGGATAAAACGTTTCCTGTGAAGCTCAAGAGAGAATAAACTGGTGATATTTCCAATACTCATTGGTGCCACCCAAACTTACTGGTTAGTGCCCACTGGTGCCCACCCATCACCTGCGAGTGAGACGCTTCATGACGCTCCCTGAGATAAAGATCTTGTTTAATGAGCTCACTGGCAATGAAGTAGTTAACGGCAAGGGGACGCCTCCACTAACGAGTGTTTTAATCAACGCTTCTATTTCAATTTCAAATTGGCAAATTGTCAGACTAAATCCCGACTCCTAATTAGGATTATAAAAATATTCCTCCTGACTGGGGAATCAAGTTGGGCTTTAATGTGCCATTTGCATCCTGATTCCGAGCCGAGGGGAGTTCGGGAGAAATGGTTTTCGGTTGGACAAACATTGCTTTACCCTGGTGACTATTCCTCACTCTGGATTCCTAACCATGTGCCCCTTTCCTAACCAATCAGACGGGAAATTCCTAATTGCAGGTCTGGGATAGAACCAGGGAAATTCACTGCAGGATCATGAAAAACATCAAATTCCCTAATTCTGCCCCCTCATGTCATGTGATTTATGGATTCCCTTTGGTTTCAGCCAAAATTCTAAATCCCGTCGAAAAAGACTGATTGCCAAGCTCAATCCAGAATCCCTAAATTTGGAATATTCTATTTCCTTTAAATCAGGACCCAAAATGTGGTATTTGTGTTTTTTAGGGCTGGTTCTCAGAATCCCTTTAATCAAGTGAATTGTCTTCCTCCAATAGGAATAGAAACAGGCGCATCACTCGATTGCATCATAAAACATAATATTTTGGGTAGGGATGCACCGAATCCACTTTTTTGGATTCGGCCGAACCCCCGAATCCCTCGCGAAAGATTCGGCCGAAAACCGAACCAAATCCGAACCGGAAGGGAAACATTTTTTACTTCCTTGTTTTCTGACAAAAATTCATACAATTTCCTTCCCGCCCCTAATTTGCATATGCAAATTAGGATTCGGTTCGGCCAGGCAGAAGGATTCGGCCGAATCCGAATACTGCTGAAAAAGGCCGAATCCCGAACCGAATCCTGGATTCGGTGCATCCCTAATTTTGGGGTTCCCCCAGGAAAATGTTCAAGATACTTTGTCCTAGTTACTTTTCCTTTCTTCTTCCTTCCAGCAAATTCAGCCCTGTCTTGCTTTATGGCAGGGATTCTAGACAGACACCAGTTATCCAGAATGATCAGGACCTGGGGTTTTCCGGATAACGGATCTTACTGAAAGTTGGGTCTTCATACCTTACGTCTACTAGAAAATCATATAAACATGAAATAAAGCCAATAGGCTGGTTTTGCCTCCAATAAGGATTAATTATATCTTAGTTGGGATCAGGTACAAGTTACTGTTTTATTATTACAGGTATGGGACCTGTTATCCAGAATACTCGGACCTGGGGTTTTCTGGATAACGGATCATTCCATTATTTGGATCTTCATACCTTAAGTCTACTAGAAAATCATATAAACATGAAATAAAGCCAATAGACTGGTTTTGCTTCCAATAAGGATTAATTATATCTTAGTTGGGATCAAGTACAAGCGACTGTTTTATTATTACACAGAAAAAGGAAATCATTTTTAAACATTTGGATTATTTGGATAAAATGGAGTCTATGAGAGATGACCTTTCTGAAATTCCTGGATAACGGGTTTCTGGATAATGGATCCTATACCTGTACCTATTCAAAACCCCTTTACAGCACTGTTGGCTGGAGAGGCCTATGAGGCATTACTAATAAGAACAATTTATAATTAGCGATGGGCGGATTTCTCCCATTTTGCTTCGCCTAAAAATTGTGAACTTTGAACGTTTTCACTTAAAAATCGAGTAATGCGAACGTTTTCACTTAAGAATCGAGCAATCGGAATGTCTTCACTAAAATTGAGCAATTTGAAAGTTCTTATGAAAAATCGAGCAATTTGAACATTTTCAAGGAAAAATCGAGCTATTCAAATGTTTTCGCGGAAAAATCATGAAGTTCAAACGTTTCCAACTAAAAAAACGTGCAATTCAAAAGTTTTCACTTAAAAATCGAGCAATTCTAATGTCCACTAAAATTGAGCAATTCGAATGTTTTCACAAAATAACGAGCAATTCAAAGGCTTTCACGGAAAAATCATGAAAATCGGAAATTGCCGCCGGCATATTTTGGCGGGAGATTCACGAATTTATTAGCCGGTGGCAAAACGCGGAAATTCAGCGTGAATTTGTGCCATCACTATTTATACAGTCACATTGTTTAGTGATAGTAAATACCGCAGTACTATCGAAGCTCGTGTATAAGATTAAAGGGTAAAATGGACAGAAAGATGTGAATTCTTTTTCTCACAGCAGAATTGATGAGCGAGCGCTGAGACCTGAGAGCTGAAGCTAAAATGTTTCATTGCATGTGGGGGACACGGGGGGCCTCACAGTCCTGGGACTGATAGAAAGTGACTGCGTTTCGCTGCTTCTCTGCTCGCGTTTAACGTCCCCTTATGAGACTGTCAATCATTCACCGGCTTTATCCGAGACTGCCAGTTAGAGCGCTGAGAGCCAGAGCGTCCGAGTGATGAGTCAATCAGCAGCAAGTGTCACCTGGGGCCCCGCGGCCCCCTCTTCTGTCAATAGACGGGAGCTAATGCAACTGTCACCTGCTGAGACCTGACACAATGACAAACTAGGTGCCAAAAGCTGTATCTGACAGTGGGGCGACTGTCTCTTTTCTTATGTACGGGGCCCTGGGCAGTCACAGTTAATTGTATCCTCTTCCCAAAAACACAGCTTTGGCCCCTATTATTATTATTATTATTATTATTATTATTAACATGTATTTTTAGGGCTCCAACATATCGCGCAGCGCTGTAAAATAAATGTGTTTATTCAGGATTTGGTGCAATTGCCTGTGGGATGTTGACAGTTGCATTTCAGTGGCAGCTGGAGGGCCGCAGGTTGTACATCCCTTTTTAGGGATGCACCGAATCCACTTTCTTGGATTCGGCCGAACCCCCGAATCTGCCACGAAGGATTCGGCCGAATACCGAACCGAATCCGAACCCTAATTTGCATATGCAATTAGGGGTGGGAAGGGGAAAACATTTTTTACTTCGTTGTTTTCTGACAAAAAGTCATGCAATTTCCCTCCCCGCCCCTAATTTGCATATGCAAATTAGGATTCGGATTCGGTTCGGCCCGACAGAAGGATTCGGCCGAATCCGAATCCTGCTGAAAAAGGCCGAATCCTGGATTCAGTGCATCCCTATCCCTTTTATATACAGTATATACTGAAAATAATATCACACAGTATTATAATACTCCCTGTCTATCTGTATCTGTTTCTTATCCAAGTGGCGCCCACAAATTGCCTCCCCAATTGTACCCCAAGCCCCACCTGCAAATGGTTACCCCACGGCTTACCTTCTGGTCCAGGCTGTAGGCCAGCACCCAGTCCTCCTGCTTTGGGTGGAAGAGGAGACTCTGGATGTAGAAGTTGAGTCGGTATTTCTGGTAAGTGGCTCCGGCGTCGGAACTGATTAATAAGCTGCTCTCCGTGTCGGGGTCACTCAGGAGCATTATCTGTAAGACATCGGGGTACAGTGTCACCAACCTGCTCATTGACATGAGTTGCTTACAATGAACAAAGGGGTGTCATCTTTTGGGAATCAACGTGTTGGTTAAAGGGGTGGTTCAACTTTAAGTATGTTATAATGCTGAGCAACTTTTCAATTGGTCTTATTTTTCTCCTTATTTTATTGTTTTTGAATTATTTGCCTTCTTCTTCTGACTCTTTCCAGCTTTCAAGCAACTATTGGTCTTCATTATTTATTTTTATAGTTTTTGAATTATTTGCCTTCTCTTTCCAACTCGTTCCAGTTTTAATATGGGGGTCACTGACCCCACCTAAAAAACAAATACTCTGTAAGGCAACAAATGTATTGTCATTGCTACTTTTTATTACTCGTCTTTCTATTCAGGCCTCTCCTATTCATATTCCAGTCTCTTATTCAAATCAGTGCATGGTTGCTAGGGGAATTTGGACCCTAACAACCAGACGTCTGAAATTACAAACTGGAGAGCTGCTGAATAAAACTAAATAACTCAAAAACCACAAATAATAAAAAAAAATGAAAACCAATTGCAGAATATCCCTCTCTACATCATACTAACCGTTAATTTAAAGGTGAACAACCCCTTTAATTTGCTACACTGATAACCCCCTGCCCAATGCAGGGCAATTACCCCCCCCCCAGCCCCAGTATTTGTTTTAGTCGTCCCATAATGCAATATTCCCTGGGCATGTTGGCAGTGTCAGGGGGGCAGTAAATGACCCATATTAGCCGCCCATTTCTTTTCTGCTCCATCCAGTGACTTGTGTGGGCGACAGTTCAACTCATTTGTTAAAGGGGAAACTGCCACTCGCAATTATCGGTTTCCAGAGGACACATCCCCCGGTGATTTAGATAAATTGCATTTCATTAAGTGCCAATAAACAAAGTCCTGTTGGAACCAGCCTCTTGCCAGAACTTGGCGCTGCCATTTGTAACTGCCACCCGGGCAGGAGCAGAACCAGGGACGCGTCACTCGTAATAAATCTCTTCTTTAAAAGAAATCCTTTTCCCTATTAGGAGATTAAATGGCAGCCGTTATTACTTGCCCTTTCTTTTAATAGATGCACTTTGTTGCCCCTGCACCGCTGGAGATGCTGCAAATGATAAAGTTAAAGGAGAAGTAAACCATTGCATTTTAATAATACTCATGGTTTAAGAGAAAGTGAGCCTGGACAGCTAGTCAGATAGGCTTTATAGTAAGTTCAGGATATTTTGCATATTTCATTGAAGAAACAGCTGCGGGTCATTCTTGATTTACAGACTGTTAGAGAACATTGTTTGTTTCAGACTATAAAACCATTCCATTTACATTACAATAGGGTCGGTGCAGTCCTATTTTCTGTTAAAGGCCCTTACACACGGCCGTTTTGAGCTGCGCTCCCCTGAGTTCTGGTTTCACGTGTTCAGCCGCAGGGGAGCGAAGGAGTAGACGCACGCCATTACTGTCGAGGGGGCTGTACTCACATAGACGCATGTAAGCGCAGAACGCTGGTTGGGACGCATGTTGCATTTTACCTGAGTTCGGCGCTTACATGCGTCCGTGTGAGTACAGCCCCCTTGACAGTAATGTTGTGTGTTTACTCCTTTGCTCCCCTGCGGCTGAACACGTGAAACCAGAACGCAGGGGAGCGCAGCTCAAAACGGCCGTGTGTAAGGGCCCTAAATGTGGACCAGGGCCGCTGCTACATTCAGGCCCTCACCTCCTGGTCTGATAATACGGCAGTTAGATTTAGGCCTATACCATATCTCCCAACATTTTGGAAACAGAAAATAGACAAAAAGATATGCCATGCGGCAACATTTTGACCACACCCATTTTTGTGGCCACCCCCTAATTACCAGGTTCATTTTACAAAATTTTGCAGGTTATCAAAGTTTGAACACATTTCTATGGTTGTTATGGGTTATTGCAGTTTTTCAAATGAAGGTGGATTGCCCTTTAAGCTGTGAGTCTAAGTTCTCCCAAGAGACCTGCTTATCTTAAACTGTTACAAAAGTATCTATTCTGGGCTCTCTGCCAAAAGCCAATTAAATTAGAAACTTTGTATCTTTTTCTGGCTGTTCAGTGCAGGAGATCAAAGAGAAAGTCGGGACCTCCCGCGAAAAATGGGACAGTTGGGAGTTATGCTACACTTTACCTGTTCTGCCCATATCTCTGCTACATTTAGGCCTACACTTCCTTTACTTTCAATAACTCTGCTACACTTAGTTATAGACCTGGTCTGACAATACCTCCGTTAGATTTAGGTTTACACTTCCTGTTCTTACAATATGACGGTTAAATTTAAGCCGACACTTCCTGGTCTGACAATATGACAGTTAGATTTAGGCCTACACTTCCCGGTCTGACAATATGACAGTTAGATTTAGGACTACACTTCCTGGTCTAACAATATGACAGTTAGATTTAGGCATACACTTCCTGGTCTGACAATACAACAGTTGGATTTAGGCCTACACTATCTGGTCTGACAATATGCCAGTTAGATTTAGGCCTACAGTTCCTGGTCTGACAATATGACAGTTAGATTTAGGCCTACACTTCCTGGTCTGACAATATGACAGTTGGATTTAGGCCTACACTTCCTGGTCTGACAATATGACAGTTAGATTTAGGCTTACACTATCTGGTCTGACAATATGACAGTTAGATTTAGGCCTACATTTCCTGGTCTGACAATATGACAGTTAGATTTAAGCCTACACTTCCTGGTCTGACAATATGACAGTTAGATTTAGGCCTACACTTCCTGGTCTGACAATATGACAGTTAGATTTAGGCCTACACTATCTGGTCTGACAATATGACAGTTAGATTTAGGCATACACTTCCTGGTCTGACAATACAACAGTTGGATTTAGGCCTACACTATCTGGTCTGACAATATGACAGTTAGATTTAGGCCTACACTATCTGGTCTGACAATATGACAGTTAGATTTAGGCCTACACTTCCTGGTCTGACAATACAACAGTTGGATTTAGGCCTACACTATCTGGTCTGACAATATGACAGTTAGATCATACCTCCCAACTGTCCCTTTTTCGGAGGGACAGTCCCTCTTTTGACAGCTCAACCTGCAGTCCCTCATTTGTACTGGAAAGTCCCTCTTTTCTCTGCACTGAACTTAATTGGCTTTTAGCAGAGAGCCCAGAACAGCTAACAGGTGCAAATAAGATACTTAGTAACAATTTTGAGACACAAAAACACAGTTTAGATAAGGAGAAATATTTTCAAACTTTCATAACCTGCCAAATTTTGTAAAACAAACATGGTAATTAGGGGGTGTGGTCACAGAAAGGGGTGTGGTCAAAAAATTGCTGCGCTACATGCGGGAAAAATTTATTTGTCCCTCTTTTTACTTCCAAAATGTTGGGAGGTATGCTACACTATCTGGTCTGACAATATGACAGTTAGATTTAGGCCTACACTTCCTGTTCTACCACATCACATCCAGGCCCAGACAAAACTCGAGTGATTTCGGGTTCCACGGAAGCAGTGCTGGGTCGCTGGAAGCAGACAGACTGACTCCACACTCGGAGTAAAACAGAACCAATGATTTTTCCTGTCTGTGGATAAACCAGACTTCATTGTTTGGGGGACTCTGTGCGGCTAAAGTGAGATAAATGGTCCGTTTGTGACAGGATTTCCCGGGCAGCAGCAGCAGCCGCAGTTATTTGTAATGAATCTCCCTGGTACTTCTCTCTCCTCATTCAGACAAATGACTGTGCCTCTCGCAGGCGCCAACAAACGCTGATCTCTTTATTTACCGACTCCTCGAGTGCTGACAGCTTTATTTACTAATGCCGAAGCCTCTGACTTAAAGGGACAGTCCGCTTGGTTTTCCTGATGTCTTTTTCTAAGTGAAGTCCCCTACTGGGTCAGTTATACAAGCTCCCTGCAGTCCTTTCACTGGCTCCCTACTTTGCTTCCTGATTTTCTGCTAAAATAAGCCCCTCCCACCAGCAAGGGCAAGATGGCTGCCTACTGCCCACTTACTTCTACCTCTACTAACAGTGTCCAGTGTCAGGATACAGAAACAATATCCTAAAGAGAACAGTCCAGAGAAGGGTGACAAAGCTAATAAAAAGAATCAAGGCTATCGGCTTTAACCCTTTAAGTGCCAGACATTGATCAGTTGGTGGAACATAGTTCAAGGTCTGACCAGGAACTGTAAAACCTCTGGTAGTTTTTATAGTGGAACCCTGTATCCTTGGCTTAAAGGCGTAATAAATGTCCGTACTTGGACTGTTTCCAGCGACGCCACTTAAAGGGACAGTGCCATAATCACCTCAATTCTAATAATTCCCACCATTGGGAAAAAAGTATTTCTGTAAGGGGCCCTGTGGCCCCCTTGTGATTTGAAGTTGATAAGGGGCAGAGCTTGTGGGAAAGTGGGTGGGATTTGTGCAGGTCATGCATGACAATGAAGCATAATGGGGAGTGGCCATGCATTCACAAGACATATTTTTTGATGGTCCCATTCTTTTTATTGTTAGGACCCAGGTGCCGGGTAATAATAGGGCCCCATAATTACTGAGAGTGGCCCTGGTTGTTCCATTTCATGATTAACATAAGTTTTCACTGTGCAACGAATCTTCATGTTTCTTTCCATGTTTTCCCTGGAAAATGAATCAGCGAATGAGCAAAACCCTAATTACAGAATCTCTCATTCTGCAATAACCTCACATTGACTTGTTTTGTCTTTCTCCAAAATCCAATAAAATTCTGAGTGACAAAAAGCGAGATAGCGCCGCCGCTTATTGTCAGAAAAGGAAATAGAAAAACAGAGACGCGGCGGGAGCGAATAAATTCCCTCGTTCCACTGCGCGAAAATAAATGCAACTTTTTTATTAGCAAAGTCAATTATTTCCTAAAACGACTTTCTTTTTTCATAATATGAACCTTGTTGTTTCCTGGAAGTGAATGGAGACTTTGTGTCTGAAATGCCAAGTCCTCAGGTCCCAAACACTGGGAGACTGGGGGTTTTATGGGGGATCAGAGACAAACAAAAGTGATGTCCCCATGTACAATGCCAAGTGTTGATTCAGTGGGCGCAGCGGGAAACCCACCCTCTGGAGGGATAACTGGCATCTCCCTATCTGTCAGTCCCGATTTCACCCGGAGAGCCCGGTTTTTGGATGGGCTGCCCGGGTGAAAATTAGGACATCCAGATGGGAAATTTAAGTGAATGACATCAGCCAACTGCTTATCGATATGTCATCAGTCCCGCCCCTGATGTCACCTGCCCCACCTCCCCAAGTCACTGCCCCGCCCCCTGCGTGTTTTCACCCAAAAAAAAAAAAGGTTGCAACCCTAAGGAAAAGTCTGGGTGGGGCAGATACCTGAATGTATAATGCCAATTAAGGATGCACCGAATCCAGGATTCGGTTTGGTATTTGGTCGAATCTTTCATGAAGGATTTGAATGAATCCCAAATAATGGATTAAGAGCATCCCTAATATTGGCAATGGTAATGGGGTAGGGCTGTTTTCATGGTTTGGTTTGGAGACAATGACATTCCTGACAATTCCGTGCTTCCTACTTTGTGGCAACAGTTTGGAGGGCTCCAGTTTCAGCACAAAAATGCCCCCATGCACAGAGCCAGGTCGATACAGAATGGTTTTGAGAAGATGGGAAGAACTTGACCTCATCCCAGTTGAACCCCTGTAGGATGAATTGGACCCCCGACTGTGAGTCTGATCCCCAACATCACTGCCCAACCTCACTAATTCTCTTGTGGCTGAATGGATGCAACTCCCAGTAACAACTCCCAGCAACAATGTTCAACATCTAGTGGGAACATTCCCAGAAGCACCGTGACAGTTATAGAAGGAAAGAGAGGGGCAACCCAACCGAACCCCTGTGAGATGAATTGGAACCCCGACTGTGAGCCTGATCCCCAATATCACTGCCCAACCTCACTAATGCTCTTGTGTCTGAATGGAAGCAACTCCCAGCAACAACTCCCAGCAACAATGTTCCAGCATGTAGTGGGGCCTTCCCAGAAGCACTATAGTTATATAAAGGGAGGAGCAACCTAACTGAACCCCTATGGGATAAATTGGAACCCTAACTGTGAGCCTGACCCCCAACATCATTGCCTCACTAATGCTCTTGTGGCTGAATGTAAGCAACTCCCAGTAACAACTCCCAGCAACAATGTTCAACATCTAGTGGGAACCTTCCCAGAAGCACCAGGGCAGTTATAGAAGCAAAGAGAGGGGCAACCCAACTGAACCCCTGTGAGATGAATTGGAACCCCGACTGTGAGCCTGATCCCCAATATCACTGCCCAACCTCACTAATGCTCTTGTGACTGAATGGAAGCAACTCCCAGCAACAACTCCCAGCACCAATGTTCAGCATCTAGTGGGAACCTTCCCAGAAGCACCAGGGCAGTTATAGAAGCAAAGAGAGGGACAGCCCAATTGAACCCCCTTGGGTTAGGAATGAGACGTCGGTTCTGTTACCTACTGGGCTTCGGAGCATTTACACTTGTTTATTTTACTCTAAGAAAAAAGCATAAAAACCAATGTGTAGGGTATAAAAGTGAAAACATTCATCCTGAATGTGTATTTTAATAAACAGGGAAAATATTGGAGAGTAGGAAAAACAGCACTTTTTACTCAAACTTCCATGTGCAACGATCCCTAATGTTAGTAAATCTGCACCTCGCCAGGATTCACATTGAGCTAAAGGTTCCCGAGCGACTTCTTTGGGTTTTATTCTCTGAATCGTGAATTTCTTTGTGGGAACGAAAGACAAATCCATTTCCCCGCATGGCTGGTCTCCCTCAGCTGCCAGACACTGGATCCGATCCAGACAATGAGCCACCGACACAACATTATTCAGCTTCAGGTTCTGTCTGGGGATTTTATGGGTTTTCTTCCGAATACTGGATGATATTTTTGAACCAGAGCGTGCGGATTGTGTATTAATATTGTATCATCACCTCAAAGTCTGTATCTTATTCAGTGTAATTGCAGTTCATTCTCTGCAAGGGATTTAACCCCTGAAGTCCCTGATGGTGATACCAGGGCAGGACCAGGGGTGGGTTTCTAGCAGAGGTTTGTCACCGCTAATTAGAAGCCATTACAATATCTCACACTCTACTAAGGGTTAATGGCACAAGAGATGCAAAGTAAATAGGATGAAATTCCCACGTTGTATCATGACAAAACCAGACGTTTCCCAGGAACTTGTACATAATGTAAGAAAGATTATCCTTATTAAATGTGCCCGGCGGCAGCTCAGCGGGTATCAATGAAGAGCCAAGAGCAGAACTACGTCAATAATGACAAGATACTTGTGTAGAATTTACCAAAGCAGAGTAACAGCCTCGATGGGAAGCAACTTCAGCAAATCACAATGTGTTATAGGAATTATAGGAATACCAACTGAGCAGGGGTTATACCAGTATAAAGGCAAAATAAATTGTATAAGATGTATAAGAACATTTACTGAGAAGTCCTCCAGATCTTTGGGTTCATGTTCTCCTTCATATTCAACTGTACTATACACAGGTACCAGCTATAGGCACTAGAACTACAGGCTGACAGCAGAGCAAAATGGCAATGGTGCAAAAAGATGGAGACAGTAGAGCAAGATGGAGACAGTAGGACAAGATAGAGACAGTAGGACAAGATAGAGACAGTAGGACAAGATAGAGACATTAGGACAAGATGGAGACAGTTGAGCAAGATGGAGACAGTAGGACAAGATGGAGACAGTAGGACAAGATAGAGACAGTAGGACAAGATGGAGACAGTTGAGCAAGATGGAGACAGTAGAGCAAGATGGAGACAGTAGGACAAGATGAAGAATATAGGATAAGATGTAGACAGTAGGACATGATGGAGACAGTAGGGGTCATTTATAAATACTGGGCAAATTTGTACCTGGGCAGTAACCCATAGCAACTAATCAGTGATCAGCTTTTTTCAGCCAGCTGCAGGTTGAACACTGAAAGCAAACCTCTGATTGGTTGCTATGGATTACTGCCCAGGTGCAAATTTGCCAAGTGTTTATAAATTACCCCCAGTAGGTCAAGACGGAGACAGTAGGACAAGATGGATACAGTAGTATAAGATGGAGACAGTAGAGAAAGATGAAGACAGTAGGACAATATGGAGACCGTAGAGCAAGATGGAGACAGTTGGGCAAGATGGGGACAGTAGAGCAAGATGAAGACAATAGGATAAGATGGAGACAGTAGGACAAGGAGGAGACAGTAAGGCAAGATGGAGACAGCAGGGCAAGATGGGGACAGTAGAGTAAGATGGAGACAGTTGGGCAAGATGGAGACAGTAGAGCAAGATAGAGACAGTAGAGCAAGATGGGGACAGTAGGACAAGATGGAGACAGTAGAGCAAGATGAAGACAATAGGATAAGATGGAGACAGTAGGACAAGAAGGATACAGTAAGGCAAGATGGAGACCACAGGGCAAGATGGAGACAGCAGGGCAAGATGGAGACAGTAGAGCAAGATGAAGACAGTAGGGCAAGACGAAGACAGTAGAACAAGATGGAGACAGTAGGGCAAGATGGAGATAACAGAGCAAGATGGAGACAGTAGGACAATATGGAAACAGTAGGACCAGATGGAGACAGTAGGACAAGATGGATACAGTAGGACCAGATGGAGACAGTAGGACAAGATGGAGACAGTAGGACCAGATGGAGACAGTAGGACAAGACGGAGACAGTAGGACAAGATGGAGACTGTAGGACAAGATGGAGACAGTAGGGTAAGATGGAGACAGTAGAGCAAGATGGAGACAGTAGGACACGATGGAGACAGTAGGACAACATGGAGATAGTAGGACAAGATAGAGACTGGTTGGTTTTATGTCTGTACAGCAGGGACACCTGTAAAGTCTGTGATTCCAGTGACATAGTCGGCACCTCATCTCCAGCCACGGAACAAGTCATTAATTTTCTCATCAAAAAATCAATTAGTAGGTAATGTAACACCTTCTCCTACACAAATAACCTGCTAATCCGTCGAAGACGAGAAAAACACTTTGCGATAATCAGACGCCGTCAGGAACGAGATGCAGAAATCAGGGCTCCCAGCCAATGAGACAGACAGTTGGACAATGGGGGGGGGGGAGTTCGTGCAGACCCCCCCTCTCTCTCAGATACAATTAGTGGTCCCATGAAATATTCATTATTATGGATGAGGGAGAAGCAGACTTGGCCGGTGAGTGGGTTACGTTGCCGCTGGCGCAGAATGGAAGGAGGGTCGGTGCCTAAATGGGTGCGAAATTATGGAAGGTGTCAGATTGATTATACGCCACAAACATGAATTCCATTCCTGCTGTTCTGGGCGACAAGAAGTGCCCACCGGTGCCCGGGCAGCTACTCGCTCAATATGGCCGATTGGCACAGATGCCTCAAACCTATTTCAGCCCAGATGGAGCACGAGCAAATAACGTCTGTGTTTTTGGGGACTGTTTTAAAGAACATGTTGATACCTTTGGCCAATGTATTCATTAATCGAGACACTTTAATTTTGGGGGCATATAATTTTACCCACATGAAATGCCCCCCTTGCCTTACCAGCTACAGCTCCATATAGAAACATGGCACATCCATGGGAGCAAGAGTGGCCCCCTTCTCATTGCACAATCCTAATTATAACAAAGGGTTTGATTTCATTGGTGGAGTCAAGTCCTTGTTACTAACTGGCAACATCCAACACAACCAATAAACTATCAACAACCACCCACCAACCACATTCCATTGAAGCTTCTGCACAACCAATGGTGTAACTAGATATTACTGGGCCCCACTGCAAATTATTTGTCAGGCCCCAAAAATGTTTAGTGGTTGATTTATGCCCCTATACCTCCTGGGCCCCCCTGCAGCCACAGGGTCTGCCTCCTCTATGGTTACACCTAGGGTTTCCACCTGGCCGGTAAATGATGGTTGATCCCAATGTTATTAATAGGGAATAAAGATAAATATATAGGAAGGTCAGTGATCCCAATGTTATTAATAGGGAATAAAGATAAATATATAGGAAGGTCAGTGATCCCAATGTTATTAATAGGGAATAAAGATAAATATATAGGAAGGTCAGTGATCCCAATGTTATTAATAGGGAATAAAGATAAATATATAGGAAGGTCAGTGATCCCAATGTTATTAATAGGGAATAAAGATAAATATATAGGAAGGTCAGTGATCCCAATGTTATTAATAGGGAATAAAGATAAATATATAGGAAGGTCAGTGATCCCAATGTTATTAATAGGGAATAAAGATAAATATATAGGAAGGCCAGTGATCCCAATGTTATTAATAGGGAATAAAGATAAATATATAGGAAGGTCAATGATCCCAATGTTATTAATAGGGAATAAAGATAAATATATAGGAAGGTCAGTGATCCCAATGTTATTAATAGGGAATAAAGATAAATATATAGGAAGGTCAAGCCTAGTTAAGCCCCTGTGCAGAACACAAGAAGTCATCTATGGACCAAAACCAGTGTTGTGACCTGAACACACAGAACGTGATATAGACCAGATATTCACCGACTGCCATCTGGGGAATGTGACAGTTGCAATATACTGTATATATATAAGTGTACACAGTGCTGTACAGGTGAAGTCTTACTTCTGTACCAACAAATGTCCAACTTCAGGAAATTAGAATTACAAAGGCAAGTGTGTAAGTGCCAATGTTGCCCCCATAGCTGTGCCTCTTCTGTTAGTGGAACTTTGTTTAAATGACTGAAGGTGTTGGTGTTACAGCAGTTTGTGTAATGGATCAGAACCACTTCCCTCCCTGCAGTCTGGGCCTCGGCTGAAACCCCTCGGGGGTCCTTGCTGGTGATTCCGCTGTCCATGTAAATTGACCGCAGCCGGAATCTCCCGCAGTCCCGTTACATTGATACAACACTTTTCATTCAATAAAAATGATTGGGTCAATGGGAAGGAATAGATTTTCTGCCCCAGGGAATTATTTAGCGGAGGAATTTGATGATAAACAAGAGAGTCGGTTTGTTGTTAGTCCTTCGTTGTTTCGTGCGACTTATAGTGAGACTTTGTCACAAGGTTAATTGTAATTAGATATTCCTGACCCCCCCCCCACATTGGTTCCATCTTTATGGTTCCTTCTATTCTTTGTACATTCACATGGTCCGCTCATACCTGTGCCCCCCGGCTCCCCCTCTTCCCATAGAATTGTAATATTATCCCCCACGCCCCTTTATATAGCCCTTCCCCTTTATTCAGCCCATCCCCTTTATACAGCCCCTCCTCTTTATACAGCCCATCCCCTTTATACAGCCCCTCCTCTTTATACAGCCCCTCCCCTTTATATAGCCTTCCCTTTATACAGCCCTCCCCTTTATACAACCACTCTCCATTATACAGCCCCTCCCCTTTATACAGCCCCTTCCCTTTATTCAGCCCCTCCTCTTTATACAGCCCCTCCCCTTTATTCAGCCCCTCCTCTTTATACAGCCCCTCCCCTTCATACAGCCCTCTCCCTAATACATCCCCTCCCTGAGAGCTGAGCTTGTTCTATTATTTGCTACAAATATCTCTCCCGCAGGGGGCGCCGTCTCATCTCTTCCCTCATTATATTGATACTGTCACTGCCACAGAGGCAATTGGGACCCCAACTTGTATAATACAATAAGGGAACTCACATATAGGTGTCACTCTGATATAAACATGCGCCCTCATATACCTGCACCCCCAAATACATGCAAACTCACAGCCAAACTCAAACCTGCAGAATAACATGCGCCCCTACATGATAGAACCTGCACCCTATGTACTAATCCCAATTTTCACGTGTTCCATTTCTTTTGCCGGGGGTCTGACTTCCTTTAACCCTTTGCTGGAGTGCGGCACTGCCCCGCGGGTATAACTGGGGTACAGACTTACCTTTCTCTTGTTGGTGGGACTCACATACAAATAGCTCAGCACCGTCTTCAATCCGACCTTCTCATTAAACTTCTCGTAAGTCGTCCCATAGTCTGTGGATCTGCCGATAAAAATATTTCCAATATTAGTCCCGCCCTCACTGAATAATAATATTATAATAATCAGAATAAACACCCGCGCCAATGGCTTCTATCAACTGAAATAACAATGTAGAGCCTTAACTGGGGCCAGCGTCCCCCAAATCCTTCAATATTCCCCCCCCCCTCCCAAATTCTTCATTATTCTCTGCTATGCAACTTTCTAGCTTGGCCTAGGAACTCACATTCCAATCACAAATATAAAGGAACCTGACACATACCCTGTGCCCCATGGCCAGACCCCCCAAGTGTCACATAACATTATATTTATTTATATTATCAGTCCTTATCTCTGGGCCTCGGTTGGTCCCACTGAAATATTGATCCGTCTCCTGCCGGGAATCAGAGCCAATGATAAAGGTCATTTCCAGTTATTTCTCTGCCTCAATAAAATGGGACAGAACTTTCTCTCCTGCTGCGAACGGCTCATGTTCTGAATATTTCTACAGATTTCACTGATTCTGCACATAAACCTACAGACAGAACCAAGTGGGCAATATCTGGGAATTATTTGGGGGTTTTCTGCCCTATACTGGCCAAACACCTGAATATCAACTCATGAGCTACAGACCTATAATGATGTACAGTTAGTTACCCACCCAATATGTATTTATATTTATACCAGGAAGGTAAAGGATTTGTACCCTGGGTACCCCTGGAACTATAGCAGGGTGACACCCCAATGTTTCTATATATCTGTAACCTTGTTATGAGCTAAGGGGGCCCAGTCTGAAGGCCAGTTAGGGGGAGATCTGATTATTAATGTTATGTCGAGGAGAAAATAAAGTGATTATAAAGTTACATTAATTAATAAATAGGAATACAAATGGTTGCAGAGGAGAGATAATTGCAATCAATCATTGGCATGAGGGATTACAAGGCTGAAATATAAACCTACTTCTCTTACAGTCGCTCCCCTTATCTGATGGTTTGGGGTTTAGAAGGAATAAATGGAGGGTTCGATACGTGGCGGCCATTAGTTTAGTTTGGGAGTGACACGTTAATGGGACAGGAATAGTCTGACTTTTATGTGATAAGAAGAAGGAATCTGAGTCCCGTAAGCTCTTCTTGGCCATTATCTGATCTCCTGGCCGGGCCACGTGGCTTTTGTGCGAATAATTTATTTGCCCTTCGCTGTTCGGCGGATTATGTCGGTGAAGGAGTTTTATCTGGCGGATTTAGATCTAGGGAAGCATTAGATGCTCAGTATCACTCTATGGCTGTAGCAGATGGAAGGTTGGGGAATTATTTCAGGATTTTATTTCATGGGTGAGGACGGCGTGAGATTAAGTGCAACAACGTGGATCCGGAGAGCAGGAGAAATTGAACACTATTTACAGCGCTTTTATGGCGCCAGTGCCGTATCCGTGTATTTATTTACCAGTGAAAAACGCCGTAAAATCCTCTTTTTTCTGCACTCGCCCATTAAGCACGAGCTGTGTCTGCGCACGGGGGGGGGTCAGAAAGCTTTTTACAAGCGATGAAAGGGGCGACTGTAGATCTAGGGAATATGTAACTCGCGGATAAACAATCCGATGAAATATTCAGACGCCTCCGCATTTATTGTTCCCATAAATATCTCTGCCGTCAGCACAAACGCCCGGGAAAAGGCAGAAGTCGGAATCATCTCCCTGTGACAGGGTTTCTGATCGGCCGAAATTGAAGTTCTGAAGCCGCGAAAAGACCCGGAGTCACGAAAGGAGCCAAAGTTGAAGTCCTGAAGCCGCGAGTTCAATTCTACTGAACACCAATGTGGGTTTTTTTTAGTTTTTTTAACCCCCTGGCCACCAATGTATTATTTTAATATTTTTTTTTTTACTTGTAAGGGGGGCCCTGGCACCAATGCTTTTTAAAAAAAACTTTTATGGGGGGCCCTGGTGCCAATGTTTGTTTTTAACTTATAGGAGGGCACTGGTCCCCAATAGCTTTTTATAACGTGTGTGGGGAGGGGAACCTCCCAAGTGTCCCTTTTTCGGAGGGACAGTCGCTCTTTTGACAGCTCAACCCGCAGTCCCTCATTTGTACTGGAAAGTCCCGATTTTTTCTGCACTGAACAGCCGGAAAAAGACTTAATTGGCTTTTAGCAGAGAGCACAGAACAGCTAACAGGTGCAAATGAGATACTTTGTAGGGGGCGTGGTCAAAAAATGACGCTGCGCTTCGTGCGAAAAAAAAAATTGTCCCTCTTTTTACTTCCAAAATGTTGGGAGGTATTTTGGGGGTTACCTTTTTTAACGCTGATGCCTCTGTGGTCTTTTAACCTTGATGTGGAGTGGGCAGGATCTGGGATGGGGCTTGGGGGTCGCCATGGGCGGGGCCCCCGAAAATTTTGTTATACAGGGTCCCATGATTTCTAACGGCGGCCCTGCTTGTATGAATGAGAGACTGGAAAATGAATAGTAGAAAGTCTGAAAAAGTCTCAGCTCTTTAAGTAGATGGGGGAAGGGACAGACTAGATGGGACAGACATAAGGACTCGTACATACTGGCGGTTTTTCCTGCGTTTCGCTTTCTTTCGTTCAGCCGCAGGGGACACAGCATGTTGCATTTCACCTGCATTTATTGCTTACATGCGTCTGAGTACAGCCCCCTTCACAATAATTGAGTGCGTCTACTCCTGCGCTCCCCTGCGACTGAATGAAAGAAAGCGCAACGCAGGGAGCGCAGGAAAAACTCCCCTTGTGTAAGTGTTGGGGGGAAGTAAGACAGATATGTTATTGTCATTATTTTTATTCTTATATATCTAGAGGTTGCATTGATGACAGCATGTGACCGTATTACCTGGACGATGGCTAATTAATAAGAAAATCAATGTAAGGGGACAGAGGTTGAGGCTTTTATCCCAGGAGGAACATGTAGCGCAGGGAACGGCACGTGAATGAAAGAGCAGAGTTACCGTGAGATTTGCACAGTCACCTTATCCCCCCCCCCCCTGAGTCGGTTGCAGCGAAACTGTCTCCTGTTTCTTCTTTCTTTTCTGCTGCCAATATTGGGGGGATTTATCCAAAGCAGGACGAGCACTTGGGGTCACACCAGGTTGTGGATCTGCAGCACTTGCGCAACTACAAAACCCAAACCTTTTAGATAGGGATGCACCGAATCCGCTATTTGGGATTCGGCCGAATCCCCGAATCCTTTGTGAAAGATTCGGCCGAATACCGAAACCGAACCCTAATTTGCATATGTAAATTAGGGGTAGGAAAGGAAAAAGTGGAAAAAATTCTTCTTTTGTGACGAAAAGTCATGTGATTTCCCTACCCGCCCCTAATTTACATATGCAAATTAGGATTCGGATTCGGTTAGGCCAGGCACAAGGATTCGGCCGAATCCGAATCCTGCTGAAAAAGGTCGAATCCTGGATTCTGTGCATCCCTACTTTTAGACTTAAATAGATGAACATTAACTGGCCCAGTGCTGGACATCTCTGTATTGAAATTAGAACTAATTCTCTTTATTGGATCCGGGCGCTGCTGGATTTGTTATGAGTAAGGGCAGAGACACACTCAGATTCGGGGAGAATAGTCGCCCGGTGACAAATCTCCTCTTCTTCGGGGGCGAATAATCTCCCCAAACTGCCTCCCCTCCGGCTTCAATGTAAATCACCGGCAGGATGGTACTGTGAGCATTTCGTTTTCCAAAGTCGCCCGAAGTTGCCTCTAAATTAGCAATTAGTAGGGGGGGAGTACATATAACAGGAGCTGTAACTAGTTAGTAAATCCTCCTGAGCAGCCGTAGCTGATAATGTGGCCCCATCACGTTTGTGTAGACGCAGCAGAATGGAAACGTCTCTCCATCAGCAGTGGGACCTGACAAAGGCACCTTATGCGAAGTCTCAGTGTTCAGCCGATCAATTCTAATGGAATGTATAATTTTGCCAGAGATTAAGCTGATTTTTGCACTAATTAGCAAATGCTGCAGCTCAGTGCCATAATGAACCCAGAGAAAGTGGCTTATTGGGGGAGGGGGAGAAGCCCTGGCGCAGGTAATGGGATTGCTGGGGGCTCTGGGAGGGATAAGGTCACGTTTGTGTAAGTAATTGTGCAAAGTAACGAGTCGTCGGATGAGGGAGGGGACGCGCTTCTCCGTAACCTTCGATTAGAATCAGTGACAGCGACGCTATGATTTATAGGATGGGACCAGGGGAATTGAGTGCGGGGCCACATCTCCTCCATGTTATTAATCTGCTGAAAGTCAAAGGGACAAAGAAACAGATGTTTTATTCTCACTGAATGGAACTGAACCCTAACATGTAGGGATGCACCTGATCCACTATTTTGGATTCGGCCGAACCCCCGAATCCTTCACAAAGTGAACACTGAACTGAATCCTAATGTGAATAAGAAAATTAGTGGTGGGAAGGGGAAAACATTTTTTACTTCCTTGTTTTGTGACAAAAAGTCAAGCGATTTCCCTCTCCGAACCTAATTTGCATATGCAAATTAGGATTTAAAATCGGGTCGGCTGGCCAGAAGGATTCGGCCAAATCCTGCTGAAAAAGGCCAAATTCTGGCCGAATCCCAAACCGAATTCTGAATTCAGTGCATCCCTACTAACATGCACCTTTCACTTTCACTATGGCTCCCCAATATTCTGTTATCAGCACAAGGGCCCCCCTTCATCCTACAGCCAGAAGTGCAGCAAAGTGAGTGATGAAAGTGCAACATACTGGGGCAAGTCTCATATGAGAGATTCATGAGAGCGACACTAACAGACTTTATTACTTAAACTGGGGGAAAAAGAACATTCTGAACATTTTGCCTATTGTTTTTATGAATAAATGAATAATGTTATTTCTGCACTAAACTGAGCAGGAAAATACTCATTGTGTAAATTTCTGGTTCTTTACAGCGGGAAGAGAGGGCACTTAATCCAGTTACCAATTCACAAACCTCTTCTTATCTGTAAGCCTGGGGCACAAGCAATAGCTGGGTAAGGGGTTTGTTTATGCAGAGCTCATTTGTTCTGTTTCATCAAACTTTCCTGATGGTAGAGGAACCGGGGCATGGGCAACTAGTTCTGCTACTTGAGAGACCAATCAGGATCAGGAAAGGAGGAGATGAAGGGAATGTAGAAGTAAAGAGAAGTATGAGAAGTGATGTTGAAGAGGAGGAAGAGGAGCAATAGAGAAGAATATTGAAAAGAAAGGGAATTATAAGAGAATGGTGAAGCGAAAGGCAGAAGGGATTAGAAGAGAATTTTGCAGTGAATGGGGGGGAAGAGGCCTAGAGAAGACTATTAAATAGAAGGGGAAAAGAGGATTAGAAGAGAATGTTGAAGTAAGGGGAGAAGTAGAATAGAGAAGAATAGTGAATAGAAGGGGAGATGAGGATTAGAAGAGAATGTTGAAGCAAAGGAGAGAAGGGGAATCAGGAAGAATATTGAATAGAAGGAGACAAGGAATTATAAGGGAATGGTGAAGTGAAGGGAAGAAGAGATTAGAAGAAAATTTTTAAGCGAAGGGGGGGAAGAGGCCTAGAGAAGACTATTGAAGAGAATGTTGAAGCGAAGGCGGAAAGAGGAATAGAGAAGACTATTGAATAAAAGGGGAGATGAGGATTAGAAGAGAATGTTGAAGCAAAGGAGAGAAGGGGAATCAGGAAGAATATTGAATAGAACTAGAAAGGGAATTATAAGAGAATGGTGAAGCGAAGGGGGGGAAGAGGAAAAGAGAAGACTATTGAATAAAAGGGGAGAAGAAGATGAGAAGAGAATGTTGGGGAGAAGAGGATTAGAGAAGAATATTAAATATAAGGGGAGAAGCAGAATAGAGATCAGCAAAGAACAGTTCAGTGTTTACAGTTTTAGGGAGAAGTAAAACAATTCCACAATGTGGGAGACTTGGGAGATTTAGGAGGAGGTCATGTAACAAAACTGAGGAAATCAAGTGACAAAAAGAGAAAATGGGCCGATAAAGTGGAAATCCTTAAAGGCTCCGAGCGCTGATGCAGCAGATTTACTAAGAAATTCCCGGCAGGAGGAAAAGAGACAGGGAAAACCATCTGGAAAACACAACGTGCGGCGCCGTCGGCTCAGAACAATTAATTCACGTTGTTCCAGAAATGTCAAATTTGGTGGAGTTTTCAGGGGATTCAGCAGAATCTGGGGGTGAGTTTCGGAGCAGCATCTGTGCAGGGAACTCCCAGCAATAAATCATTGGATACAGGGGGGCGGGGCTCAGATATTGGGGGGGTGCACGTTTCACAAGAGTCTGACCAAGTTGCGTCCAATCAAGTTGCACAAAAGCAGCCGACACTCACATCTGACTGGCAGGTGAGGCGGTGGGCGTGACCTGATGGGAGTGTCTTTTATCAACCTCAACTACTATATAGTGAGATATAGACTAGGAATTAGCTGTTACTGCAATAACCTTCCCTGTAGCAGTATATTGTCATCAGAGCAGTTGTGCTGCAGGCTGCACTGGAAGCTGAGCAGTTCTGCAGACATGACAATTAATTGCTAATTAGCCAATCGTGTCTCAGGATTTTAGCTTTGCCCCCTCACCCCTCTTATAAACAGTCACATATGGAATCCAGCAGGGCTTATTAATAGTAATTGATTCAGGCACACGCTGCAGACTGCAGTGATTTCTGGGCAGCCATGCACTATTCATGGATAATTAGGATGAATTACGATTAGCACTTTAAATATGAGCATTTAGTCACTTATTACCCAGGAGGGATTAACTGACAGCTGCTGTTTATACCCCGGGGAGGGGCACTTACCTCCAGAGCGAACTCTCCGTTACACTCCCCAAGTTGAAGTCGTAGAGTTTTGTCAGGATCAGGATCACCTGGAAGAGAAAGAGGAGACAAAATAAGTCTCTGCATCACAAAATACCCCAGGGACCCCCCAGTCGATGTCATTAATCCTGGGGTATTAGTGGGGATCAAACAACAAGAATAATGATGAGTTGCATTAATTCCTGCAGCTGGAGATTTCTCCTTTAATCCGTCAGACAGTTTGCATATGAAATGGAGACGACTGGGAGCGATCAATTAAATGCTGTTAATTTGTTGAACATTTGTTCAGGGAACAAACAGGGAATCACCAGGGGTCCCACTAGTGCTTTGTAGGGAAAACATTTATGTGCTGTGTAATTGCACCCCCGGAATCTTTATTATTCAAATAGCATGAGCCACCCACGCAGCTGCAATCTAAACAAATGCCACAGCGAAGGGCCCTGAAATACAACTCCCAGCTGTCTCCATATTGTCCTACTGTCTCCATCTTGTCCTACCGTCTCCATCTTGTCCTACTGTCTCCATCTTGTCCTACTATCTCCATTTTGCCCTACTGTCTCCATCTTGTCCTACTGTCTCCATCTTGTCCTACTGTCTCCATCTTGCTCTACTGTCTCCATCTTGTCCTACTGTCTCCATCTTGTCCTACCGTCTCCATCTTGTCCTACTGTCTCCATCTTGGCCTACTGTCTCCATTTTGCCCTACTGTCTCCATATACTTCTACTGTCTCCATCTTGGCCTACTGTCTCCATTTTGCCCTACTGTCTCCATCTAGTTCTACTGTCTCCATCTTGCACTACTGTCTCCATCTTGCCGTGCTGTCTCCATCTTGTCCTACTGTCTCCATCTTGGCCTACTGTCTCCATTTTGCCCAACTGTCTCCATCTAGTTCTACTGTCTCCATCTTACACTACTGTCTCCATCTTGCCGTGCTGTCTCCATCTTGCCCTACTGTCTCCATCTTGTCCTACTGTCTCCATCTTGTCCTACTGTCTCCATCTTGCCCTACTGTCTCCATCTTGCCGTACTGGCTCCATCTTGTCCTACTGTCTCCATCTTGTACTACTGTCTCCATCTTGTCCTACTGTCTCCATCTTGCTCTATTGTTTACATCTTACCCTACTGTCTCCATCTTGCCCTACTGTCTCCATCTTGTCCTACCGTCTCCATCTTGTCCTACCGTCTCCATCTTGTCCTACTGTCACCTACTGTCTACTGTTTCCATCTAGTTCTACTGTCTCCATTTTGTCCTACTGTCTCCATCTTGCTCTACTGTCTTACTGTCTCCATCTTGTCCTACCGTCTCCATCTCGTCCTACTGTCTCCATCTTGCCCTACTGTATCCATCTTGCCGTACTGTCTCCATCTTGGCCTACTGTCTCCATCTTGCCGTATTGTCTCCATCTTGTCCTACTGTCTCCATCTTGTCCTACTGTCTCCATCTTGCCGTACTGTCTCCATCTTGGCCTACTGTCTCCATCTTGCCGTATTGTCTCCATCTTGTCCTACTGTCTCCATCTTGTCCTACCGTGTCCATCTTGCCCTACTATCTCCATCTTGCTCTACTGTCTCCATCTTGTCCTACTGTCTCCATCTTGTCCTACCGTCTCCATCATGTCCTACTGTCTCCATCTTGTCCTACTGTCTCCATTTTGCCCTACTGTCTCCATCTTGTCCTACTGTCTCCATCTTGTCCTACCGTCTCCATCTTGCCCTACTGTCTCCATCTTGCTCTACTGTCTCCATATAGTTCTACTGTCTCCATCTTGGCCTACTGTCTCCATTTTGCCCTACTGTCTCCATATAGTTCTACTGTCTCCATCTTGGCCTACTGTCTCCATTTTGCCCTACTGTCTCCATCTAGTTCTACTGTCTCCATCTTGCCGTGCCGTCTCCATCTTGTCCTACTGTCTCCATCTTGTCCTACTGTCTCCATCTTGCCCTACTGTCTCCATCTTGCCGTACTGTCTCCATCTTGTCTTACTGTCTCCATCTTGTCCTACTGTCTCCATCTTGTCCTGCTGTCTCCATCTTGCTCTATTGTTTCCATCTTACCCTACTGTCTCCATCTTGCCGTACTGTCTCCATCTTGTCTTACTGTCTCCATCTTGTCCTACTGTCTCCATCTTGTCCTACTGTCTCCATCTTGTTCTATTGTTTCCATCTTACCCTACTGTCTCCATCTTGCCCTACTGTCTCCATCTTGCTCTACTGTCTCCATCTTGTCCTACTGTCTCCATCTTGTCTTACCGTCTCCATCTTGTCCTACTGTCTCCATCTTGGCCTACTGTCTCCATTTTACCCTACTGTCTCCATATAGTTCTACTGTCTCCATCTTGGCCTACTGTCTCCATTTTACCCTACTGTCTCCATATAGTTCTACTGTCTCCATCTTGGCCTACTGTCTCCATTTTGCCCTACTGTCTCCATCTAGTTCTACTGTCTCCATCTTGCACTACTGTCTCCATCTTGCCGTGCTGTCTCCATCTTGTCCTACTGTCTCCATCTTGTCCTACTGTCTCCATCTTGCCTTACTGTCTCCATCTTGTCCTACTATCCCCATTTTTTCCTACAGTCTCCATCTTGTCCTACTGCCTCCATCTTGTCCTACTGTCTCCATCTAGTTCTAGAAACACCTTGCCCCCCCCCCACATGTACTTGTGCTCAGTACAGATCCGCTGGGCGAGTCCATAAGTCAATAGTGGGGGGGGGGGCAGTAGGAGTTTAATGAGTGGAACCTGGTGTTTCAGATCAGAGTCAGATACTACAGTGCAGTTCTACAAGAAATGCCCCAGATCTACTCCACTATATAGCAATGTGCAGTACTGTACAAAACATCAGGACTCAATGTAGTTCTGTCCCAAACCCACTGAACTATAAACTGCTGCACTGATAGGATTTAGCAGGAAATGAAGCAGATCTGCTGTGAATGCACCAATGCACTAGTGTGAATGCACCAATACTCAATGTAGTTGTGCAGCAAATTCCTGGTATACGGGGCCTGGGGCAGTAATGTGCAGCGTTGCACTGAGGAACTACTTATTGGAGTCACACTGCTCCCAGCACACAAGGCTACAAAGTATAATATCTGCCCCTTCCAGCACATAACTCAGAGTTGGGCATCACAAACCCCGATGATTGGGGTTAACAAGGGTTTTCCTCTGGATTTGGCTAATTAAGCCCCTCCCCTGAGCTTGGCCTGGTTAGATTTGAGCCACAGCACAAGTACCAGGCACCTGCCCAGCCATAAGTCAGACTATAAGTCATAGGCCACGACTCTGAGGAGCTGTATGTAATGAGCACAAAGTGTTGGGTACAGGGTTGCCAGGTGGCAGTTTCCAGTCAAATTGGGCTACTAATTTAAAGCCCAGGCGGTTCTTGGAAGTACAAACTAGCCAAGGTACAGATTTGGGCTACTTTTTGGGCATTTGGCTGGTTTGTACTTTTCAAAACCAGTTTCTTGCCCTTATTGTGCCCAGCCTGGGTCTCCCAATGCATGTTGGGTAATATAGTTTTTTTTAAACAATTTGCCAACTGTCAATTTAAATGTAAGACTACAACACCCAGCATGCAATGGGACTCAATTGTGTAGAAGTCGGGAGTTACCAGATTTAGGTCTCCCATCTTGAGCATTCTCACATTTTCCGGTGACTTTCCTCAATTTCAGACAATTTTGGAGCAACAATCTGCTGTCCACCAAAATGTCTAGAGTTTGACCTTTTTTTACCAATATTTATTGATACCTGTTCCACCTTTTTTGGGCTACTTTTGAAGTGCCTCTTGGCCAGTTTTGGGCTGGTTTTGTAACTGACTTTGGCTGAATTTGAAAATAAGACCTGGCAGCCAAACATTTGCCCCCAGGATCACTTGCAGCTGATTGTGCCGCTTGATGACCCGCCTGTGCCCCACACTGCGACGCCGCATTCTCTGACCCCCCAATAAACAATTATTTTTTCAAACGGAGCAACTTGTTTCTGCGACTCTGTATCCGATATGGAAATAAATTGCATCTTAATGACTTGGCCTGTGTTCAAGGCATGTTAATAGCTCTCATTAACTGCGGGTACATCGTGTATGGCATGCGGCGTCGCATTTCCACAACCAGCCGTGGGTCCTTCTATTGTCTGTATCAGGGGATGGGCCCCAGCTTTATATGTTCAGGGCAAATAAATACATAAGTGAGTACAATTTGCTCTGAGTATGAAGAGGTGTGTGACTGTGAGACTGGACTTATAGAAGGGACGTGCTTAATGGACCTTGGGAGAACTGATCTTGCTGAACTGCAACACACTGCACTGTTCTGCACACGGAGCTATTGGGCCCATTACTCCTGTTCCAGCACTGACAAATCTGAGTGCAATGCACAAAGGCAGGTTTTAGCAGGGGGGTAACTACAGAAGAAGCAGACCCTGAGGCTGTAGGGGGGCCCTGGAGTTATAGGGGCCCCATGAGGCCCTAATTCATATCCAATTTCAATAAATATTGGTAAAACAATATTGCTGTGGGGCCCAGTACTATCTAGTTATCAAAGAGAAGGGGGATCATTTGCCCCAGGTCCCCAGTTTATAAGGGTCACGAGGGGAAGTCAATGGAACTGAACTCACACACAGACTGAAGGAGTAACAATAGTCAAACACACAAGATCCAATGCCTGTTCTACACCCAGTCCAGAAGAACCAAAGGGTTAAAAGTGACTACTATGGGTTATTATCATTATCATGTCTTTACTAGGGGTGCACCGAATCCACTATTTTGGATTCGGCCGAAACCCTGAATCCTTTGTGAAAAATTCGGCTGAATACTGAACTGAATCCGTACCCTAATTTGCATATGCAAATTAAGGGTGGGAAGGGGAAAACATTTTTTACTTCCTTGTCATGCGATTTCCCTCCCCACTCTAATTTGCATATGCAAATTAGGATTTGGATTTGGTTTGGCCTGGCAGAAGGATTCATCCAAATCCGAATCCGGCTGAAAAAGGCCAAATCCCGAAGCAAATCCTGGATTCGGTGCATCCCTAGTCTTTACAACATACCCCGCAGTGCTGTACAATTAATTGGTCTATACATTAAATATACACATTCAATACAGAATAAAAAACATGCAATACAAAAGGTAGATACGGCCCCTAATAAGGGGTGAATTAAATGGTTTCTTATGGAGATTGACCGCTGGGTCCAACACCCCCTGTTTGAACAGGTACTTTATACAGCCCCTTCCTGATTGGACCATATACTGACACCCTTTCCTCTCTGTATCACGTCACAGGGAGAACCAGGGAACAATTCCCATCCAGTCTAATATCTCAGCAGATGCACCTGATTGGCCTCTTGGCACCAATGGGAAATCCTCCTGCACCAGGGACAGTGCTGAGCACCTGCTGAGCATAGAAGTTAACTCCTCCCCTGAGGAACCTTCTTAAATGGAAGGATTCTAACCCTAAATACAGGGGTGGTACTTACACAGAACAACTGGAACTTTATTATTATCCTGCCCAGTGTTTTATATTTGTAGCATGTCAGCTGGCTTTTTGGTACCAGTAGGATCCCCAGTTACAATTTAAACAGCTGGTGGGGCTAATCTAAACCCCTCCCCAGAGGATGATATTTAGCATTTTCTGCTAAGGACGAGCCCAGTGTGGGACTGCGGGGTCCAGGGCCACGTTTTTTTCCCAGTCAAACTCTGGGCAAGTAGGATTTCCATCCATTATATTTCAGGGACATTTTGGCTGGTTGAACTCATGCCATTGGCCTTTATATTCCGACAGAATTAGCAAATTAATAAGTAAAGGGTAACTACACCACTTTTTCTGCAGGGGAGACCCCACTACCCTCCAAAAACACAGAGAAAGGTACAGGGGGCTTATTATGTATTACATATTTTCTATATATAAAGATAAAGGAGTGTCAGTCCTGTGGCCCCTTTTCGGGCGAGTGTGGGGCCACATGAAGCCGCATAATTGAGCATCAGAACATCATTTTCCGCAGCCTCTTCCTCGTTGCAAATGACTTTCCTTCACCCGGTGACAAAGTGATAAAAGGGTTTCTTTCCTCCCCATTTTTAGATTAAAATTTCAGTGGTTCCCCTGGGAATCCCCCTCCCACATTGAGGAGCATCAGGAGCCCAGCGAGGGAATCAATCAGGCGGCTCCTCACTCGCTGAGCACATTCCGAGACCTTTCAGGCCTATAAAATTTTAGTGGGGAGGCAAATGACTTTAGTTCATTAAACTTATGGAGAGGCCCTGCCAGTGCTGAATTAGGGAAAGTGCTTTGCATATGGGAAATCTGATGGATGGGCCTTTGTTTGCAGCCACTGGCAGTAGAAATGGAGGTAACACGGAATTAAAGGATAAGCGAGAGGTGAGGAGATGGGGCTGTGCGGCCAATGTATCACAGAGACGCAGGGAAATGGGCGACGGGCGATTGCTTTGTGCAGACAAATGGCAGGCGGCACTTTAACATCTGCCAGTTTATTCCTCTGCTCAGCATTCTGCCTTCCTCCGACAGAGACATTCACTCAGCACCGCCGTCTTCTCTGCATTTCAGCTGCTCCATTAATATCAGGGTCATAAATGAGCCGCACGTTCGCTGGAAAATATGCCAAAGTGGTGCCCAGGGCCTGCTGCTAAATGGCAAGTTCACCTTTATATATTTATTTATTTATTCAGGATCTATTCTGTCAGTTTCTCCAGCAGGCGTGTGGATGAGCTGCCCTTTGCTACATTGTCTCGGGAGTCAGAACCAGCAGTGCAGAGAATAAAAACAACTGCTAGAAAGAATAATGACATTTGCTTATGAAGATAAATAATGAATATACTAGAGAAATGGTTGTCACCTGGCTCTGGATATCAAGTTGCCCATTTAGTAAACACCAGGGGTGGGAAAAGCTCTGCCGGCAGCTAAATCCATTACACCAAAGACTCCCAGCATGCAGCGGGTGGGGCCGTGACCGGTCATTATAGGCTCTCTCTGTCACCGGATGGGGCCACTTTGCTTTAGATCAGCGGGGGGACGACAAGCTCTGATTGAACTGAGACCTTTCATCTGATTCTTATTTACAGGGGACCAGACAGAGGGAATTTGGGGACAGAAACTGAATGAAATAGAGGGAAAGAGACAGTGAGGAGTGAGAGACACAATGAAATGGGCCCTGGGGTCCAAATAGACAAGAGGAGGGTCTGTGAGAAGCAAATGGACATGTAGAGTGTGAGTGTGAGTGCAACTGAGTGTGAGTCAGTACAAAAGTGTGAGTGTGAGTCAGTATAACAGTGTGAGTGTGAGTCAGTATAACAGTGTGAGTGTGAGTCAGTATAACAGTGTGAGTGTGAGTCAGTACAACAGTGTGAGTGTGAGTCAGTATAACAGTGTGAGTGTGAGTCAGTATAACAGTGTGAGTGTGAGTCAGTATAACAGTGTGAGTGTGAGTCAGTACAACAGTGTGAGTGTGAGTCAGTAACAGTGTGAGTGTGAGTCAGTAGGACAGTGTGAGTAACAGTAATTAGGGTCCCAGTTAGTCACAGTATTAATGTGGGTGCAGGAGAAAAGCGCAGTCTGATCAGTTCAATCAGTTCTTGTCTCCCCCCCCCGCTGATCTAAAGCAAAGTGGCCCCATCCGGTGACAGAGAGAGCCTATAATGACCGGTCACGGCCCCACCCGCTGCATGCTGGGAGTCTTTGGTGTAATGGATTTAGCTTTAGATTGTGGGTTCCTGGTGTCGCACAACAAAGGGAAGGGAATGTGTTGCTGCAGCTCAGGGGATAATACAGATAATTACATGAGGAATTACACACTGACGAGTTATTTCGATAAACTGCTTTGTGTTTTTCTTTAACCCCTTGTTTACTCATAGAGCGGCTCATTCACTTCTTTTTTTATGTTATTACCTCACTGTGTTCACCTGCCCCCATGAACCCCCTATTAGTCCACCTATGTCCCCTCCCACCCCCAATCTTGGGTAGGGGTACAGGGCCTGAATAACTGCCGCCAATCAAAACACACTTTGAGTATAAGCGCACCCCAGGCCCTGAGCTGAATGTGGGTTACACTGGGGCCCCTCACACTCAAGGGGGGCCCTTGTGTTATATAAAAGGTGCTGAGGGAACCAGACTGTAACATTCTCCCCTATGGATAACATTGGCATCAAACCTCATTTCTATTGGCCAGATGACACCCCTAACTCTACAGCTCACACTCACTGGCACCCCTAACTCTATAGGTCACTGGCACCCTTAACTCTAAAGGTCACTGGCACCCCTAACTCTAGAGGTCACACTCACTGGCACCCCTAACTCTGCAGCTCACACTCACTGGCACCCCAGAGGGTCCCCCATGTCAACCGCTCCAGTACCAGCGCTTCATTCACTGGGGGCCCAGGAACCCACAGACTGTTTGGACCTTATATACACACCGGGAGTCATGTGATCTGTCCATTACACAGGGGTGCTACCTGCCCCAGGGTGTCTGGGTGTGTGAGTGGGTGGCACCCATATGTACAATTCCTATAAAAAGCCTGACTCCCATAGACTTATTCTGTATTTCAATTCCCACAGTTGACTCACTCGCTCACACTGAGAATTTGCCCCCCGGCTCCACAGACCCAATTAGCACAAGACACATTGGGAGAAACAAACAGGATCTGACAGATATTAGCACTGCCCCCCAGGGGTTCTCTTAGAATAAAGTGGCACCGGGGGAATTTAAGCAGAACAAAGCAGCTAAATGCCCCACAGAGGGTTCCCCCACATCTCTCATTCTCCCCGGTATTGTCTGGTACCAACACTCAGCTCTGAATGGCTACGACTTGTACAACTGGGCTAGTGGGTTCTGCCCAAGCTGCTCCCGGCATGGGGTCTGTATGGGGGTCTGGGACTCCAAAAATGTTCATGGAAACCCTAAATCCTGCCATTCCGCCCCAGTCTCGTTATATTTGGCCGGCAAGTAAAGGTGGATTTATGGATCACCATTGTGGTTCCCTCGGCAACCTTGTGCCCAGACCTTGCCCACATATAACTAAACGACAGAATTCCGCTGAATTTCTCGCCCATTTCGGAGGGATCTTGAAGCTGTTATCTCTCCCATGAATAAACTGTCTGACGGGAGACGAAAGATAATTTTGCTAATGGAAGATAAATCATAAGTGCAGATAAGTACCCTTGAAATCACTCGTGATTATTTAAATGGTTTTTCATAAATGGCAGATTACAACTCTTGTAATCTATAAATTATAATTAAATATGATACTGCTTAATAACCTGCGATGTCTTCCCAATAATTGCCACCGCTGATTGCTGAACTGCACTAAAGTGAGAAGTTTTCTGCTTCCATTTAAATCCTCCGCTCAGTAAGGGGCGAAAACTCATCTCTGAACAATCTTCAAAGTCTCAAATCTTACCTGTGCCCCCCCCAATGGGGAACTGAGTGATTTATTGGTCAGGAGGAAAGGTGATTTACCATCAGCATAGGAAGGGGCTCTTTACTGGAAGGGCAGTCAGGTTATAGAATTCCCTCTCCACATTTGTCTCTCGACTCACTAACCCCCTTTCCCTTCTCTCCTTCTGTCTCTCATCCCCTCTCCTTTCCTTTTCTCCCCCAACTGTTTGGCTTTACTCTCCCCCATCCTCCCTCTTCTCTCCCCTTCTATATTTCTCCTCTCCCCCATTTGTCTCTCTACTCCCTAACCCCCTTTCCCTTCTCTCCTTCTGTCTCTCACCCCCTCTCCTCTCCTTTTCTCCCCCAACTGTTTGGCCTTACTCTCCCCCATCCTCCCTCTTCTCTCCCCTTCTATATTTCTCCTCTCCCCCATTTGTCTCTCTACTCCCTAACCCCCTTTCCTTCTCTCCTTCTGTCTCTCATCCCCTCTCCTTTCCTTTTCTCCCTCAACTGTTTGGCCTTACTCTCCCCCATCCCTCCCTCTTCTCTCCCCTTCTATATTTCTCCTCTCCCCCATTTGTCTCTCTACTCCCTAACCCCCTTTCCTTCTCTCCTTCTGTCTCTCATCCCCTCTCCTTTCCTTTTCTCCCCCAACTGTTTGGCCTTACTCTCTCCCATCCTCCCTCTTCTCTCCCCTTCTATATTTCTCCTCTCCCCCATTTGTGATTTACCCTCAGCATAGGAATGGGCTCTTTACTGGAAGGGCAGTCAGGTTACAGAATTCCCTCTCCACATTTGTCTCTCGACTCACTAACCCCCTTTCCCTTCTCTCCTTCTGTCTCTCATCCCCTCTCCTTTCCTTTTCTCCCCCAACTGTTTGGCTTTACTCTCCCCCATCCTCCCTCTTCTCTCCCCTTCTATATTTCTCCTCTCCCCCATTTGTCTCTCTACTCCCTAACCCCCTTTCCCTTCTCTCCTTCTGTCTCTCATCCCCTCTCCTTTCCTTTTCTCCCCCAACTTTTTGGCCTTACTCTCCCCATCCTCCCTCTTCTCTCCCCTTCTATATTTCTCCTCTCCCCCATTTGTCTCTCTACTCCCTAACCCCCTTTCCCTTCTCTCCTTCTGTCTCTCATCCCCTCTCCTTTCCTTTTCTCTCCCAACTGTTTGGCCTTACTCTCCCCCATCCTCCCTCTTCTCTCCCCTACAATATTTCTTTCGCCCCATTTATCTCTCTACCTCTTTCCTTTATGGGTTGGGGGTGTCACACGTTGGACATTGCTTGGGGATGGGGGGACATGGCTTGGAGTGAATATTCCAGTGCAAATGAAGGTGCAGATCACGTGTATCGCTCACAACTTGTTGAGTAAGTGAGAAATCTAATAATCTGCTTTAGTTGAAGTAAATGAGTCTCTCTCTCTCGAGAAAAACCTTATTTTAAAACTGTGTATTTGCAGTTCTGCACTGCTAATATCATGAATTTATAACAGAAGAACCCCCTGCTGTTGTATCCAGGCAGAATCTTCAATTACTGATACAGGGGGAGTCTCCTGATGTTTCTCTGCTCACGTCTTTCTTTTATGAAGAAAAGTTGTTTTAGAAACGTTCACATTTTTAAAGTGTTTTGGAAGAAATTTCAGCAAAATTCTATTTTTTTGCCATTCCAACAGGAATGATAATGTTTAGTTATCAGTGAGTGGTTCCCTCCTTTCTCCAGTTCACTCAAGCCTTTCTGTGGGTCAGTGTCCCCCTCCCCCCAATAGTAGAACCGGGTCCTTATTGCCCCTCTGGGCAGAAGCAGCTGTGCCTGAAATGAGGAAACCCACCCAGGTTGTCTCTGTGCCAGTAAATTGTTCAGGAGTCGGTTGCTCCAGTGCTGAGTGACAGTCAGCAGATGACAGTTTCAGCACAGAGTGACTGGCAGAGAATGTGGAGTTGATGAAGGGCACAGGGGAAGGTTGAGTTGCTGAGCTCATTTAGAGAGACAGAATAACCCATAGAAATGAAATAGAGATCCGGCTGCCCATGAATCACCCCGGCCCTGTCACTGCTCCCCCCCCAGCGGAGCTTTATTTTATCCGATGGCAGAATCCGGATCTCTCCGAGTAGTCCCAGAAAGGCAGTCACAGCCCATTAGCGGCACCATCAGTGAGATGTATGTGCCCTGCTGGGACCCCACAGACTTCCCATTGCCTTCAGCCTCCTCTGTCTCATATATTCCTACCGACCCAATATTGGGGTTCAGCTCATACCCCGTTATTCTTTCCAGTTCAGCACAGGCCAATATAAAGGTCTCTGAGCTTCAGCAGAGCTTGGGGTTTAGGCCAAGGTTTTAATGAGGAAAATCATCAGCTTTTCAGAGATGTAGAACACGAGCAGCACCTGTACCCCCAAACACCCCAAACATCGTGACCTTCAGCCTCCTCTGTCTCATATATTCCTACCAACCCAATATTGGGGTTCAGCTCATACCCCTGGAAAGGAAAGATGCCCCAGCGTACAGGTAAATGTGTCACCTGGAGGGGCCTCTATCATATCCGCAAAGAGAATGGAGGTGATTGGCTTCTCTGTCGCATTCGTCCCTATTTCTACTCGAAAACGTATTGAGGAAACTACAACATATGGCTGAAAGTATGGGGGTCCCCAGACACCTGTTTCCGAAACAAGGGGGTTAGAATGAAGTTGCCCTCCCTTTGCTGCTATAACTGCCCCGGTGCTTCAGAGAAGGTTCCACTAGATGTTGGAACATTGTTGCTGGGAGTTGTTACTGGGAGTTGCTTCCATTCAGCCACAAAAGCATTAGTCAGTTTGGGCAGTGATGTTGGGGATCAGGCTCACAGTCAGGGTTCCAAACGTGCAGTTTAGGGGGAACCAAACGCTGAGCTCTACAGTCACCCCCAAACTATAATTCTCCAGTTGGATGTTGGGAAGCCACTAGATTAAAACCCAAACCTATAGGCAAATGGGTGGCATTAATGCCTTAGGAGTAATTAATAGAGATGCCCCCCAATCAACTCTTTGGGATTCGGCAGAATCCCTGAATCCTTTGTGAAAGATTTGGCCAAATACCGAACCGAATCCTAATTTGCCTATTCAGGGGTGATTTCTCTGATCCGTCAATTTGCATATGCAAATTAGGGGCCGGAAAGGAAAAAGTGGAAACAAAATGTTTTACTTCCTTCTATTGTGACGAAAAAGTCATGTGATTTTTCTTCCCATCCCTAATTTACATATGCAAATTAGGATTTGGATTTGGTTCGGATAGGCACAAGGATTTGGCTGAATCCTGCTGAAAAACAGCTGAATCCTGAACCAAAGCCGGTGAATCCCTAATATTTATGGGCAACAGTCTAGACCCCCCTATACACCTATCTGGGGGGGGGGTATCTGTGGCTCTTTGTCACAAGGGGTTTCCTTAAGAACCCCCCATACAGGAGCCCTGATCTCTCCCAGTATCTCTCTTCTTTCTCCCGTTAATCTCTAGGGGGCTCCCATATGGCTACACTGAGGATGAAGTTCTCCTGACACTGAATGGGTTAAATCAGTATCTGCACAAAGAACTAAAAAATTCACATTGACGGATCAGAGAAATCACCCCCGAATCTTCTAACGACACGACTCCCAGGGATCATCAGACTGTCATGTTCCCCCATACAAAGGCACCCGCTGATGGGTGAAATCACCTTAAATAATTCATGACTTTGTGTCTGTGCCCATTAAAAACCAGACAGCGTTCCAGTTTCCTTTACAAATGCTGATGTCGCTCGGTGTTCTGGGGTCAGAGATCTTATGGGTCAGAGACAGAGCCCAACGCTCCCAATTAGTGACAGGCGCCTCTCCCATTGGCATAAACACAACTGCCACCGGCCCCGTTATTTATCTGCAGCAACTGCACTAATTGCTTATGGGTAATCTCATGCTAATTAGGGAACCCCAACCCCTAACTCACTGCTAATTACTGGCAAAAAACTGTGACTGATGTAAATAAGGAAAAAACTACACAAATAAACACTCACCCCAAATCTCCCCCTAACTGACCTTCACACTGGGCCCCCTTAGCTCATAACAAGGTTACAGATATATAGAAACATTGGGGTGTCACCCTGCTATAGTTCCAGGGGTACCCAGGGTACAAATAAACACTCACCCTAAATCTCCCCCTAACTGACCTTCAGGCTGGGCCCCCTTAGCTCATAACAAGGTTACAGATATATAGAAACATTGGGGTGTCACCCTGCTATAGTTCCAGGGGTACCCAGGGTACAAATAAACACTCACCCCAAATCTCCCCCTAACTGACCTTCAGACTGGGCCCCCTTAGCTCATTACAAGGTTACAGATATATAGAAACATTGGGGTAACAGTCACCCTGCTATAGTTCCAGGGGTACCCAGGGTACAAATAAGCACTCACCCCAAATCTCCCCCTAACTGACTTTCAGACTGGGCCCCCTTAGCTCATAACAAGGTTACAGATATACAGAAACATTGGGGTGTCACCCTGCTATAGTTCCAGGGGTACCCGGGTCACAAATAAACACTCACCCCAAATCTCCCCCTAACTGACTTTCAGACTGGGCCCCCTTAGCTCATAACAAGGTTACAGATATACAGAAACATTGGGGTGTCACCCTGCTATAGTTCCAGGGGTACCCGGGTCACAAATAAACACTCACCCCAAATCTCCCCCTAACTGACCTTCAGACTGGGCCCCCCTTAGCTCATAACAAGGTTACAGATATATAGAAACATTCCGGTAATAGTCACCCTGCTATAGTTCCAGGGGTACCCAGGGTACAAATAAACACAGGGTCGCTCCTGACTGATGCTGCTTTGCACCCCTAAATGCACTACTACCTGGGTCTGTTGAAGGGGTGAATGAGACTTCAAGGCCACAGGTGACTAAACAGAAATAGATTAGTAAATATTATAAAAACCATACAAATACAATGTAAATGTAACATGTAAGGAAACAGCAGTGCTGGACAGGGCATGCTGGGAGCTGTAGTCCTATAAATAATTAAGGTGGAAATTACTATAATAAACCAACGTTATTTAAACAAGAAAAAATTTGTCATTTTGCTTTCACATTTCTGCATTTTTCTGAGTAAAATTCCTGTTTTCAGCAGAGAAAATAGAAGAATAAATACCAAAATCCGACAGTTTGAGTGAAAGCGCCAGGAGACCAACATGCACTTTATTTCACACATTCTGAAAGCCTCAAACAAAAAACAGCCGATTATTTTTGCTTATTTGCCTTTAATATAAAAGTCAGAATGTATTTGTGAAATAATTGTGTCCTTGGCACGAATCGTGTGCAGCAACTCCCGGTGGGGAACAAACAAAAGGGAAAATAAAGGGGAAATGATTGGAAACCAGAGGGGGAGGAACCTGATTCCCACTTGAGAGGCAAATTGTGTCGCCATGAAGCTTCCGGGCCGCTTGTTCCTTAACGCTCTGATAATCCGACTGTCGCATCTCCGGCTGATGTTTCTATTAGTCTTACTGCAGAGGGTGCCGGGAGTTGTACTTAACTAAACTAAAGCTGCACTTGGGGCAACTCTTACATAAAATATCCCGTCCCATCGTTACATCTCGTCTTAGATTAAGGGCACCTGTTATACTGGTTATTCTGACCAGTCTTTCCCCATAACTGATCCCTTCCATTCCCTTAATAATCTTAGTTGCTCTTCTCTGTACTTTCTCTATTTCATTACTATCCCCCTTATATATAGTGATCATATCCCCTTATATATTTATATATAGTGATCATATCCACTTATATATTTATATATAGTGATCATATCCCCTTATATATTTATATATAGTGATCATATCCACTTATATATTTATATATAGTGATCATATCCCTCTTATATATTTATATATAGTGATCATATCCCCTTATATATTTATATATAGTGATCATATCCCCTTATATATTTATATATAGTGATCATATCCCCTTATATATTTATATATAGTGATCATATCCCCCTTATATATTTATATATAGTGATCATATCCCCCTTATATATTTATATATAGTGATCATATCCCCCTTATATATTTATATACAGTGATCATATCCCCCTTATATATTTATATATAGTGATCATATCCCCTTATATATTTATATATAGTGATCATATCCCCTTATATATTTATATATAGTGACCATATCCCCTTATATATTTATATATAGTGATCATATCCCTCTTATATATTTATATATAGTGATCATATCCCCTTATATATTTATATATAGTGATCATATCCCCCTTATATATTTATATATAGTGATCATATCCCCCTTATATATTTATATATAGTGATCATATCTCCTTATATATTTATATATAGTGCTCATATTCCCTTATATATTTATATATAGTGATCATATCCCCTTATATATTTATATATAGTGATCATATCCCCCTTATATATTTATATATAGTGATCATATCCCCTTATATATTTATATATAGTGATCATATCCCCTTATATATTTATATATAGTGATCATATCCCCCTTATTTATTTATATATATAGTGATCATATCCCCTTATATATTTATATATAGTGATCATATCCCCTTATATATAAGGCTGCAGGGAGTTAACTCCCATACACTGGGTCCCAACCAGATCTTCACTCTGATATTTAGGTCAAATCCCAAACTGAGACTTTAATAATATTGTACATTTTCTTTTTAATAGCCCCCCCCCCCCCCACCATTGCAGAGATAGACCCCAGTGTGGCAGTAATATTAATATTTCATCATTCTGAGCAAAAAACAATTCTATCACCACTCCCCGCTCCCTCCTTTTCATAGGAAAAATGCATTGGCCAATGGCAGAGCTGGAAAAACAATAGAGCTGAGGAGACGGCACGACTACAACTCCCAGTTACCCGATGTTGATTTTAATTATAATTTCCCATTCGTTTTGGTGTCACAAACACCTGCGTGGGGGGGGGCTGTCCCAGCTGCAACATTTAGGGCACGGCTGGAGCTTCTCAAGCTAAAAATTCCAACATGATCATCAGAGATATTTTTGGGCCGAAGAAACTGGATTTTGGCCTATTTTTTGACATGTAAACAGGTGCCTCAGACATGGGCAGATGTTGGGGTGTAAAGCTGCATTCAGAGTAAAATATCTGGGCCACTAGAACCCCTTATTTGGCCTGTGATCCTCGGCAGTGATGGGGCCTCTCCCCCAGGACCCAAACCACCAACTCTCCTGATTGGCCGGTTCTGATATCACTCGGGTACCAATGAGTCTGGGGAATAATCAGAGAAGACAATGGCATTAAGCTCCTCCCATTCAGTAGCCTGGTCACATGATCAGACCTTTCATGTACAGGAACCGGACCAATGAAGAATCGGACCCCTGAAGAACTCTCCCCAAGGGCCCCTAAATGAATAATACGTTGGCCCTGCTGAGACCCATAAGAAGAGAATTAAATGTAGAAATATTTGGCCCTAACCTGCCCCTCACTCCCTGCAGGGCTCAATGTGGAAATAACCTAAAGCAGTGATAGGGATGCTGGGAGTTGTAGTCCAATAACATTCAGAGGGGCAGTGTGTCCGGTATTTACTTATGGAGAAGTTTCAGAAGTTGGGAATTGAGTAAATAACAAAGAGCCGGGTTCCTGGCTGGTCGGGCCCTATGGTGCCCGTGTGATTGAAGGTTGGGGAGCAATTACGGAATCCCTGATCCAGAAAGAACACAAAGCCGAGAAGTGAACTCGTTATTGTTTTCACTCTGAGCCTTAATGAGCCCAGTGGCTGCTACTGAAGCATCAATGTAACGCTCATTATTCTGGGCTGAGAGATCATGGACATACATTAAAGGGCAAGTTGGACCAAAGCTCCTGAGCTCAGAACTGCCTGAAACGTGTCTGGGACTCAGACTAAAGGGGAAGTTAAATAAGGATGTGGCGTCTGCTTATCTCTATCCAGTCCCCCCAAAGCAACAGTATGAGCTGTTTATTCCCAGTGGTCCCCCCAGTGTATCAGTGGAAGGGAAAGGGTTTTAAAGATTCCTCCTCACTAAGAACAGATGGTGCTGCTTTTGGAACAGGTCGGCTCCCCCCTGATTGGATAGTGAAAGGTGCCGGTGCCGGTTCATATGAGGAGGTGCCGGTGCCGGAGAGATTTATAATAAATGGGAACTGGGAGACCAATGGGCAGAATTATCCCTCATTGTCACTTTGTGATGGTGAATTTCCAGGGCTGCATTTAGCACCCGCCACCCACCAGCTCCCATCACCCTGCAGTACATCTCCCAGTGGGAATCACAATCATCCCAGTTATAAAGGAGCTGAATATTGAATAAATGGATAGAGACTCTGTCATTTACATTGTAACATAATATTTGGGATTGAAAGAGATTTACCCCCATCAGATTCAGATTCTTAACTTATCTTTTGACTTCCAAACAGTAATCGGACCAGTCCCTGAATCCCTGACTAGTGACCCCCCAGTCTTGTATTTTCTCATGTACTAAATGGGGCTCAAGCTCTTTCTTGACTCTTCATTCCCTTTATTAACTTAGTTGCCATTCTCTGTATTCTCCCTCCATAGACTCATTGGGGTCAACCTTTTCCTTGTCACATGTCACTAATTTCTATGAGAAGTGGGGAACTCAAGCAGCACTGTGGTCCTATGGAGTTGCAAACTGGGGCTCCCCTCTTGCACCCAAAATGAGAAAGTCAGACGACTCTTCACTCACTAATTTAATTCTATTCTTCTTCTTATTGTTAATATTACTAATAATGACAATAATGAGCATTTATAAAGCACCTCAGTAAAATGTAAACGGTCTGAGTCGGATCCTGCCCAGTCCTGGAGAAAAGGTTCATTAGAATTTGTTTCTTTGACCAAAGCGAGAAATGTGGGATAATTCCAATCCAGTCTGGGAAAACCAGATCAATATCACTAATAATGCCGGCAACAAATCTCCTCTTCTTTGGGGCGACTAATCTCCCTGAACTAGAATGTAAATCGCCGGTGGGATGGCACTCAGAGTGCTTTGTTTTCTGAAGTCGCCCCAAGTTTCCTCGTGAGGCAACTTCGGGCGACTTCAGAAAACGAATCGCTCCGAGTGCCATCCCACCGGTGATTTACATTCTAGCCGAAAGGATCTGAAGGATCCAGAGAACTCAGTCCATGTGCCCCAGGGATGCAGCCGACTCGGCCGAGGAGCTTTGTCTCTAGATATCAGACCTCTATGGAGGCAGATTTACTCTCAGGAGGAGAAGAAATTGAGAACATGACGTGAATCAGATTCTGTTCCCCAACTCTGAGCTTTTCTCCAGGATTGGGCCGGACCCAAAAACCTTTTATTCTACAAGTGTCCAAATTACTGCGTATGTTTGTTTTTCATGTTGATTCAACTAGTGAAATTTGGCAGGCGCAAATTTTAGGTGAATCTCCGCAATTCGCTGCCAGCGAAAAGTTTGGCGCGTGTCAGAATAGTCGTGCGCATAGAAATTGTTGCACGTCAATATTATTCAGACGCCCATTGACTTTAATGCATTTGGACAGAAATAGGCGTGCGTATAAAGATTGTCAGGGGTCGTCGAAATTGACGCACGTCAAAATAATTTTGATGCCCATTGACTTCAATGCATTTCGCAAATCTTACGGTACATTCAAAAAATGTTGGTAAATTCGCTAATTTCTCAGCAAAGCGCACGGGACAAGTCACTAGATTCAACATTGGTCTCCTAATGAGAAGAACAAGGTATGAGAAGAACCTGTAGGAACCCAACGTTCAGCCGCACAGAGTAGGGACAACAGGTAAGTGGCCAGGGGGAAACACTAAACGGGGAGACTGAGGAGAAGCAACTGAATGTGGAGCAAGAAAAGGAGTCAAACCGAAATGGAGCTCAGTTGGACGTGGGGCCAAAATAGTCACGACGGGTCAATAAACACCAGAAATGAGCAATGTCCAACCTGAGAACCTTCAGCTTTTTAACTTCTAGCAATAATACTAAGATATTGGGGGAAAGAAACCCAAAAAGTTACTTTTAATAATGAGATCTATGAGGAGCCAGAACGATATCATTCAGGAATATGGGCCGTATATTAATATTTCTGCTACTCTGGGGAATTATGGGTGAGGTCTAGTGATGGGAGAATTTGCCAGCTTTGCTGCCGGCCAATAAATTTGCGCATTTGCTGCGAAAATTGATAATTCGCCGGAAATGGTTTCAACACCGGTGTCAACGTTTTTTCGACGGCGGTGGCGATAAATGAAGAACCATTGACTTTGATGGGCGCCACCGTCAAATTTGATTTTTTTTTCGCCAGTTTTGCGAATTTCGCTGGAAATTCATGGTGAAGCGAAATGGGACAAATTCGCCCATCACTAGTGAGGTCTCCTCTTACCATAACGACCCCCAAAATGAGTGCAATAGCGAGGGGATCCTGGGGTATATTTACTAAAAGAGCAGCATTTCAAGGACAGAACTCAGGACAGTCCAGACATAGGAACCTCTGCACCCCAAGGTCCAATCACTGATTGGGGATATTTATCAATCTGACGAATTGTTTTGAGAAATATCCCCAAAAAATTTCAGGGTGAAATAAAGATAAAGGCGGAACTTGAGAAAGGGCCACTAACCCAACCACTGGCTACAGGTTAGTTAGTAGGTTGGACTTGCTGGGCAGGTGCCTTTGTGTTGCCCCCAAGTCTGTAAATCACCGGATAGAAGTGGGGGGGCAGAATTATTAAATTTACCAACAATGAACCCTCCTTCCTTGATCTGTTCTACCCCCCCCTCCACAACTTGCACCTCGGCCCTTTCCCGGAATTAACTCTTTCTCTACCTCAGAATCATCTGGATTTTGTGCTGAAATTACCTAAAGGGTAACTGATCCTACAATGTGCCCTGTCCCACAGAATGTATAAGCCCCGCCCCCGTGCTCTGGAGAAGACCAATGGGATTCTTTTACAAAAAGGTGCAACATTTGCAAAAGGTCTAGTCAGCAGTAAACTTTTTTAAAAGTAAACGCTGTCTTGGTTGCTATGGGTTACTAGACCTGGACATCATGGAGGCAGTGAGGGTAGAATTGCTCCTGGTTAACTTGCTCCTCCGCCTGTATCATGTGCAACTGTTCCTCTCTGCCCACTGACCCTCCCCATTACTTTATTCCTCTCTCTGAATTTTTCAAGGCAATTTACCCCCAATGGGCAGCTTTAAACCAGCTTTACCCCCACCCGCCCACCAGCAGAAATCGTATGGTACCCGCTCGCTTGGCTTTCCTATGCCCCCGGCACGTGAATCCCCTTCTGACTGGCACTTGGGCACAGGAGAAATATTCTCATTGGATGGAATTGTAGTGTCAGTGGCAGGAGGAACGTGCAAGTGCCACAATAATATTTGCATTTTATTACAGGGGAGGGAAATAACAGGGTATTGTACAAGGAATTATTATTCTCTAATGTCAGCGACTTCTTCCAGCTGCACCAGGAGCCACTCGACAACATTATAAACAAAATAATCTCCACCATGTCTGTAATAAAGTCCAGAATTGAAACGAATTGAACCTAAATGTTTTCTTTCAATATCGGTATAATATCATTATCCCTTATAATACATGAGTGATACTCAGAGTTCCCTGTATAACTCAGCCTGCAGCCTTGTGCCTTTATATGGTCACAGAACAACCCCTCAGTGACTTCTAATATCCTTATCATTTACAGTAGGGGGTACATTATCCCTTATAATACATGAGTGATACTCAGAGTTCCCTGTATAACTCAGCCTGCAGCCTTGTGCCTTTATATGGTCACAGAACAACCCCTCAGTGACTTCTAATATCCTTATCATTTACAGTAGGGGGTACATTATCCCTTATAATACATGAGTGATACTCAGAGTTCCCTGTATAACTCAGCCTGCAGCCTTGTGCCTTTATATGGTCACAGAACAACCCCTCAGTGACTTCTAATATCCTTATCATTTACAGTAGGGGGTACATTATCCCTTATAATACATGAGTGATACTCAGAGTTCCCTGTATAACTCAGCCTGCAGCCTTGTGCCTTTATATGGTCACAGAACAACCCCTCAGTGACTTCTAATATCCTTATCATTTACAGTAGGGGGTACATTATCCCTTATAATACATGAGTGATACTCAGAGTTCCCTGTATAACTCAGCCTGCAGCCTTGTGCCTTTATATGGTCACAGAACAACCCCTCATTGACTTCTAATATCCTTATCATTTACAGTAGGGGGTACATTATCCCTTATAATACATGAGTGATACTCAGAGTTCCCTGTATAACTCAGCCTGCAGCCTTGTGCCTTTATATGGTCACAGACCCCTCAGTGACTTCTAATATCCTTATCATTTACAGTAGGGGGTACATTATCCCTTATAATACATGAGTGATACTCAGAGTTCCCTGTATAACTCAGCCTGCAGCCTTGTGCCTTTATATGGTCACAGAACAACCCCTCAGTGACTTCTAATATCCTTATCATTTACAGTAGGGGGTACATTATCCCGTATAATACATGAGTGATACTCAGAGTTCCCTGTATAACCCAGCCTGCAGCCTTGTGCCTTTATATGGTCACAGAACAACCCCTCAGTGACTTCTAATATCCTTATCATTTACAGTAGGGGGTACAGTATCCCTTATAATACAAGCAAGTGGTTCTGATCACATTGGGGATCTAATGATAAAACTAAGCGATTATCCCCCTCCCATTCTGTCACTTCTGTTGCTACTGGAGACCCCAACAGCGATTAATTGTCTTTGTTTCAGGCTAATTACACAGATTCCTGTGCAGGGACATGGGTGCAGCTGGGAATACACATAGTGAGGTTTATTGGGGGGCACAGCTGGTGACTTGGGGGGGCTACACTAGGGACATTTGTACAGAGATACAGATGGACAGGGGAGAAAGAAGCATGTACACGTGTATAAGTGCACACACACATATATATATAAAACACACACACACACATATATATATATATATATAAAACACACACACACATATATATATATATATATAAAACTCACACAATATTCATCACCAAGGAAACATGTTGCAGAACTTGGCAGCAGAAGGCACAGCGGGAAGAGAACATTTTGTGGAACCAGCAGCTAAACATTAACAATCCGCTGTTATTTATCACAGGCAGGCGGGGGGGGGGGACAGATAAATATAAATCTCACTGCTCCCAACTAGAAAGCAAATGCCCCCCCCAAGTGTATCTGAATTTCTAACAATCAAAGCGTCACATGTAACAGCCAAACTCTGGCCAAATACTCTGGGGCAGATACAATAACATATTTATTTAATTTGCCCCACGTGATAAATACACTAAGATTTCACAGTGTAAAGAAATGATCCTCTCTCTCCTCCTTCTGTCCCCCCAAACCTCCTGATCACCCCATTTAGTCACATGCAGCATTGGTCCATTAAGACTGGCCAATCAGAATCCACTGGCTGCGGCATGAACAGCAGCACCGTGCCCGGTTGCAATTGGTCAGACAATGCTGATTGGCTGCTGCAGTTAAAAGAGGAAATGATGGAGTGACAAAAGGGAAATGCTAAATCCAAGGAAGAGAAGGAACATTTTCCACGCACAATTACCGCACAGATTCACTGGAGCAGAAGTATCTGCCTCGGGGTGTTACTGTCACTTTAAGTGAATGGCAGTGGATACACAAAGCAACACTGTGTGACAAACATCCCTCTCATTTGTTCTGTTTCACACTTGGTTTGTGTTGCTACAATGTTACACTTTACAACTAATCCGTTGTGTATCTTCAGCAAGTGATGATGGGCAGTTGGGTGCCTTCTGCTCCGGCCTTTATTGACCTTTGGCATCAAACTCTGGGCCAAGAAATCCTAAAATGCATCAAACTCGTGGTCACTGATGAAATCTCATGGTCAAGACTCATCTCAATCCTTTATATTGTACCATTCTTTTGTAATGCTGGACTTATTCCTGTTGGACCTGCTCTTTTCTTAGCCTTCTCTACTATTAGACTCTTGTTTCTCTCTCATCTTGTTTAGCTTGTCTACTGTTGCACTTCTTTATGTCTACTGTTGCACTTCTTTATGTCTACTGTTGCACTTCTTTATGTCTACTGTTGCACTTCTTTATGTCTACGGTTGCACTTCTTTATGTCTACTGTTGCACTTCTTTATGTCTACGGTTGCACTTCTTTATGTCTACTGTTGCACTTCTTTATGTCTACTGTTGCACTTCTTTATGTCTACGGTTGCACTTCTTTATGTCTACTGTTGCACTTCTTTATGTCTACGGTTGCACTTCTTTATGTCTACTGTTGCACTTCTTTATGTCTACTGCTGCACTTCTTTATGTCTACTGTTGCACTTCTTTATGTCTACTGTTGCACTTCTTTATGTCTACTGTTGCACTTCTTTATGTCTACGGTTGCACTTCTTTATGTCTACTGTTGCACTTTTTTATGTCTACTGTTGCACTTCTTTATGTCTACGGTTGCACTTCTTTATGTCTACTGTTGCACTTCTTTATGTCTACTGTTGCACTTCTTTATGTTTACTGTTGCACTTCTTTATGTCTACGGTTGCACTTCCTTATGTCTACTGTTGCACTTCTTTATGTCTACAGTTGCAATTGTGGTGTTGGACTCATTCCTGGTGGGCTTAGTCTTGACATGTCTTTTCTGCCTTCTTGTTCCTCTCATGTCTTTTTTCAGCTTGTCTATTGTTCTTTTCTGGGTTTTGTGTACTTTGTTTACTGTTACACTTGGCCTTCTGCACTACTTGACAAATGGGGCCAGAGAAATTTCAATTTCTGCACTATTGCACTTGGCTTTCTCTACTGTTGCACTTGGTCTTCTCTGAGCCTTGTCTACTGTTGCACTTGGAATAAAACAAGAAGAACTTTGTTTCCAGACATATGAAAACCAACAAAAACATTTTGTCACCACAAATTCTGTCTTGCTTTGTGTCACTGTGCAACACAATTTCAGACATAGTCTTGGGTTGATGTTCAGTAAACTTGGCCATATTTCAAACCTGATAAGATCATCTCCATACTAACTGCAATTTCACCTTTTCCAGCCTCAGACTTGAGTTAAACTTGAACCCCAAAGGCCTTAGTTCTGACTTGGACTCTGAGTGACCTAAACCCAAACTCTAGCGCCAGGGTCAGACTCTTGAAGGTTTGAGAGGAGGTTGGTTCCTTTCCTAAAGCCAAATGAACACTATCCATCCCCTGTACTGTCCCATGTGTATTTATTACAGTTGTGTGTATATGGGCTACACAATTGTGTGTCAGGGGCATCATTAATGTTGGACCTAGAAACTTCTATAGTTCTACAGCGCTGGTTTTAGAAAGTGGGACGGCTTTGTCCCCCCAGCAAATGAGACACTGGCACAGATATAAATATCCCACGGAAAGAAGCCTCAACTGTTGCAGCTACTCAGCAAAACAAACAGCATTGAGTTACACGTGGTCTCACATCATTATTACTTGTTCTCTGGGATCTTATTGAGTCATTAGAGCTGCAACTTAATAAACACATTCCTGACACTGGTCCAGAAATAAATCCCTAACTGTCACCTGTCAGACACAGAGATCACTCCCTAACTGTCACCTGCAAGAGACACAGAAATCAGTCCGTCATTTTCACCTGTCAGACACAGAAATCACTCCCTAACTGTCACCTGTCAGAGACACAGAAATCACTCCCTAACTGTAACCTGTCAGAGACACAGAAATCACTCCCTAACTGTCACCTGTCAGACACAGAAATCACTCCCTAACTGTCACCTGTCAGAGACACAGATATCAGTTCTCACTGTCAACTGTCAGACACAGAAATTACTCCCTAACTGTCACCTGTCAGAGACACAGAAATCACTCCCTAACTGTCACCTGCAAGAGACACAGAAATCAGTCCCTCATTGTCACCTGTCAGAGACACAGATATCAGTTCTCACTGTCAACTGTCAGACACAGAAATTACTCCCTGTCACCTGTCAGAGACACAGAAATCAGTCCCTCATTGTCACCTGTCAGACACTGAAATCACTCCCTAACTGTCACCAGTCAGAGACACAGAGATCAGTCCCTCATTGTCACCTGTCACACACAGAAATCACTCCCTAACTGTCACCTGTCAGAGACACAGAGATCAGTCCCTCATTGTCACCTGTCACACACAGAAATCACTCCTTAACTGTCACCTGCAAGAGACACAGAAATCAGTCCCTCACTGTCACCTGTCAGACACAGAAATCACTCCCTAACTGTCACCTGTCAGAGACACAGAAATCAGTCCCTCATTGTCACCTGTCAGACACAGAAATCACTCCCTAACTGTCACCTGTCAGAGACACAGAGATCAGTCCCTCATTGTCACCTGTCACACACAGAAATCACTCCTTAACTGTCACCTGCAAGAGACACAGAAATCAGTCCCTCACCGTCACCTGTCAGACACAGAAATCACTCCCTAACTGTCACCTGTCAGAGACACAGAAATCAGTCCCTCATTGTCACCTGTCAGACACAGAAATCACTCTCTAACTGTCACCCGTCAGAGACACAGAGATCAGTCCCTCATTGTCATCTGTCAGACACAGTGAGGCACTGATTTCTGTGTCTCTGGCAGGTGACAGTGAGGGAGTGATTTCTGTCACCTTTCAGACACAGAAATCACTCCTTAACTGTCACCTGTCAGAGACACAGATATCAGTTCTCACTGTCAACTGTCAGACACAGAAATCAGTCCCTAACTGTCGCCTGCCAGAGACACAGAAATCAGTGCCTCATTGTCACCTGTCAGACACAGAAATCACTCCCTAACTGTCACCTGTCAGAGACACAGAGATCAGTCAGATTTATACCATCTGAGAGTTGGCATCACACAGCAGATATTTCAACTCTCATTAGTTGTTAATATCAAAGAGTTTCCCGTATTTATGGCGGCAAATACCCCCAGAACAGACGCACTGGATATATAGACTGAGCTTCTCAATTAAAGGCACTTAGCAGCCACTCAGTTGCAGAATTGTCTCCTGGGACCCCCATGTCGCATTAAATGCGTTGCGAATTCACAGGGTGTCACTGCGAGGGCCTCTGAGGATAAACAGGGAAGGGGGCCCTCTGTATTTGGGTATGAATCTGTGGGCCCCTGGTACTAATAAAGGCCAGGCCCCTTTCTCAAAATCCTGTGGATACGATAAACACACACATCTCCCAGATCTTTATTCCTGCGGAAAACACAGTTTTTCTCATTTTCTATATTTTTCTCTAATTGCGGCAGGAAGTCTGGGGCTGATGCAGACAGCGAAATCGCTGCGTACGCAAACCCCCAGCCCCTGCCTCCAGAATGTCTGCAATTATAATAAATATCCCATCCATTACAAGTCCCCTCTGTGAGGCCGTCCTGCATTATACAGGTTCTAATAAATCTTCCTGCGATTCTACAGCAGATCAGCAGAAATGCGAGGGTGTCGGGCGCAGGGAAAGGAACAACCCTGATTAAAACTTGGCAAAGAATAATGGAACAAAGCACCAGCCCCACTTGTCTTTAAAGGGGCATCAGTGTCTGTGACTGAGGGGCAACATAATGGTCTCCTGCCCCCCGGGTATCTGTCTTTTGGGATGTGGATTCAAAAAGAAAATGACCTTTTCTATCCCAAGAGAGATAGGGGCAATTGTACAGATACAGATACAGTATACTTTATACTTATACTTATTTACTCACTCCAGCATCACAAGTTTTAGTTATTATAAAATGCATTTTTAGCCATTTAGAAAAACATTTCTTCTTTTTAATCCCCCCCCCAGAGTTTCTCATCACCAGATAATTTCATCCAAAAGCAACCCTTACACTTCCCAATATAGCTTTACCTGTATAACTCATATCCTTATCATTTACAGTAGGGGGTACAGTATCCCTTATAATACATGAGTGATACTCAGAGTTCCTTGTATAATTCAGCCTGCAGCCTTGTGTCTTTATATGGTCACAGAACAACCCCCAGTGACTTCTAATATCCTTATCATTTACAGTAGGGGGTACATTATCCCTTATACTACATGAGTGATACTCAGAGTTCCCTGTATAACTCAGCCTGCAGCCTTGTGTCTTTATATGGTCACAGAACAACCCCTCAGTGACTTCTAATATCCTTATCATTTACAGTAGGGGGTACATCATCCCTTATAATACATGAGTGATACTCAGAGTTCCCTGTATAACTCAGCCTGCAGCCTTGTGCCTTTATATGGTCACAGAACAACCCCTCAGTGACTTCTAATATCCTTATCATTTACAGTAGGGGGTACATTATCCCTTATAATACATGAGTGATACTCAGAGTTCCCTGTATAACTCAGCCTGCAGCCTTGTGCCTTTATATGGTCACAGAACAACCCCTCAGTGACTTCTAATATCCTTATCATTTACAGTAGGGGGTACATTATCCCTTATAATACATGAGTGAAACTCAGAGTTCCCTGTATAACTCAGCCTGCAGCCTTGTGTCTTTATATGGTCACAGAACAACCCCTCAGTGACTTCTAATATCCTTATCATTTACAGTAGGGGGTACATTATCCCTTATAATACATGAGTGATACTCAGAGTTCCCTGTATAACTCAGCCTGCAGCCTTGTGCCTTTATATGGTCACAGAACAACCCCTCAGTGACTTCTAATATCCTTATCATTTACAGTAGGGGGTACATTATCCCTTATAATACATGAGTGATACTCAGAGTTCCCTGTATAACTCAGCCTGCAGCCTTGTGCCTTTATATGGTCACAGAACAACCCCTCAGTGACTTCTAATATCCTTATCATTTACAGTAGGGGGTACATAATCTCTCACATACAGGTGATGTTATTCTGTAGATAAAGGTGCAGGAGGAAGATAAGGAGGGATCGTGTTCCATTGAAAGGAATGACAAACAATCTATCAGGTAGGATGAGAGTGGGAATATTAAAGAAGTGATTAGAATGGCCGGTGCTTATTAAGAGGCGGAACACGGAGCCCCATTATCCTGAGCAATTTGTAGATCCCTCAGTGAGTGGCCGCGTGTCCCTGCGGAGTCATTAGCACAAGCGATGGGTTATTACATGTGTTGGCTACAAAACAGCGAGATTAAGGTGCTAATTAGCAAAGAGAAATCCAAGTGAATTCCCTCTGGTGCCGGACAATGGAATAGAAATTAATTTGTACAAGTTTCCAAAGAAATTGACTGAATTTAGGGATTGGGGCAAGTTTTGGGGGACAGTTAGAGAGGATTCGCCCCTATCTCTGAGCTGCCCTTAGTTTATGCCTTTCTGTGGTGTCTTTTATCTTGGACCCAGGAAAGTGCCACAGAGTTGAGTGGAAATCCTGTCAAATAATTGATTTAATGGGAGAAATGGACCCAAACACGGAGGCTCCAGCGCAAAGAAATCAGGAAACTTCGCGGTACAATTTACTATAAATCTCCGACGACAAGTTATTTTATCTGGTTTCAAGGAGTGTGAATTATATTAGAGAGATTTATTGCGCCGGACTTCACTATCTGACGCCTCTGCGCCTACACGGGACAGGGAATTATGGGATGTTTCGCACCGGGAATTTATTTCTAGACAAGTAATGGACACAAACTAAACATGCCATAAACCCAGTCGCCGGCAGCCATATTGTTCCGCTCGTTTATCACTACAACCGGGAACTGTATTAATGCGTCCGTAGTGAGCTGAAACATTCGCCCCATATACTGAATACGGGCCGCTAACTGGGCAACAGGGGGTAATCGCATATAATCCCAATGTTACAGAATGTTATGTACAGTAGGGTGATATAAATCCAATATTACAGAATGTTATGTACAGTAGGGTGATATAATCCCAATATTATAGAATGTTTTGTACAGTAGATTGACATGATCCCAATGTTACAGAACGTTATGTATAGTAGGGTGATATAATCCCAATATTACAGAATGTTATGTACAGTAGGGTGATATAATCCCAATATTACAGAATGTTATGTACAGTAGGGTAATATAAATCCAATATTACAGAATGTTATGTACAGTAGGGTGATAAAAATCCAATATTATAGAATGTTATATACAGTAGGGTGATATAAATCCAACATTACAGAATGTTATGTACTAAAGGGTGATAAAAATCCAATATTACAGAATGTTATGTACTAAAGGGTGATATAACTCAATACTACAGAATGTTATGTACAGTAAGGTGATATAAATCCAATATTACAGAATGTTATGTACAGTAGGGTGATATAATCCCAATATTACAGAATGTTATGTACTAAAGGCTGATAAAAATCCAATATTACAGAATGTTATATACAGTAGGGTGTTATAAATCCAATATTACAGAATGTTATGTACAGTAGGGTGATAAAAATCCAATATTACAGAATGTTATGTACAGTAGGGTGATATAAATCCAATATTACAGAATGTTATGTACAGTAGGGTGATATAACTCAATACTACAGAATGTTATGTACAGTAGGGTGATATAAATCCAACATTACAGAATGTTATGTACAGTAGGGTGTTATAAATCCAATATTACTGAATGTTATGTACAGTAGGGTAATATAAATCCAATATTACAGAATGTCATGTACAGTAGGGTGATATAAATCCAATATTACAGAATGTTATGTACAGTAGGGTGATAAAAATCCAATATTATAGAATGTTATGTACAGTAGGGTGATAAAAATCCAATATTACAGAATGTTATATACAGTAGGGTGATATAAATCCAATATTACAGAATGTTATGTACAGTAGGGTGATATAAATCCAATATTAAAGAATGTTATGTACAGTAGGGTGATATAATCCCAATATTACAGAATGTTATGTACAGTAGGGTAATATAAATCCAATATTACAGAATGTTATGTACAGTAGGGTAATATAAATCAAATATTACAGAATGTTATGTACAGTAGGGTGATAAAAATCCAATATTACAGAATGTTATGTACAGTAGGGTGATATAAATCCAATATTACAGAATGTTATGTACAGTAGGGTGATAAAAATCCAATATTACAGAATGTTATGTACAGTAGGGTGATAAAAATCCAATATTACAGAATGTTATGTACAGTAGGGTGATAAAAATCCAATATTACAGAATGTTATGTACAGTAGGGTGATATAATCCCAATATTACAGAATGTTATGTACAGTAGGGTGATATAAATCCAATATTACAGAATGTTATGTACAGTAGGGTGATATAATCCCAATATTACAGAATGTTATGTACTAAAGGGTGATATAACTCAATACTACAGAATGTTATGTACAGTAGGGTGATATAAATCCAATATTACAGAATGTTATGTACAGTAGGGTGATATAATCCCAATATTACAGAATGTTATGTACTAAAGGGTGATATAACTCAATACTACAGAATGTTATGTACAGTAGGGTGATATAAATCCAATATTACAGAATGTTATGTACAGTAGGGTGATATAATCCCAATATTACAGAATGTTATGTACTAAAGGGTGATAAAAATCCAATATTACAGAATGTTATATACAGTAGGGTGTTATAAATCCAATATTACAGAATGTTATGTACAGTAGGGTGATATAACTCAATACTACAGAATGTTATGTACAGTAGGGTGATATAAATACAATATTACAGAATGTTAAGTACAGTAGGGTGATATAACTCAATACTACAGAATGTTATGTACAGTAGGGTGTTATAAATCCAATATTACAGAATGTTATGTACAGTAGGGTGATATAACTCAATACTACAGAATGTTATGTACAGTAGGGTGATATAAATCCAATATTACAGAATGTTATGTACAGTAGGGTGATATAATCCCAATATTACAGAATGTTATGTACTAAAGGATGATAAAAATCCAATATTACAGAATGTTATATGTAGGGTGTTATAAATCCAATATTACAGAATGTTATGTACAGTAGGGTGATAAAAATCCAATATTACAGAATGTTATGTACAGTAGGGTGATATAAATCCAATATTACAGAATGTTATATACAGTAGGGTGATATAATCCCAATATTACAGAATGTTATGTACTAAAGGATGATAAAAATCCAATATTACAGAATGTTATATACAGTAGGGTGTTATAAATCCAATATTACAGAATGTTATGTACAGTAGGGTGATACAAATCCAATATTACAGAATGTTATGTACAGTAGGGTGATAAAAATCCAATATTACAGAGTTATGTACAGTAGGGTGTTATAAATCCAATATTACAGAATGTTATGTACAGTAGGGTGATATAATCCCAATGTTACAGAATGTTATGTACAGTAGGGTGATATAAATCCAATATTACAGAATGTTATGTACAGCAGGGTGATATAATCCCAATATTACAGAATGTTATGTACTAAAGGGTGATAAAAATCCAACATTACAGAATGTTATGTACAGTAGGGTGATATAAATCCAATATTACAGAATGTTATATACAGCAGGGTGTTATAAATCCAATATTACAGAATGGTATGTACAGTAGGGTGATATAATCCCAATATTACTGAATGTTATGTACAGTAGGGTGATATAAATCCAATATTACAGAATGTTATGTACAGTAGGGTGACATGATCCCAATATTAAAGAATCGTATGTACAGCAGGGTAATATAAATCCAATATTATAGAATGTTTTGTACAGTAGATTGACATGATCCCAATGTTACAGAATGTTATGTATAGTAGGGTGATATAAATCCAATATTACAGAATGTTATGTACTAAAGGGTGATAAAAATCCAATATTACAGAATGTTATGTACAGTAGGGTGACATGATCCCAATATTACAGAATCTTATGTACAGTAGGGTGATATAATACCAATATTATAGAATGTTTTGTACAGTAGATTGACATGATCCCAATGTTACAGAATGTTATGTACAGTAGGGTGATATAAATCCAATATTACAGAATGTTATGTACAGTAGGGTGATATAACTCAATATTACAGAATGTTATGTACAGTAGGGTGATATAACTCAATATTACAGAATGTTATGTACAATAGGGTGAGGAATCCGATGTTATAGAATGTTGTCTATTTGTTGTATCACATGTCATATTAATATGTGATTATACATCACAGGCAGAAGGGAAAGGTTATCACTGGGGATCTAATTGGCTTTGGTTAAATATCTCACTTTAGAAGCAACTCATGCACAGAACTTAGGATTTATGTTGGGATATTTATATCCAATCCCCCCCCCCATACCAATTCAGTGCTCCCCATTAACAATATAAAACAAAGAAATAACTCATGTCCATCAGGCACAATTGTATAGTGTGTAGAGTAATATCTACAAATAGTCTCTTTATATTGTGTGTGTGTGGGAATTATACAGGAGAGATATGTAAAACTATGTCTAATCTACAAAACAACATGCAAATACACTGCAAATAAAGCCCTCTCTGTATATGAGAAAATAACTGTATATAATATGGGGGTGTCTATATATTATACAGTTACTGTCTGTGTGTATATGATATGGGGGTGTCTATATATTATACAGTTACTGTCTGTGTGTATATGATATGGGGGTGTCTATATATTATACAGTTACTGTCTGTGTGTATATGATATGGGGGTGACATACTGAAGGAAAAGTAGAATATACTTATTTCTGGACTTTTTTCTGTCAAACCTACACCAAATGGGCTGAAACAAAATGAAATACAATCAGTAGAACACAGAATTCAGGTGCTCGGGGGAGTCACAGCTCAAATTAAAGAAGTCTGCTAAAAAGAAAAGAATCCGGAAAAAAATAAAAAAGAATAAAATGATCCCAAAGCTAAATTACCTTTAAACACAATTCCTCTCAACATATTGTGCGCCCAGGGGAGTGACGCCTAAACTCCAGCCTTTTATTGCAGAAAGGAGAGGGAAAGGCAGAGACGAGACTCAGTATCACTCACATGTTATTAGAGAAACTGCACAAAGTTTCAGAGACAGGGCCCTCGGCTTCTTCATGGAGCCTCATTAATCTCTCCTTGACCCCAACATCTCCTCAGCTATTGTGGATCCACCAGTAACTACAACTGAATCACCTTTACCCTACATGTATATACTTATACTTCAACCCTCAGAAATCTACAGTCTAGAGACTTCTTTTTCATGAACAGAAAAAGCATGTAGATTGGATAGGACAGTATTAATTGTCCTCATCTTGCCTGTCTCCATCTTGTTTTACTGTCTCCATCTTGTTCTACTGTCTCCATCTTGTCCTACTGTCTCCATCTTCTCCTACTGTCTCCATCTTGTCCTGCTGTCTCCATCTTGTTTTACTGTCTCCATCTTGTCCTACTGTCTCCATGTTCCACTACTGTCTCCATCATCCATTACTGTCTACATCTTGTAACTGTATAATATATAGACACCCCCATATCATATACACACAGACAGTAAGTGTATAATATATAGACACCCCCATATCATATACACACAGACAGTAACTGTATAATATATAGACACCCCCATATCATATACACACAGACAGTAACTGTATAATATATAGACACCCCCATATCATATACACACAGACAGTAAGTGTATAATATATAGACACCCCCATATCATATACACACAGACAGTAACTGTATAATATATTGGTAGATATTTAATGAGGAATCACCAGTTCCAATGCAGTAAATTATAGTTTTCTCACACAGAAGCATCAGCAGATGGGGAAAGTTGGGGTTCAGGAGGGAGAGGAACATGGATGGATCATGCTGTGACTGTACAGGTCAGTTTGTTTCCAATACAAAGGGGAGGTCACTACTCGCAGCTCACAAATAGAATTGCCAGAACTCTGAGTGATCACATTAATCAGCTGTAATGAAGGCTTTTAATCTGCCATATAATTAGGCAGGAAGACAAGAGGTTGTTAATTATATCACTTTCTTCTGAGCTCTGAATTATATCTTTATAATTTGACTTTTCTGTTGAAAATATTTCGTTCTACGTAAAGTTTCCAGATTTGCAAAATGTGAGTAAAACAGAGAATTATATCAGAGGGGCTGAGTTATGGATTTATTGTCATAATTATCCTTATGGTTCACTTGTATTAGATTGTTCCATTCAGTTTAATATTTATTGATTGATCACTTTGGAGAAAAGACAGTTAAGCGATATATATATATATATATATATACCTGTATATATAGTTATATAGTTACATAGTTAAATTGGGTTGAAAAAAGACAAAGTCCATCAAGTTCAACCCCTCCAAATGAAAACCCCGCCCCATAAACACACCCCTCCCTACTGTCACATAAATGATATATCCCCATATCTATACTAACTATAGAGTTTAGTATCACAATAGCCTTTGTATTATGTCTGTCCAAGAAATCATCCAAGTCCCTCTTATAGTCATTAACTGAATCATCACCCGGCAGTGCATTCCCCAACCTCACTGTCCTCACTGTGATGAACCCCCTACTCTGTTCCTTTAAATGAAACTTCTTTTCCTCTAGTCTGAAGGGGAGGCCTCTGGTACGTGATTCTCTTTATGGGTAAAAAGGTCCCCTGCTATTTGTCTATAATGTCCTCTAATGTACTTGTAAAGTCTAATCATGTCCCCTCACAAGCGCCTTTTTTCCCCCAGAGAAAACAACCCCAACCTTGTCAGTCTCCCCTCATAATTTAACTCTTCCCTCCCTCTAACCAGTTTAGTTGCACTTAGTCTCTGCACTCTCTCCAGCTCATTTATATCCCTCTTAAGGACTGGAGTCCAAAACTGCCCCCATACTCCAGATGAGGCCTCACCAGGGACCTATAAAGAGACACAATTATGTTTCATCCCTTGAGTTAATGCCCTTTTTTATACAAGAACTTTATTTGCTTTAGTAGCCACAGAATGACACTGCCCAGAATTAGACAACTTGTTATCTACAAAGACCCCAAGATCCTTCTCATTTAAGGAAACTCCCAACACACTGCCATTTAGTGTATAACTTGCATTTATATTATTTTTGCCAAAGTGCATAACCTGCATTTATCAACATTGAAGCTCATTTTCCAGTTTGCTGCCCAGTTTTCCAGTTTAGACAAATCACTGTGCAAAGTGGCAGCATCCTGCATGGAACCTATAGTTCTGCACAATTTAGTCTCATCTGCACAAATAGAAACAGTACTTTCAATGGCCACCTCCAGGTCATTAATAAACAAGTTGAAAAGCAAGGGACCTAGTACAGAGCCCTGCGGTACTCCACTAACAACACTGGTCCAATTAGAAAATGTTCCATTTACCACCACTCTTTGTAGTCTATCTTTTAGCCAGTTCTCTATCCAGGTACAAATACTATGTTCCAGGCCAACATTCCTTCATTTAACCAGTAATCTTCTGTGTGACACTGTATCAAATGCTTTAGCAAAGTCTAAGTAAATCACATCCACTGCCATCCCAGAATCCAGGTCTCTACTTACCTTCTCATAAAAAGAAATTAAGTTAGTCTGGCAAGATCTATTACACATAAAACCATGCTGGCACAAACTCATAGTATTATGATTTGCTATAAAGTCCAGTATCTTATCCTTTATTAATCCTTCGAAAAGCTTTCCTACCACTGACGTCAGACTAACTGGCCTATAGTTTTGAGGCTGAGAACGGGATCCTTTATATAAATATATAAGGGGGATATCATCACTAAATATAAATATATAAGGGGGATATGATCACTATATGTAAATATATAAGGGGATATGATCACTATATATAAATATATAAGAGGGATATGATCACTATATATAAATATATAAGGGGATATGATCACTATATATAAATATATAAGGGGGATATCATCACTATATATAAATATATAAGGGGGATATGATCACTATATATAAATATATAAGGGGATATGATCACTTTATATAAATATATAAGGGGATATGATCACTATATATAAATATATAAGGGGATATGATCACTATATATAAATATATAAGGGGGATATGATCACTATATATAAATTATAAGAGGATATGATCACTAAATATAAATATATAAGGGGATATGATCACTATATATAAATATATAAGAGGATATGATCACTATATATAAATATATAAGGGGATATGATCACTATATATAAATATATAAGGGGGATATGATCTCTATATATAAATTATAAGAGGATATGATCACTAAATATAAATATATAAGGGGATATGATCACTATATAAATCTATAAGGGGATATGATCACTATATATAAATATATAAGGGGATATGATCACTATACATAAATATATAAGGGGACCATATAATAAACTGTCTGAATCACCAGAAGCTCCACCCAGGAGACAGGAGGCAGCCAATCAGATTAGAGGAAAGGAGGTTCAATGTTAAGGGGGGTAAGGGATGTTAGAGGGAGAGTTTTGTACCACCTCCCCAGTATTAAGTCCATTCCCCCCGGGACAGGTCTGACAGCAGTTTAATATGAGCAACAGACGGTTTGGGCAGAAAATCAACATTAATAATTCAGAGTAATTTCTCAGTAATTATCCGACTCTGCAACGTGCCCAACGCTGCTCCCTCGCCCAAATGCAACAACTCCCCGCACTCTGGACATTAATAAATAAAATGCAATTTCCCCTCTTTAATTTGCTGTTTGGAGGCTGAATATTCGATACAATGTGACCAATCAGCAAAGAACTTGCACATTCTCCCTGAGACTGAATTCTGGGACATTAGATCATGTGATTGGCCAATCACTGGGCATCTCTGCCGTGACCTCATCCTGTATATGACTGTCAGACTGTGAGTGACAGCAGGGTCACATGGGCTGTGAGAAATAAACAGAGCTGGCAGTCAGGGAAGAATATATATATATATATATTTATATATAAACGTAGTCAGGACCTGGGTGCTCATGTAGGGATAGTTGAAACAATACGTAGAATAATGGAACTCACAGGATTTAAATAACAGAAGACAAAAAATGTCAAACAAAGAAAAAAAGGTTTATTAGTCCAACGTTTCGGTCCCACTTAGGAACCTTTATCATTCTACGTATTTTATATATATATATATATCTATCTATCTATCTATCTATCTATATATGTGTATAACTGCCCCCAACAGGGTCCTTGTGCCCCTCACATTATTCCTGAAACAAAGCGATGCTTGTGAGTCTGCACTGCTGGACATGATCACTGCTATTAACAGGAAGCGACTCCTGAAACCCTCACTAATAACCAACTGCACTGCTGCTTAATGACCCCTCCTCAGTCCGACCCCAACTCAGTGCGACCCCCACATGCACAGACCCCTCTCATTCTGCAATAGAAACATTATAGTACAGCGCAAGGGGCACAAGACAGTATGGCAGCTCCAGTCACTATGTACAATAACTACACTGACCGGACCAGTCTGTACTTGAACCCTCAGCATTAGGTCTATAGATTCTCTGGCTGGATTCATTGGGTACAGATTCCCTTTCAACAGCGATGGTGTTTTTCTAGCCAAGCACAAAGAGGCATTCTCCTGTCCAATCACAGCATGGAAATATCACAATGTCAGTCGCCCCAATATTTCAAGTATTGTTTTTAAAGAGACAGGGACCCCCTGTAGACTTGAGCCTCACATTCCTAAATTATTTTGCTACCTTAACGTCTGCTTATGGAGCCAAAGAGGGTGTCCCCTGCACCTCAATAGTTATTCCACTGAGATACAGGGGACTCAGGAGATCTGATCATTATGGGACCATTGATCAATATCCAATAGACTCACAGTCATTTATTGTCAGGCTTTTGTCAGTGTCACTGCGCCCCCTAGTGTTCCCTTGTATAACTCACCTGCTGGACTGGAGCCTGACATAAGTGACACCCCCAATTTTGTTATTGAAATAAGGGTCTCAGCAGGTCACATGTGTAACCCACTGACAAAAAATGAGGTCCCTCAGTACTAAACCCCCATCCACTGTATAAGAACAACTGCTGCTGTAACTCCTGGGGCTGAACGATTTGCCTGATTCTAAGCAACTTCCCATTCACTGCACTGCTGGTTTTTATTCCTGAAACAATGTAGCAGTGAGAATGAGGAATAAATGGATATTGGGAAGTTGTATCAGGAGTCAGAGGCAGCAGTGCAGAGAAGAGAAAGGGACAGACACAATGACAGTTACACAGAACTATAAACCCAGTGAGAATGAGGAATGAATGGATATTGGGGAGTTGTATCAGGAGTCAGAAGCAGCAGTGCAGAGAAAGGGACAGACACAATGACAGTTACACAGAACTATAAACCCAGTGAGAATGAGGAATGAATGGATATTGGGAAGTTGTATCAGGAGTCAGAGGCAGCAGTGCAGAGAAAGGGACAGACACAATGACAGTTACACAGAACTATAAACCCAGTGAGAATGAGGAATGAATGGATATTGGGAAGTCGTATCAGGAGTCAGAGGCAGCAGTGCAGAGAAGAGAAAGGGACAGACACAATGACAGTTACACAGAACTATAAACCCAGTGAGAATGAGGAATGAATGGATATTGGGAAGTTGTATCAGGAGTCAGAAGCAGCAGTGCAGAGAAGAGAAAGGGACAGACACAATGACAGTTACACAGAACTATAAACCCAGTGAGAATGAGGAATGAATGGATATTGGGAAGTTGTATCAGGAGTCAGAAGCAGCAGTGCAGAGAAGAGAAAGTGACAGACACAATGACAGTTACACAGAACTATAAACCCAGTGAGATTGAGGAATGAATGGATATTGGGAAGTTGCTTAGAATTATATTTTGATCTACAATACAGAAATAATTTGGGTTGGAGTTCCCCTTTAATTCCATAATCAGGATTTAAAGGAGAAATGAAGAGTACATTATTGCCAAGTACAGTATTGTCACTATTGTCACATCTATTTGCCCTTTAATTTGCTTATGTAATATACAGTACTTATGCCCCATGACCTCAGGCCACACTTCCCTTCAGTTCATACAAGTAAATAACCTGCAATTACAATTCATTGTTTTGTCTCCTTTCAGTCCCAGTTTGGCACATCAGAGGTTAAACAGCTGGGTGGCGCCCGTGGCAGGGAAGGAGTGTCTGCTCATCAGCTTGCTGTTTAAAGGGACAGTAATCCAAGAGGTTTTTGGCAAGGCCCAGATCATGCCAGGGTACCCCCGTCCCAACTGTCCTGTGTCATTAGGGTCCCCAAATATGTGGGTTTTCTAAAAATATTCCCCGTATTGTAATACTTGTTATTTATCTGTACAAATCACTATCAGACTTGATACCTGTATATAAGAGTCATCTCCTGTATTCTGTCCCTTCTGCTGCTCTGGGCATTCTAGATCTGTATTGTGTCCTGTAATCACTTGAGTTATATATAAGGGATAATGTGCCCCCTACTGTAAATGATAAGGATATTAGAAGTCACTGAGGGGTTGTTCTGTGACCATATAAAGGCACAAGGCTGCAGGCTGAGTTATACAGGGAACTCTGAGTATCACTCATGTATTATAAGGGATAATGTACCCCCTACTGTAAATGATAAGGATATTAGAAGTCACTGAGGGGTTGTTCTGTGACCATATAAAGGCACAAGGCTGCAGGCTGAGATAATTGAACTCTGAGGTGACTTCTAATATCCTCATATTTAATAATAAGGGTTCTTTATTTATTATAACACACATGTGTTAAGTCATGTGACAGAAATGACATCACTAAGCACCATTAATAAGGATATAATTTACAGGATATTCATGGTTTTTGTGTATTATACAGTGAATAAAGTACCCCCTCTTGTAAATTATAAGGATATTATCAGTTACCAAGGAGTTTCATGACCATATGTTTTTATACAGGTCAAGGTAACTTCTAATATCCTTATATTTTACAACTGGGGGTACTTTATTATGATACACAAGTTTCAGTGAGTCATGTGACAGAAATGACATCAGAACTCACCGTTTATAACTGATGACATCAGAACTCACCGTTTATAAGGATATCATTTACAAGATATTCATGGCTCTTGTGTATTATATAAATATACAGTTAGACACATATATATCAATAAGTTCAGATAAACCCCCAATTAATGTCGGGGTGAGACAGTCTAAAAGGAAACTGTACATTTTGGGGCTCATGAGGATTCAGCTTCTTTCACTTCCCCAGTAATAAATACATTTGGGGGGGCTGCTGAGGACTCACAGGGGTGACAATTAGAAGAATTGCTGAGTATTTCCCAATGGGGGGCTCCAAGTGAGAAGTAACACCCCCGGTTAACCCATTGATCACTAGGCTGAATGACTGACTGAGAGACAGTGAGTGTATAGAGATATAATAGAGATATAATAATAATATATAATAATAATGATAGAGAGATATAATGAAGGGGACACAGAGCCCTAAGTTCCGTTATTAACCCTTGTGTATAAAGGAGGGGGTGAGAGCGCCGCCTGGTGGGATAATGTGTCAGCAGATTCCAGTCTGTTTATGATCATGTAATGAATGGGTTAATAATGAGATCTAAAGAGATAGAGGAATGTCACTCGTTTAACCTGTTGGTGCCCAGTCAGTATGTGACTCCTCCCACTCTCCTGTCAATAATCACATTATGGGGGGGGATTAGTTAATAAAAGAGATAATTTGATTTCTCTCTAATAAATCAGTTAATTGGGTTTGTGGGGGGAGGACAGATGATAAAGCCCCCCCCCCTATAAAACCAGCTGCCTGTCCCCCCCAAATCTTCCCTGACACTCAGAGAAGTGTCAGTAACTAGTGACCCCCCCCCCACAGGCTGATTATAAGGCCCCCCCAGCCCTCACCAGTAATAAATGAGCAGCTGTCGCTCCCCTGAGACACATTGAGTATTGGGGGGGGGTGTAGGAGAATACTGGGGGTTCGGGGGGTCGTTACTCACATTAGTGTCCCAGTGTAACATCCCCCGGTTATAGGCGGAGTCTCCAGTGAGGGGGAAAGTGTCGCTCGTGAGTCTCAAGTCTTGTCCCCCCCCCTCCGACCTCTTGTGTCTCCGGCCCGGGGGAGGCCACGTTATGTCCTGCTGGGACCCCCCCGCTGTCTGTTCTTCTCTCCCGAATATTGACTTCCGACCCCCAATCAGATGCGCCGACCCCCCCCGCACATTCTCATCCCGCACAAGTTGAGTCTCCCCCGGGGGGGTCGGAGAGTGTCGGACAGAGATGCCCCCCCCGCAGCTCGGGGTCAGGAGGAGAAAGAGGAAGAGAAACATCCCGGGGTCGCCGCCTCCGCCCAGAGACTCGGTCCCTTCAGCCGCGGAATCAGCGGAATGAGAGAAACGATCCGACTTCTACTGAGACCTCAGCCCCCCCCATTATGTACCGGGGAGGAGCCAACTCAGCCCCCCCTCCTCTCACTCACAATCACCCCCCACAGCTTCATTATCCACATTATTAACCCCCCCAAACACCTCTCAGACTTTACTCACACACACAGCTCACACTCTAATGCCTCTCTCGTCTCTACTGCGGGTAAAGGGATTTTCTACAATTTCACTCAATTCACTTATTTCTGATACTACTGGGGGGGTCCCTAAATGGGACTATACCTGCCCCCCCCCTCATAACTGACGAGTATGAAATATTACTGGTGGAATATAAAGGGTTAATGTCAGTCTCACACTTCCCTGTCACTGCTCAATCCAGCAACTAAATGGTTGATAATCTCTATAACACAAGCCCATTACTCCCCATTACCTGCCATTACCCCCATTACACCCCATTACCCCCTTTACACCCCATTACTCCCCATTACCCCCATTACACCACATTACCCCCATTACCTCCCATTACTCCCCATTACCCCCATTACACCACATTACCCCCATTACCTCCCATTACTCCCCATTACCCCCATTACTCCCAATTACCCCCATTACTCCCCATTACACCCCATTACCTCCCATTACACCCCATTACCTCCCATTACCCCCATTACACCCCCATTACCTCCCATTACTCCCCATTACACCCCATTACCTCCCATTATACCCCATTACCTCCCATTACACCCCATTACCCCCCATTACCTCCCATTACTCCCATTACACCCCATTACACCCCATTACCTCCCATTACACCCCATTACCCCCATTTCACCCCATTGCAGGTCAGTGAGTGTCAGGCTCAGATACAAGACGGCACTGCTGGGGGTGAAGTTACATTCCTGGGGAGCTACGGGTTAATTGTTGTTGGGAAACAAAGAGTTAATAAGTGGGGGCCATTCCAGTACATTCCACTACTGTAGTTAGAGCCAGACCATTCAGAGGAAGTGGGGGGACAGTGGGTTCTTGTCCACAAGGCTTTCAATCTAATTGTGACTGTGATGTCTGTTTATGTAACCCAATGGCTGATGAAATTTGTACTTGGAGGGAAAGGATGATTGCTAGCTCAGTGGGTCACTAACACAGAGAGTGAATTCTGCTCATTACTGCTCCTCTGTTTATCCCTGTATTTTAGGTACCAGGGGCTAAAACAGTGAAACAGTTAAAAACACACCCCAGTAAAAGCCTCATTTACCCATTTACCTACTTGTAACCCCCACACAGCAGCTGAGCCCCTATTTTATTGGGGTGAACATTGCAGGAGTTGCCGTAAGAGAATGTTGTGCTACAAGTTCATTGGCTGCTGGACAGCTCCTCAGGGGCTGGACACTGACAGCTCACAGGCGGGGCTTAGTGCTCCTTCTGTCTCTGCCTTATAATTAAAGGGGTGGTTAATCTTTAAATCAACTTTTAGCATGTTATATAATGGCCAATTCTAAGCAACTGTCACTTAGTCTTCATTATTTATTTTTTATAGTTTTTGAATTATTTGCCATCTTCTGCTCTTTCCAGCTTTCAAATGGGGGTCAGTGACCCCATCCAAAAACAAATGCTCTGTAAGGCTACAAATGTATTGTTATTGCTACTTTTTATTGCTCATCTTTCTATTCAGGCCTCTCCTATACATATTCCAGTCTTTTATTCAAATCAGTGCATGGTTACTAGGGTAATTTGGACCATAGCAACCAGATGGCTGAAATTGCAAACTGGAGAGCCGCTGAATAAAAAGCTAAAAAACCACAAATAATCTCAGAATATCACTCTCTACATCATACTAACAGTTAATTTAAAGGTGCACAACCCATTAAAATACAAGCCTAGATCCAGATGATACAGGGCCAGGGGAAAGACTGAGTCCTACACTCACACTCATCTCACTCAACCCTACAGGCTGACACTCATCTGCATCTTTCTCTCGCGGGGTAAGAGACAATACAACGAGGGGCCATTCACACACTGCCTTTTGTAAAGAAACAATAGAACTCTGAGGGGAGGGGTCAAGAGTCTGTCAGTCAAGCAGTGGGTGGGACTAGTACAGTAATGGCAGTTTACAGGGGAGTGAGTAAGGCAGTGACTATGGGAGGTGTCCGTGAGGTTTCTCTGGGGATTTTAACACTTTATATTCAGAATAGTCCCATTAAACGGCAGGAAGAGACAGATCAGTAATATAGTGCATGAACCAAAAAATGTTTAATTTCCCCTTTCTCTTTCCCTGAGCAGTGCCGGGCCCTCAGTACAACCCCAAGTTGTTGAGTCAGAAACTATAAGTCAGTGTGCGCAGAGTCTTTTCTTAGTGGCCCCCAACCAGGAGGAGATGTTTAATTAAGGTTTACATGGACTTTAATCTGTCCTTCTCTTTCCCTCCCACACTCCCATGAGGCCTGAGGTGAATGCTGATTGGGGGATTATCCTTATTGTGTATGATCATCACCTCTGCACCGCGCTCTACTCATAATTACTAACGTGTAATTGTGCCGCACGCATCTCACGCACAAATAATTCCACCAAAAACAACATTCATTTACATTTTCCCTTTATTCTGTAATGTGCAACGTGGCGGCGACCGATATGCCTGTAATTACTTTATTCTGCCCCTCCTTATCCTTACTGTGCAGCATTGAGGGTGCAGGTACTCAGGGGTGAACACTGTAGGGAACTTTAGAGACAGTTGGGCAAGAAGGTGAAGTAGAATAAGATGGAGACAGTAGGACAAGATGGAGACAGAACAAGATGGAGACAGTAGGACAAGATGGAGACAGAACAAGATGGAGACAGTAGGACAAGATGGAAAAAGTAGAGCAAGATGGAGACAGTAGGGCAAGAAGGTGACGGTAGAACAAGATTGAGACAATAGGGCAAGAAGGTGAAGTAGGACAAGATGGAGACAATAGGGCAAGATGGAGACAATAGGGCAAGATGGAGACAATAGGGCAAGATGGAGACAGTTGGGCAAGATGAAGACAGTAGGGCAAGATGGAGACAGTAGGGCAAGAAGGTGACAGCAGAACAAGATGGAGACAGTAGGACAAGATGGAGACAGTTGGGCAAGAAGGTGACAGTAGAATAAGATGGAGACAGTAGGGCAAGATGGAGACAGTAGGGCAAGATGGAGACAGTAGGACAAGATGGAGACAGAACAAGATGGAGACAGTAGGACAAGATGGAAAAAGTAGAGCAAGATGGAGACAGTAGGGCAAGAAGGTGACGGTAGAACAAGATTGAGACAATAGGGCAAGAAGGTGAAGTAGGACAAGATGGAGACAATAGGGCAAGATGGAGACAGTAGGGCAAGATGAAGACAGTAGGGTAAGATGGAGACAGTAGGACAAGATGGAGACAGTAGGGCAAGTTGGAGACAGTAGGGCAAGAAGGTGACAGAAGAACAAGACGGAGACAGTAGGTAAGATGAAGAGAGTAGGGCAATCCATATACCTACTATACACACACACACACATATATATATATATATTTGGGATGAGCTGCTTGAAGGCAACACAAACAGCAGTTCACCAGATACATTTTCCTTGCATTTCCGTATCTAACACTGGCACCATGGCAACTAGTGGAGCAGTAACATTTCTCACTATATTTTTGTGGCCGACTCTCATGCCGCCGGGTCTGTCTCACAAAGACGCAGTTGGTGCAGTCACTGTCTGTAGCCCCCATATTGTTGGTTGGTATAATGCACCCGCTTGCCCCTGCAGCACATCTCCCAGCTCTGAGCTCTCCCTGTGCCCCTGTGCCAGTCTCCAGCAGATGCTTTTAGTAAATATCTCCAGTCTCTGTAGCATTTGGGTCGGTAGCGGATTCTGGTACCGGAGACAAACATGACAAGTTGACCTTTTCCAGACTCAAGTAAAGGTCTTTTTCTCTCATTTTCAGAGCAAATCCGTTCCAGGAGAAGGTGCAATGAGTGGCTGATCGGTTTTATTAAACTCACTGCACGTCAGCTCTGCAGCCAAACTGCCCCCCACCCCAAATGCTCTCACTAATTTATTTTTGGGTGCAACAGGCAAGTAACTGTATCCTCACTGACTGGGGCAGAGACCAATAGCTGTAAGACTTGGGGTGATATAATAAAAGGCAACCAATCAGCAGATCAGCTGTTTCATTGCAAGCATCTGGTTGCTATGGGTTACTAGACCTTGTTCCTTCCTGTAAGTTGGTTCTGCTCCTTGGGGAATCCCATATTAACCAATTCAGCAGGTTTCCATGTCTATTTATTGATCCCAGAATTATTGTTCTGCTCTGGATGTTGGAATGGACAGCGCTGGGGTTGTTGGCCCAGACTCTGCTGCAGGATTTGCCATCTGGCCACTCAGCCTCCAGCCTGACAAACAGCTCCAGATGGAGAGACGTGAGCAATTGAGTCCATGCCCTGTTAGATCTGGTGCCTGGTGATGCCAAGTGCTTTGTGCTGCAGTTCAGCCTTTCTCATGCCCAGGTGCTCACTATGTCTGATCACTTGCAGTCTTCCCAAATTTCTGCCCTCATTTCCCAGGATGCTCAACTGGGCATTGCCCACATATTCCTTATTATATATAATAAGATTGTGCCCCTCCCAATGTAAAGATAGTTTGTCTCACAGCTTGCACTCTATTCACAAATGCAGATGGACATCTTCAAAGAGAGTCACAAACAGCATCAATGCGACTGGTGTGGGGACCAGAGTATTGGGGCAACTCACTGAGAGACCATTTCCAGATCAACAACATCTTTCTCAGGGCCCCCCTTAGCTCATAACAAGGTAACAGATATATAGAAACATTGGGGTAACAGTCACCCTGCTATAGTTCCAGGGGTACCCAGAGTACAAATAAACACTCACCCCAAATCTCCCCCTAACTGACCTTCAGACTGGGCCCCCTTAGCTCATAACAAGGTTACAGATATATAGAAACATTGGGGTGTCACCCTGCTATAGTTCCAGGGGTACCCAGAGTACAAATAAACACTCACCCCAAATCTCCCCCTAACTGACCTTCAGACTGGGTCCCCTTAGCTCATAACAAGGTTACAGATATATAGAAACATTGGGGTGTCACCCTGCTATAGTTCCAGGGGTACCCAGAGTACAAATAAACACTCACCCCAAATCTCCCCCTAACTGACCTTCAGACTGGGCCCCCTTAGCTCATAACAAGGTTACAGATATATAGAAACATTGGGGTAACAGTCACCCTGCTATAGTTCCAGGGGTACCCAGAGTACAAATAAACACTCACCCCAAATCTCCCCCTAACTGACCTTCAGACTGGGCCCCCTTAGCTCATAACAAGGTTACAGATATATAGAAACATTGGGGTGTCACCCTGCTATAGTTCCAGGGGTACCCAGGGCACAAATAAACACTCACCCCAAATCTCCCCCTAACTGACCTTCAGACTGGGCCCCCTTAGCTCATAACAAGGTTACAGATATATAGAAACATTGGGGTGTCACCCTGCTATAGTTCCAGGGGTACCCAGGGCACAAATAAGCACTCACCCCAAATCTCCCCCTAACTGACCTTCAGACTGGGCCCCCTTAGCTCATAACAAGGTTACAGATATATAGAAACATTGGGGTGTCATCCTGCTATAGTTCCAGGGGTACCCAGGGTACAAATAAGAACTCACCCCAAATCTCCCCCTAACTGACCTTCAGACTGGGCCCCCTTAGCTCATAACAAGATTACAGATATATAGAAACATTGGGGTGTCACCCTGCTATAGTTCCAGGGGTACCCAGGGCACAAATAATCACTCACCCCAAATCTCCCCCTAACTGACCTTCAGACTGGGCCCCCTTAGCTCATAACAAGGTTACAGATATATAGAAACATTGGGGTGTCACCCTGCTATAGTTCCAGGGGTACCCAATGGGGTGCTAGTATTACCCCCACTAGCGCTGTGATGGGAGACACAGGGGGGATGGGAAGATGGAAAGTGGGTGCTGTCCCCAGGGCCGGATTTACATGGTGGGTTCCTGTAGACCCCCTCTCCCCTCCCCTTCATTTCCGCACAAAGTGTCATCAGGTCGGGAGCATTGGGGATTGGCGAATGGGACATTTTTAAAAAATTATTAAATTATTAAAAAATTAGTCCAGAGCAAAGTCCAAACCAATGAGGTGTGATTGGGCTTTATGCCGCCCCTAAAATGCCGCCCTAGGCCGAGTCTTGGCCTCACTACAAATTAGGGTCCGGCTGTCCCAGGACACTAGGGGGATGGGAAGATGTGGGTCTAATATGAGATTAAACATGAAACATTTATGGGCAAAAAGAGGAAAATGCTGAAAACAATCAGTAAAAACTCAGTAAACCTCTCAAAACCAGGGATAAACTGATACCAGGATTTAATTCATGATTCTGATGATTCCCAGAATTTTCGCGTTTCAGCCGCTGAGAATCCAAACTCTTCACATGAATTTTTTGTACAGAAGTGATTTTAATATTTTTTTCAATAAGCAAATTAGTGTTGGGATAATGGATTTGGCCAAATCTTTTGTGTTTGTCGAAGCCCCAAGTGTCTCTGTGACTATTGCTGAGTGTAAGGGGTTAAGGTCCCGCCCCCAGGGAGCAGGAAGGTGAGGAGAGGCCGTCATTGGCTGTAATTATGTTTCTCTATTGGTTTATGTGTTGAGCTCAGAACATGAAACTGAAACTTGGGAATCAGGGAAATGAGATTGGACTCAAAACTCCCAACTCCGACCCAGACGGATCAAAGGCGCCGATGTGATTGAAGTTAAAAGGACGAGACCCTTTGATATTTACCTGATATTTACCTGCTCCTTCTGTCTCCTCATTCCAACGGCCAAAGCAAAATCTCCACTTTACTGCTGGTAGGGAAAAGGTTAATAGACAGGGCACCCAATTAACCATCTGAGATACTGCAGCCCTCAGGCTCTTGCTGAACTACAGGCTCATGCAGAACTCAATGTTATCGGTGAGATCAGTTGGGGGAGACTGTTCACAAGGGGGTGATCACTAATCACATCTATTGACTTCTGCACATAGAAAAGGAGTCCCGTGTCTCCGCTACATACACAGCTGATTGGCTGCCTAGATTGTAAGCTCACTGGAGCAGGAACTGATAGGAATATGATAGAGACCTTAGATTGTAAGCTCACTGGAGCAGGGACTGATGGGAATGTGATAGGGACATTAAATTGTAAGCTCACTGGGACAGGGACTGATGGGAATGTGATGGGGACCTTAGATTGTAAGCTCACTGGGGCAGGGACTGATGGGAATGTGATACGGACCTTAGATTGTAAGCTCACTGGGACAGGGACTGATGGGAATGTGATGGGGACCTTAGATTGTAAGCTCACTGGGGCAGGGACTGATGGGAATGTGATACGGACCTTAGATTGTAAGCTCACTGGGGCAGGGACTGATGGGAATGTGATAGGGACCTTAGATTGTAAACTCACTGAGGCAGGGACTGATGGGAATATGATGGGGACCTTAGATTGTAAGCTCACTGGGACAGGGACTGATGGGAATGTGATAGGGACCTTAGATTGTAAGCTCACTGGGGCAAGGACTGATGGGAATATGATGGGGACCTTAGATTGTAAGCTCAATGGGGCAAGGACTGATGGGAATGTGATAGGGACCTTAGATTGTAAGCTCACTGGGACAGGGACTGATGGGAATGTGATAGGGACCTCAGATTGTAAGCTCACTGGGGCAGGGACTGATGGGAATGTGATAGGGACCTCAGATTGTAAGCTCCCACTATGCAGACAGACTGGGGTAGAACAGTAATACAGACTGAACCCCTTTCTGACTATTTTGAACTTTTATGGTTAACCCCCCACCTGCTTTGTGATCTGTGGGTCCCTGAGCCGATGGAGGAGTCTAGAGCAGCCCAGTATCTGCCCCGTGGGTCTCTTGTCCCTAAAGACGGGGCAGATAAAGTGATGGACCCCCTTCCCGTGGGCCAATAAATAAGAGATTTTTCTCCTGCTGAAATAACAGCCGTGACTTTAAATCTCCTTTCTGTTCCATGTCGGGGGCTCTTCTCTCCTGAAATTGTTTCTCATCTGCCGCCAATTCCCAGATACTTATCTGCCTCTCAGGCCTCAAATCTATTTCTCTCGTCAGAGCCGATAATGTAGAGACGAGATTGAGCCCCATTACTTCTTGTACCCGAGAGCTGAGAGGAGGGGGTGTCTTTTATCTCCGACACTCACTTGTGTCTCTCTATAGTCTCCTGCACTGTCCCCTCTGACTGCACATCCACCCCCCCCCCAAATTGTTTTGCATTCAATTCTAAGGATCATGAGATAGAGGGGTCTGTGTGTCTGTATCCCACGCAGCTCTTATGATGAAAGTAGGGCCACAAGGAGTTAAAATAGACAGGCTTTTGTCCCAAATGGTGATGTCACATACGCTGTATGATGTCATTACGCTCCTACATGATGTCACAATCAGAAAGGCCCAGGTAACAGTCACACAGGAAAGGAAATAACAATTAGGGGCCCGAATATTAATGACTCAAATTGCACTCGTTTTGTATAAAATCCTCTATTTAACTTCCCAATATCCATTCATTGTCTGTCCCTTTCTCTGCACTGCTGCTTCTGACTCCTGATACAACTTCCCAATATCCATTCATTCCTCATTCTCACTGGGTTTATAGTTCTGTGTAACTGTCATTGTGTCTGTCCCTTTCTCTGCACTGCTGCCTCTGACTCCTGATACAACTTCCCAATATCCATTCATTCCTCATTCTCACTGGGTTTATAGTTCTGTGTAACTGTCATTGTGTCTGTCCCTTTCTCTGCACTGCTGCTTCTGACTCCTGATACAACTTCCCAATATCCATTTATTCCTCATTCTCACTGGGTTTATAGTTCTGTGTAACTGTCATTGTGTCTGTCCCTTTCTCTGCACTGCTGCTTCTGACTCCTGATACAACTTCCCAATATCCATTTATTCCTCATTCTCACTGGGTTTATAGTTCTGTGTAACTGTCATTGTGTCTGTCCCTTTCTCTGCACTGCTGCTTCTGACTCCTGATACAACTTCCCAATATCCATTCATTCCTCATTCTCACTGGGTTTATAGTTCTGTGTAACTGTCATTGTGTCTGTCCCTTTCTCTTCTCTGCACTGCTGCTTCTGACTCCTGATACAACTTCCCAATATCCATTCATTCCTCATTCTCACTGGGTTTATAGTTCTGTGTAACTGTCATTGTGTCTGTCCCTTTCTCTGCACTGCTGCTTCTGACTCCTGATACAACTTCCCAATATCCATTCATTCCTCATTCTCACTGGGTTTATAGTTCTGTGTAACTGTCATTGTGTCTGTCCCTTTCTCTTCTCTGCACTGCTGCTTCTGACTCCTGATACAACTTCCCAATATCCATTCATTCCTCATTCTCACTGGGTTTATAGTTCTGTGTAACTGTCATTGTGTCTGTCCCTTTCTCTTCTCTGCACTGCTGCTTCTGACTCCTGATACAACTTCCCAATATCCATTCATTCCTCATTCTCACTGGGTTTATAGTTCTGTGTAACTGTCATTGTGTCTGTCCCTTTCTCTGCACTGCTGCTTCTGACTCCTGATACAACTTCCCAATATCCATTCATTCCTCATTCTCACTGGGTTTATAGTTCTGTGTAACTGTCATTGTGTCTGTCCCTTTCTCTTCTCTGCACTGCTGCTTCTGACTCCTGATACAACTTCCCAATATCCATTCATTCCTCATTCTCACTGGGTTTATAGTTCTGTGTAACTGTCATTGTGTCTGTCCCTTTCTCTGCACTGCTGCTTCTGACTCCTGATACAACTTCCCAATATCCATTCATTCCTCATTCTCACTGGGTTTATAGTTCTGTGTAACTGTCATTGTGTCTGTCCCTTTCTCTTCTCTGCACTGCTGCTTCTGACTCCTGATACAACATCCCAATATCCATTCATTCCTCATTCTCACTGGGTTTATAGTTCTGTGTAACTGTCATTGTGTCTGTCCCTTTCTCTGCACTGCTGCTTCTGACTCCTGATACAACTTCCCAATATCCATTCATTCCTCATTCTCACTGGGTTTATAGTTCTGTGTAACTGTCATTGTGTCTGTCCCTTTCTCTGCACTGCTGCTTCTGACTCCTGATACAACTTCCCAATATCCATTCATTCCTCATTCTCACTGGGTTTATAGTTCTGTGTAACTGTCATTGTGTCTGTCCCTTTCTCTTCTCTGCACTGCTGCTTCTGACTCCTGATACAACATCCCAATATCCATTCATTCCTCATTCTCACTGGGTTTATAGTTCTGTGTAACTGTCATTGTGTCTGTCCCTTTCTCTTCTCTGCACTGCTGCTTCTGACTCCTGATACAACTTCCCAATATCCATTCATTCCTCATTCTCACTGGGTTTATAGTTCTGTGTAACTGTCATTGTGTCTGTCCCTTTCTCTTCTCTGCACTGCTGATTCTGACTCCACAAAGAGAACACTAGTGATCATTTAGGATTCCCCTGGGTAGAAGGAGTAGGGGGGGTGCAAGAGGGCGACCCTTAGGGCTAATTCAGGCAACACCTCCGCCCAGAGAAATGGCCCCTGAACCCATATAGGAGGGGCTTTGGGTTACCCCACAAGAGGGGCAAACATGTTTGGAGAGAGGGGGAGACTGTGCTGATGAGGGTAATAATCTGCAGCGACTCAAGGGCCCATTTATAATTCAGAGAATTTGATTTGTCTGTTTGTAAAGATCTGAGATTTCTCTAAATTCATAGGGAGTCAAGGAAATGGGATTGTGGTTCCAGCACATGGAATAGTATAGGAAATATTATTCTTATTTTACAAACAAAACACATTTTTCAGCCTCCCAGAGGATCATGGGAATGATGAGAATAGAATTGTTGGTGGGGGTTCCCCTTTAAAGGCCATAAATTGGGTTTCACTCCAAGGGAATGAGTTAATTCTGTTTCACTATTAACCCTTTAGCTTTGGCCTGGCACCCGTTGGGTTAACAATGGGAGTGTCAATAACGTGGGCACATAAAGAGGCGGGGCAATTAATGAGACCCCGGTGGCGAGTAACAGAGCGTCCCATTGGTGCGGCCGCAGTCTCGTTCCTGTAATTTCCCGCTGACACAATTGGAGGAAATGTAATTGCTTTTAGACTGTTGACAAAACAGACAGTGCGGGGGGCTCCTCTCGGCCCAGATGGGGTCTCATTTTGTGATAATTTCATTTCTTGCCTCGTATGATTAACTGTTTGATGGAGTCTCGAGATGCTGGAAATAGACCCAGTGCCCACTGCCAATCCCACCATTAACTTTGGAAGCGTAACCCAGTCCTGGGGGACCCTTAGTACCTAATCCTGGGGGACCCTAAGCACCCAATCCTAGGGAACCCTTATCGCCCAATCACGGGGGACCCTTCGCGCCCAATACTGGGGTCCCTTTCACATTCCTATCAGCCCCTGCCCTAGTGAGCTTACAATCTAAGGTCCCTATTACATTCCCATCAGTCCCTGCCCCCGTGAGTTTACAATCTAAGGTCCCTATCACATTCCCATCAGTCCCTGCCCCCGTGAGTTTACAATCTAAGGTCCCTATCACATTCCCATCAGTCCCTGCTCCAGTGAGCTTACAATCTAAGGTCCCTATCACATTCCCATCAGTCCCTGCCCCAGTGAGCTTACAATCTAAGGTCCCTATCACATTCCCATCAGTCCCTGGCCCAGTGAGTTTACAATCTAAGGTCCCTATCACATTCCCATCAGTCCTTGCCCCAGTGAGCTTACAATCTAAGGTCACTACCCCATTCCCATCAGTCCTTGCCCCAGTGAGCTTACAATCTAAGGTCACTATCCCATTCCCATCAGTCCCTGCCCCCGTGAGCTTACAATCTAAGGTCCCTATCACATTCCCATCAGTCCCTGCTCCAGTGAGTTTATAATCTAAGGTCCCTATCAAATTCCCATCAGTCCCTGCCCCAGTGAGCTTACAATGTAAGGTCCCTATCACATTCCCATTAGTCCCTGTCCCAGTGAGCTTACAATCTAAGGGCCCTATCACACACACAGACGAGCCACAAGGAAAACATACAACACTGGATGCCCAATACTAAAACCCTGTTGTTATTTGTACTAATTCATTGCTAATTACACGCTGACACTTGCCAGGCTTGTGGGCAGAGCAGAAGGCAGGGCATATGGGTGGAAGAGAAAACAATGGCACCTGACTTTGGTTGGCACCTAAATATAAATCAGCACCCACATTTGTTTGCCATTTAGACAAGGCACAATTAGTGAGGGGCCCGGATCCCACGGGATTTTATGTGAATGGCAGGAGGGGGGCACAGACGTATAAACTGCCAGTGCCAAGGTATAAATGCCCAGGGAGAGAGGTTGGTGAGATTCCCAGAGAGAGAGATTATTAACCATATAATGACTCGCAGAGCAGAATCCCATTTGTAACGATCTGTAAGACACAAGAACCTGCTCAGAAATCAACTGGGTTCTTCCCATTTAGTGAGATCAGATTGTTTGGCACCAACAGACAATGGAGAGTCAGAACTAAAGGTCCAGTGGGTAAGTTGTGCCCCCCAGTGAGGGTACCCCCAGGTATCACGCTGCCCTCTGTGCTTAATTCAGTATCAAAGAGGAAGGCCATTTATTTAGCAATTAAACATTTAGAGAGCAAGCTCTGGGGCACAGACTGCACAAGTCACATGATCCAGTGATATGGAAGGAACAGGGAAGGGGAAGATTTAGGCTGAGACCTTGGGGGCGTGGCTTAGTGGGAACCCTCCTCCGGTGAATCGTGGCCCCTCCAGATGCTGCTGCTGTAGGAAAGTGTCGGCCGCACTCCTCTCCTTCTCCCTGGGACAGACATTGGGTTATTAGTGAGGCTCAGAAAGACTGGGAATGGACCTAAAACAGCACCCACGGGTGTCAGAGCACAGAGCTCCTCAGCCCACCCTGCAGTGAGACCCCCTGGACTAAACCTGTTGCTATGGTAAAATGCACGTGACGACACATAAATATGGATCTCTTGTAGGGATCATTAATCTCTGTTAATTAAGCCGGGGAGCATATTGAAGGCAGATGTTTCACTGCTTTTGCTGATTAGCTCGGGCTCGCTCGAAAAAACTTTTAAATAAACTTTGAAGTTTGTAGGTCAGGATTCAACCAGCTGCAATTCCACTTCTCCCAAGGCTCCCCGAGGATGCTGGGAGTTGTAGTTTAATAATTGCTAGTGGCTGCTCCAACACAAAGCCTTACTATGCCCATTTCATGGTTATCCCTATCCAAGTGCTGCCCCCTAACACTACCCCTGTACCCCGGCTCGGAGCAACGTACACAATACTATAGGGGGAGTAACCCAGGTACCGCTAGTACAAAGGGAAGAGACAAGTCCTACCTGGCCTGCTGCTCCCTCCGTTTCTGGGTCAGGTACTTCTTCTTCATGTTCTGAAGCTCATTGGCCAATCTCTCAATCTCGTACTTGTGCTCCTGGTTCTGGGACTCGAACATGTTCAGCTCAGCAGAGAGAGCCTGGGGGAGCGGGGAAATGTTACACAGACGGACCAGGTACCAATACATTCGTTTCTACAGGGGGAGTCTATCCCTTAACCCTACTCAGTACCCAGTGAGTATCCTGATTCATAATTAGTTCCCAGTGAGTATCCTGATTGCTATTCAGTACTCAGTGAGTATCCTGATTGCTATTCAGTACTCAGTGAGTATCCTGATTCATATTCAGTACTCAGTGAGTATCCTGATTCATATCAGTACTCAGTGAGTATCCTGATTCATATTCAGTACTCAGTGAGTATCCTGATTCATATTCAGTACTCAGTGAGTATCCTGATTCATATTCAGTACTCAGTGAGTATCCTGATTCATATTCAGTACTCTGAGTATCCTGATTGCTATTTAGCAAGGCTGCTAGGAGTTTTAGGGCACAGATCAGACATGACTGTAAGTAAGAAGTAACACTTACCTTCAGCTGTTTTGTCTTGTCCCTCAGAGTTTTCTGATAAACCTGTAGTTGTTCTGCTGCCTCTGGGCCGGGCTGACGGGCCAGGATGAGTTTGAGCTCCACGTACAACTTCTCCTTCTCCTGCCAAATGGAATGTGATTGTGAGCTCTGGGTCCTACTCACACTCAGCCACTCAATGATGGGACACAAGTGTGTATAACTCACACTCCATCGAAGCCATTATGCTTCAACCTCATACCTCACTCGCCAACCAGCTTACGCTCACATCAGTCCTCACTCCAAATGAGCTCCCACTCACCCTCCACCTCATGTACCAGCCTCACAACTCACTCACCTTCTCTGTATCACCGACACATTGTCATTAGGGGGGTACTGGAGTAATGGGGGCCTCAACAGATGTAAAAGTCTGATTGGCAAGTCACACAGTGGGTGTTTTTTTAATAATGGGTGTGACCTGGGTGGATCAGGGTGTGCAGAACATGTTTTATATACTGGGGTCCCATGTACATGGCTGTACCCCAATTCTCAGGGGAAACAAACTATGTCTGTCTGTGTCTATGTCTGTCTGTGTCTGACGAGGGGCAGGAGAGTTGCTGAGGGATGAAGAGGAATGAGGAGGAAGAAGAGGCTGGAGGCTGTGTATAAAGGGCCCGTGTGCTGTATAAACAGAGAATGGAGGCAATTAGTGAGCGATTGCACATTAAACTGTCAGTTAATTACTCACAAAGTCCTTTCTCGGGAGCAACACAAAGACTTTCCATAGAGAAATGTAACAATAGAGGCCAATGTCTCTGGTAAGAGAAGGGGTTCCCCGCAGAGAAGGCACACACAGAATAGTGGGGGGCTGACAAGAGGGAAAAGAGTTAAAGGGCACAGCAACGTGTCAGTTGATACAAAACTCTTGGAGCTAAATGCCAGGGGGGGGGCAGGGGAGTGAGTTTAGAGAGTCAGCCTCTGGGCAGTCAAACAAACACATAGAAATGGGCTCAGAAGGAGGCATAAACCTCAGCTACAGCTCCCATGTCAGTACAGCTATTGTGCCCGCTCCCTTATTAAACTGTGTGCCCAGACACACGGCTCTGCTGATATTCACTCAATAGGCCACTCTGGGGCTTTGATTAAACACTGCTTGTATTTTATTTAATATGAACCTATAGGGCAGGTTTCTTGGCAGGCGAGGGGCGGGTCAGTCGTAATTAACAATGAAACATCTTGTGTACGGCACAATCACACGGCAAACTGGGCTCAGTGAGGGGAGGCTGCTCCAACGACCCCTGAGACTGTCCCTCAGTACTGCTGCCAAATCAGGGGCCACACTGCACAGATCCTTCAGAACCCCTACTTTCTGGATTCATCAACTGTAACTAGACAATGTAACTGAAGAGAAAAGACTGAAAAGAACTTCTACAGCAGCTCTGGTCTTTCTACATATAGTGGCTCCCAGTGGGCAGAAAGTTTACGTAGGGACTATTGGGCAAGTTGGAGTCAGTAGAGCAAGATGGAGACAGTAGGACAAGATGGCAACAGTAGGACAAGATGGAGACAGTAGGACTAGATGGAGACAATAGGACAAGATGGAGACAGTAGGGTAACCTGGAGACAGTAGGACAAGATGGAGAAAGTAGAACAAGTTGGAGTCAGTAGAGCAAGACGGAGACAGTAGGGTAACATGGAGACAGTAGAGAAAGATGAAGACAGTAGGACAAGATGGAGAAAGTATAGCAAGGTGGAGTCAGTAGAGCAAGATGGAGACAGTAGGACAAGATGGAGACAGTAGGGTAACATGGAGACAGTAGAGAAAGATGAAGACAGTAGGACAAGATGGAGAAAGTATAGCAAGGTGGAGTCAGTAGAGCAATATGGAGACAGTAGGACAAGATGGAGACAGTAGGGCAAGATGGAGACAGTAGGGCAAGATAAAGACAGTAGGACAAGATGGAGAAAGTAGAACCAAATGGAGATAGTAGGACAAGATGGAGACAGTAGGGCAAGATAAAGACAGTAGGACAAGATGGAGACATTAGGACAAGATAGAGACTGTAGGGCAAGACGGAGAGAGTAGGACAAGATGGAGACAGTAGGACAAGATGGAGACAGTAGGACAAGATGGAGACAGTAGGGCAAGATAAAGACAGTAGGACAAGATGGAGACATTAGGACAAGATAGAGACTGTAGGGCAAGACGGAGAGAGTAGGACAAGATGGAGACAGTAGGACAAGATGGAGACAGTCAGTAGGACAAGATGGAGACAGTAGGGCAAGATGGAGACAGTAGAGCAAGATGGAGACAGTAGGGCAAGACAGAGACAGTAGGGCAAGACGGAGAGAGTAGGACAAGATGGAGACTGTAGGGCAAGATGGAGTCAGTAGGGCAAGATGTCCTTCTGCTGTTAAATTCTCAACACCCACCCACAGTCGTAGTTGCAAAATTCTGGACATTATAAAAACTGGGCACTGCAAAGCCCTTGCCCCACTACTGTTAAGACGGCCCAGGAGAGCAGGGGCTACTGATTGATTTTCTGCACCAGTTTAAATCTGTCCCTCTGTCCCCTGTATATCGGCATTTTATGAGAATGTCATGTGACCTTGATTCTGGCAAAGGCATTTGTGCATTGAATATGTATGTTCTTCTTGGGTATGTGTGGTGATTGTTTGGTTCCTCCCACAGCCCAAAACATACTGGGAGGATAACTGACTCAGAATGAGTTCTTGCATGGGTAATTAGATTGTAAGCTCCACTGGCGCAGGATCTGATTTAATGAGCCTCTCTATAATGGGTCAGGTTGGTGCTGTATAAGCTTTAAGGGTAAATGTTTATTAAAGGAACAGAACACAGAAACTGTGGCCCCTGGACAAGAAACAATGACAGAAGGGCCACAAATTCACAAGTATCAGGAAAGGGAAGTTTCGTTGCAGATGGGAAATTACTGGGGCTGCCGCTCACTTGCTAATGACAAGCCGAAGCGACAGGTTTCTGAGAGATTTAGGCAATGGCAGAATATATGGTCGGGCTTCTCAGGAATGAAATGTCCAGACGCTCTTCTGGGATTCGCTGGGAACACAGAAGCTTTTAATAAAGTTTATAGCTCGGTCATTTACTGAGCTGCATCCTAAAGCCCCGAGCTGGCAGGTGCCGGACCCTTGGGCAGCAATAAAACAGAATTCACTGAATTAGGCCACATTACTAATAATAAAGGGGAAGTTAACTTGTACATGAACTGCTACATTGCCAATAATCACATTTATGTTTCTTTATGTCATTTATTTATCTTTCTATTCTGTCTCCAAACTGTAAGTTGGGGTTCCTCTGGTGCTCAAGGCATAGGGCCCTTTAACTCCCCTCAGTCTCCCCTTTTATCTTTTATTTTATCATCTTGCTTGCTTGTCTTCTGTCTCCCCATCCTCCCTCTTCTCTCCCCTTCTATATTTCTCTTCTCCCCCATTTGTCTCTCTACTCCCTAACCCCCTTTCCCTTCTCTCCTTCTGTCTCTCATCCCCTCTCCTTTACTTTTCTCCCCCAACTGTTTGGCCTTACTCTCCCCCATCCTCCCTCTTCTCTCCCCTTCTATATTTCTCCTCTCCCCCATTTGTCTCTCTACTCCCTAACCCCCTTTCCCTTCTCTCCTTCTGTCTCTAATCCCCTCTCCTTTCCTTTTCTCCCCCAACTGTTTGGCCTTACTCTCCCCCATCCTCCCTCTTCTCTCCCCTTCTATATTTCTCCTCTCCCCCATTTGTCTCTCTACTCCCTAACCCCCTTTCCCTTCTCTCCTTCTGTCTCTCATCCCCTCTCCTTTCCTTTTATCTCCAAACAGTTTGGCCTTACTCTCCCCCATCCTCCCTCTTCTCTCCCCTTCTATATTTCTCCTCTCCCCCATTTGTCTCTCTACTCCCTAACCCCCTTTCCCTTCTCTCCTTCTGTCTCTAATCCCCTCTCCTTTCCTCCCTTCCTTCCTTTTCGTCGCCTTTGTTTCATCCCATATAAACCCTATGAGATCCATGTGTTACACTGCGCTGCCCCCTTCTGCCCATCGTATGATTTACACTTGTTCTGCAGGAGGAATCAGGGCATCAAAGGGAATTGGTAAGTGTGAGAGCAGCAATTACCTGACAAGAAGACCAAGCGCAGGGAAAGTGCTGCTCTTGCAGTTGCCTTTGAACACTTCCCCTGCTTTATACCTTTTATTTTAACCTTCATTTTAACTCCACACATAACATAACTATTAACTGCTTTTCAGCAAGAAACTCTAGCAAGACATTGTACTCCTGCTCTAATTCACATCACATTCCGAGAGGCGCCTGCAATTCCCACCTCCGTGCAGTTAATAAGGGGACATGAGACTGGGGGGTCATTTGTTGAAAGATTATTGCTTGGTGAATAAAATGGGGTGTCTCATGTTCATGTGCAGGGGCCCCATTGCATTATATTGCCCATTATCAGGGATCTAGGCTCCTACTCTAGCGACTGTTTCCATTATAGTCTATGGGAGGTGCCACATGTGACTGGCGCATTTCTCTACTGGGAAACTGTCTCAACTGCCAACTCAATTAAAGACAAAGTTCACCTTAGAATTAACTTTATGTAGGGGGAAGATTTTTATGGTTTTGAAAAGACTGATGTTTTTTTTTACTTAGGATATCACCTGGTATCTGGGTACTGGGTAATATCCCTAGCAACCAGGCAGCAGTTTGGTGGGCAGAGAGGAATTGTATTAGAAGAGGCTCTGATTAAGTTATTGCCATCCATGTGTTTTTCTGGTTGTCAGGGTTAGTGACCCCCATGACAACAAGATCCTTTTTTCAGTTGCAGGCTGGAAAATTAACTCCTCAAACTGAATACAACGAAGACCACACTAAAAGTTAAGTAGTTTAGGTCCATAAAAAGTCAATTTAAAGGGGTGGTTCACCTGTAAGTTGATGTTTAGTATGTAATAGAATGGCCAGTTCTAAATAACTTTTCAACTGGTCTTCATTATTGTTTTTTAATTATTTGCCTTTTTTGTTCCAGGGGTCACTGACCCCATCTAAAAAACAAATGCTCTGTAAGGCTACCAATGTATTATTATTGCTACTTTTTATTACTCATCTTTCTATTCAGGCCTCTCCTATTCATATTCCAGTCTCTTATTTAAATCAATGCATGGTTGCTAGGGGGATTTGGACCTTAGCAATCAGACGGCTGAAATTACAACCTGGAGAGCTGCTGAATAAAAAGCTAAATAAGTCAAAAACCATAAATAATAAAAAAATGTAAACCAATTGCAAATTGTCTCAGAATATCCCTCTCTACATCATACTAACAGTTAATTTAAAGGTGAACAACCCCTTTAAATGTTTCCTTTAAATCCTAGGCAGACATAGAAAAGAGCCACGTTCCTTGGATGTTGGTGTTTCTCTTGAGTGATAGCAAAGCAGACTGGAGTGAGGTATGCACAGCACAGAGGTAGGTGAGTTACCAGTTTTAGACTAACAGAAGCAGGAGAGATTTGGCCCATGTGGGCACCGTAGTAAAGACCCAGGCAATACTCACTGTACTAATTCATTACCTGCAGGAGAAGCTCTTTCTCTACTACTTCCTCAGTCTTGTGGATGAGGCGCTTCTGTAGGGTGTGGATCTTCTGGATCAGCTCATAAGTACTGGGGTCACTTGCCTGCGGAACAGGAACAGGAATTAAACACTATCACCTGACACATTGCACCAAAGCTGATAGGCCAGAAATAAACTGACCCAACCAATGAGCTGACACTCTACATATGGGGGTTTATGTGTTGGCCCAGAACAGCAAAATCCTGTGCACCCCTCAATTCTGCTAAATGATCTGCTTAAGGGCCAGTGTACCAGGTCAGTGCAGTTTCACCCCCCCCCCCCCATTGCACTGATATGTGACCTGTCAATTAAAGTAATTTCCCAAATAAGAGTGTTGGAGAGAACGACCAGTGAGAGGCATGAGGCACCTGGGTGGGTTCAGCTCTATCTGCCTCTCATTATGATTCCTGAGAGCGACTTCATATAATTTGTATTATTTCCCTGGAACGAGTAGAGACACGACTAAGTGGCCACAATAATAGGAAAGTCGTATGAAGAGAACGTGATGATTCCCCGGCAGGGGGTTTGGGAATGAGAAACAAATGTAGCCGCTGAATTTCTTTAGACAAAACAGGCTGAAATAATTCCTTTTGTTTCTTTATTGCCGATATTATTGACTCTCAGCTGCAGGAAATGGAGCAGAGCATCTGATAATTACACGTTGGCTATTTAAGCAAATTTATCGTCCAATCAGGCGGCTTTGTGCATCATCTGCCCTTTTGGTTTTATATACTGGCGTTGGGAAATCCTCCCGAGAAGTAGTTAGTAGAGACTGGGAAATACATTATAAAGGTGGAGATATTAGCTGCCCAATTACATGCCCAGAACTGCATTATACTGAATATGCTGCCAAATTATATGCCCGGAAATGCATTATACTGCCTTAACCGCCCAATTACATGCCCATGACTGCATTATACTGCCTTAACCGCACAATTACATGCCCAGAACTGCATTATACTGAATATGCTGCCCAATTATATGCCCAGAACTGCATTATACTGCCTTAACCGCCCAATTACATGCCCAGAACTGCATTATACTGCCTTAACTGGCCAATTACATGCCCAGAACTGCATTATACTGAATATGCTGCCCAATTATATGCCCAGAACTGCATTATACTGCCTTAACCGCCCAATTACATGCCCAGAACTGCATTATACTGAATTAGCTGCCCAATTACATGCCCAGAACTGCGCTATACTGCCTTAACTGCCAATTATATGCCCAGAACTGCAGTATACTGCCTTAGCTGTCCAATTATATGCCTGTGACTGCATTATACTGAATTAGCTGCCCAATTATATGCCTGTGACTGCATTATACTGAATTGGCTGCCCAATTACATGCCCAGAACTGAGCTATACTGCCTTAACTGCCAATTAAATGCCCAGAACTGCATTATACTAAATTAGCTGCCCAATTATACAGTATGCCTGGACCGCATTATACTGAATTAGCTGCCCAATTATTTGCCCAGAACTGCATTATACTGAATTAGCTGCCAATTACATGCCCAGAACTTTATCCTTGTCCCCCACAGATACACTCCCAGAATGGAGACCAAAGTACTGCAATGCTGCAGGAGGGGTGGAACATGGTCTGAATAACAGAAGATGGGGCATTCCAGGGACTACCCTTGTGCTTGGAGTAATAGGGAACTCTGTACTTACCCCCTGCATATGGCTGACATCCAGTACAAGGCTCCCTTGCATTATTTTTAATAACAATCTGCCGGGGGGGGTTAGACAGAGAAGTTCTCAGTATGGGGCCCTAAGGGCTATGGTCTTGCGATCATTAGCTGCTCAATCACATGTTATATAGGTGCAACTACACTACACTGATTATCTACATTATACTGAGTAACCAATCACAAGCTCTGGATCTGCATTATACTGGGTTAGCTGACAAATTACATCCTTTACAGTCAATTTATATATCACAAACCCCACAGTATTATTTTCTTGATTTATTATGCATTATTTATTCAGACATGTTTATGCAAGCTCTTTATAGAAATTGTTCATTATTCAACTCTGCCCCAGGGGAGCTCACACTCCCACATCACATTCACACAACACACACTATTGTCACTTTTATCAGAAAACAATTAACCAGCCTGTATGGTTTTGAGCTGTTCCGCCCCAAGGGTTAACTGACCAATCACATGTTCTGGATCTGTATCATGCTCGTTTAGTTTAACAGCCACAATCTACATCTGACTTATATATATATATATATATATATATACAGTATATATATATAATATACACAAGAGCCATGAATATCCTGTAAATTATATTCTTATAAACAGTGCTTAGTGATGTCATTGGTTATAATCAGAGCTTAGTGATGTCATTTCTGTCACATGACTCACTGAAACGTGTGCATTAGTACCCCCTGTAGCAAAATATGAGGATATTAGAAGTCATCTTCCTTTGGGCTTTTATATAGTCATGGAACTCCTCTGTAACTTCTAATATCCTTATATTTTACAATACTTTATTCACTAAATTATTTGCAGCAGCCTCACCTCTAGTTTCCTCCATCTGTGGACATTCATGGGGTTCTCCAGCTCCTCTTCCAACGCTCGGCACCGGGTTCTCTCTTTCAGCAGGTCTCTCTGCATGTGATAAACCTCACGTCTGAAATGAAAGAATTTATTTCTTCTTACACCTCTCCGTTCACCAATGGTCTCAATGGGCCCTCCCTGGGGGGTATTCACTACCTGATAGTGCTGAACAGTACGCTCTATCCTGATAATGGAGTAATGGAGTACTCTATATTTGGTTACTAGGTGCTGGGCTGGGTGCAGCCATTGGATAATATGTTAGACAGTGACCTATGATGAAAAGTGATTTGTCCCAGACTCATACCTTAAAATTGAGCATCACCCCTATATATATATATATATATATATATATATATATATATATATATATATATATATATATATATATATATATACTGTATATATATATATAAGCTGTTCCCATTATATTGACAAATAAAAAAAGCTTGACCCTATACCTTAGTTCTTCCACATTGGCCACAGTCTTGGTGAGGATGCCTTTCTCCCGCCTGAGTTTCTTAATCTCGAGTTTGAGCAGCCGTATGTCCTCCACCCGCTGTTTGTATTGGATCTCGCCTTTATTAAGGATGGACTGCTGGATTTTGATCTTTTCGTAGAGCAGAGCGAGTTCGTCATTCCTGCGGACCAGCTGTGAGCCGAGAATATCCCTCTCGCTAATAACCTGCGGGAACAGAGCAATTAAAGTTCCGCTAATAGTAAAAAGCTCTGTGCCGACATCTTAGTGGCGTAAAACACAAAACGCTTCACATTAATTGGCTGAAAAATGTCTCGGAAGGCTGCTGAGCAGATGCCTCTTCTGTCCCTCCGCTTTGCCTGGAATTAGACTGGGAGCTTTGTCGGGACGGACTTCCCAGGTGCCGACTCTGCAATTATTATTCTGCACAAACCCATTTCCACATTAAGTAAAAGATATTTAATTATGTCTCTCCGGGCCACAGGCTTACAATCACTCAGGTTCCTGTATAAATAAGAGTCTGTTACACTGTACAGCGGGGCTGAGTACAATGCAAGTGGGGGTTCATTATGCTGAATAGTGATGGGGCGAGGGAACTGTGCATGTTCTGAATGAGTTTTCTTGCTGATTAAAACATGGCCCCAGATCACTAGATGTTGTTTGGTAAATCAGAGAAACAGCCTGATACATTTCAGGATAATTTGACCCATGGAGGCTGCTGCTTTGTTAGAGACTGTGATGAGGTTACTGTGCCCAATAGAACACCATGTAACTTACTGAACTTTTTGGGTGACAACGGGACTGGAAATGATGGAATGATTGGGACATGTTGGGAAATGATGGAATGGATGGGACGTGTTGGGAAATAATGGAATGGATGGGACATGTTGGGAAATGATGGAATGGATGGGATGTGTTGGGAAATAATGGAATGGATGGGACGTGTTGGGAAATGATGGAATGGATGGGATGTGTTGGGAAATGATGGAATGGATGGGACGTGTTGGGAAATGATGGAATGGATGGGACGTGTTGGGAAATGATGGAATGGATGGGACGTGTTGGGAAATGATGGAATGGATGGGACGTGTTGGGAAATGATGGAATGGATGGGACGTGTTGGGAAATGATGGAATGGATGGGACGTGTTGGGAAATGATGGAATGGATGGGACGTGTTGGGAAATGATGGAATGGATGGGACGTGTTGGGAAATGATGGAATGGATGGGACGTGTTGGGAAATGATGGAATGGATGGGACGTGTTGGGAAATGATGGAATGAATGGGACGTGTTGGGAAATGATGGAATGGATGGGATGTGTTGGGAAATAATGGAATGGATGGTACGTGTTGGGAAATGATGGAATGGATGGGACATGTTGGGAAATGATGGAAGGAATGGGAGGTGTTGGGAAATGATGGAATGGATAGGGCGTGTTGGGAAATGATGGAATGGATGGGACGTGTTGGGAAATGATGGAATGGATGGGACGTGTTGGGAAATGATGGAATGGATGGGATGTGTTGGGAAATGATGGAATGGATGGGACGTGTTGGGAAATGATGGAATGGATGGGACGTGTTGGGAAATGATGGAATGGATGGGATGTGTTGGGAAATGATGGAATGGATGGGACGTGTTGGGAAATGATGGAATGAATGGGACGTGTTGGGAAATGATGGAATGGATGGGATGTGTTGGGAAATAATGGAATGGATGGGACGTGTTGGGAAATGATGGAATGGATGGGACGTGTTGGGAAATGATGGAAGGAATGGGAGGTGTTGGGAAATGATGGAATGGATGGGATGTGTTGGGAAATGATGGAATGAATGGGACGTGTTGGGAAATGATGGAATGAATGGGACATGTTGGGAAATGATGGAATGGATGGGACGTGTTGGGAAATGATTGAATGAATGGGACATGTTGGGAAATGATGGAATGAATGGGACGTGTTGGGAAATGATGGAATGAATGGGACATGTTGGGAAATGATGGAATGGATGGGACATATTGGGAAATGATGGAATGGATGGGACATGTTGGGAAATGATGGCATGAATGGGACATGTTGGGAAATGATGGAATGGATGGGACATGTTGGGAAATGATTGAATGAATGGGACATGTTGGGAAATGATGGAATGAATGGGATGTGTTGGGAAATGATGGAATGAATGGGATGTGTTGGGAAATGATGGAATGAATGGGATGTGTTGGGGAATGATGGAATGAATGGGACATTTTGAGAAATGATGGAATGAATGGGACATGTTGGGAAATGATGGAATGAATTGGACGTGTTGGGGAATGATGGAATGAATGGGACGTGTTGGGAAATGATGGAATGAATGGGACATGTTGGGAAATGATGGAATGAATGGGGCATGTTGGAAACTAATGGAATGAATGGGACATGTTGGGAAATGATGGAATGAATGGGGCATGTTGGAAACTAATGGAATGAATGGGACATGTTGAGAAATGATGGAATGAAAGGGAAATGATGGAAAATTATGGAATGAATGGGACATGTTGGGTGGTAACAGAATTGGAAGTGGTGTATTAGTAACAAATGTGATAGAGTTACCTGCTCTAGTTCTTTCTTTTGCCTTAACCTCTCGGAATCGGCCTCAGAAATGATCTTCAGAAGTTTCTTTTCTTCTGCTTCTTGATTGTCGATCAGCTGCTTGGTCTCTATGCTCTGCTGCTTCATCTTCTGCAGCTCGGCCTGTAATCAAGCGCAATCATATGAGTGATACACGGCACACACATATATACCTCAATGATCCCGCTGATACACGGCTCACACATATATACCTCAATGATCCCGCTGATACACGGCTCACACATATAAAGCACAAATATATGAGTGACACATGGCATTTACATATAAAACACAATGATCCCCCTGATACACGGCATGGCTTCTGCTTCATCTTGATTAGAAATTAAACAAACTGACTTTAGTTGTACGTGTCACATGAAGGCTACATTGTGTCTGATTAATGGTAAAAAGCTGCAAATCCTGCATTTCCCCTGACAGTATCAATACTATTGCAAGATGCAGAGCCTGGGGGCCCAGGAGGAACAGACCTAGTGTTGAATAATTGAGGAGCTAAAGGATTCTTGTCAGCCTGAGATTTCTGGGATGCCAGACACAATGAGGAGCTGGTGGCTGGAGGGTTAGACAAGGAATAAGGCAGCGAGACGATTCTCCCAGAATATGACAAGTGAGAGATGCGACAGGTACATGTGATTAAACTCATCAGCACTGTCTTTGCCTCGGATCAATCGTCTGTCATATATACACTGAGCAGAAGAGCTGACACGAGCAACAGACAGAGGAAACGATCACAGTGGGAAGCGGAGTTGCCAGACTGACAGTCAATCCCTCTAATGATGCTGTTTGTTTATAATGCGCTTCATGAGCAGGGATGCCATGATCAGGTGCAACAAGAATGCTGTATACAGGGACCCAGGACCATTTCACAAGCACTTCTGCTGCACAGCCCCATCCATACCAGCAAGTAGATACTCAGCAGTGTTATATAAAGCAGCTGCCAGTGTCTGACACACACTCAGGATGAAGGGCAGGAGGGAGGGAGTTTTTTTTTTAAATAAATTCAAGTGTTACTGTACCTACTGTAAGTGATAAAACTCTCATCACCTGAAGGTCTTGCATAGAGGTATGGGACCTGTTATCCAGAATGCTCGGAACCTGGGGTTTTCTGGATAACAGATCCTCCTGTAATTTGGATCTTCATGCCTTACGCCTACTAGAAAATCATATAAACATGAAATAAAGCCAATAGGCTGGTTTTGCCTCCAATAAGGATTAATTATATCTTAGTTGGGATCAAGTACAAGTGACGGTTGTTTTATTACACAGAAAAAGGAAATCAGTTTTAGACATTTGAATTATTTGTATAGAATGGGAGTGGCCTTTCTGTAATTCAGAGCTTTCTGGATAACGGGTTTCCTAATAATGGATCCCATACCTGTATAAAGCAATAATTGTGAGCGCTGATCTGAGCATTTACTGGATATGGACTTTGGCTTAAGAGAATCACATACTGTCAGGCCCAGAGACTTAGGCGCAAATTCACTAAGCGCCGAAGCGCAGAACGCTAGCGTCAATTCGCTAGCGTTTGGCATTTTCGGTACTTCGCAAATTCACTAACGAACGCTGGCGTAAATTCGTTAGTGTTACTTCACACCCTTACGCCAGGCGAATTTTGCTAGCGATGTAACTACGCAAATTCACTAACTTGCGCAGTGTACTGAACGCTAACTTTTACGCTAGACTTCCTTCGCCACCTCAGACCTGGCGAAGCGCAATACAGTAGATAGGGATTGTTTCCAAAAAAGTCACATTTTTTTCTAAGTCCCAAAAAACGCTGGCGTGTTTTCTACATGATGGGTGATAGGCTGAAAAAGATGGAAAATATTTTTGGGGCTCCCCTCCTTCCCCCCTACATTTCCTGACTCATGGCAACTTACCTAGACAGTGGGCACATGTGTAGGGCAAAATAACATTTATATTTGCTGATTTGAAGGTTTTCTAGGCATTTGTAGTGCTGATACGTGTTCCTCCATTGAAATTTGAATTTGGCGCCATATGCAAATGAACCTTCGCTTCGTTTGGTGAATTAACGCTACCGCAACTTCGCAAACTTACGCTACCCCTGTGCGCAACTTCGGATTTTAGTGAATTTGTGGAGCGCTGGCGAAAATACGCCTGGCGAAGTGCGGCGAAGTTGCGCCTGGCGCAACTTCGCATCTTAGTGAATTTGCCCCTTAGAGAATCACATACTATCAGGCCCAGAACGGGAATCAAAATAGTCCCTGGCATTTCCAGTACACAGAGGCCCAAACAGCCCCCCTTAAGCCCAATAAATAGCGACTGTCTCTGGCACCTTACAGTATTTGCCTCAACCCACAATATTAATACAATATGAATTCAGAATTGCTCACGGTGCTTTTATAGGCACTTGTGTAAGGTATTGTAGGACTTACACTGCTGATATCACATAATAAGCGCCCCCTGCTGTTCAGCAGAAACACAAAAGTGATGATTGATCAGGTAGCCGGATATAGTTTATAATAATAGTAGATGAAGAACTGCTAATAACATGAACAACTCTGAGCAACCTGTACTTTATCGTGCATGTCCCCTTCAAGCTTGTCCTGCTTTGTGCACTATACCCCCATATGTAGTAAAAGGCACAATGTTTGCCCAGGAGCAGTAACCCATGGCAACCAATAAGATGTTTACTTTTAAACAGGTCACCATAAATGCTACCTGCTGATTGGTTGCTATGGGTGATTACAGAATAATATGTAAGCATCTTCCAATGCTTTTTAATGATCCTATCTTAAAAGAGATTTGGTCCACTAATCCCTTAAAATTGATATCTAAGAAGTCACCTACACTGGGGAAGAAATGATCCCCTAGCCTGATATCTGGTCCTTCTCTCTCAGTACAATATGCAGTTAAAAAATGTGGGAAATACCCCTGTAAAGGTGGCCATAAACGGGCCAATAAAAGATCCAGACAGGCCAGGTCGACAGCTTATTGGCCCATGTATGGGGCCCTCCGACGATATCTGCCCTGAAAGTCTGCCAGATGTCAATCACACAGGACTAAAAATCCGTTAGATCGTGGCCGCATCTTTTTGTTGATGTGGTTCTGCGATCCGATTACCCTTCGTTATGATCCAATCATTGGGCCCTAGGGCCCACGATCGGATCAGCCCGATATCACCCACCTCAAGGTGGGCATATCGGGGAGAGATCCGCTCGCTTGACGACAACACTAAACAAGCGGATCCTTCAGTGTATGGCCACCTTAAAGGGATACTTGTCATGGGAGATTTTTTTTTTTCAAAATGAATCAGTTAATAGTGCTGCTCCAGCAGAATTCTGCACTGAAATCCATTTCTCAAAAGAGCAAACAGATTTTTTTATATTCAATTGTGAAATCTGACATGGGGCTAGACATTTTGTCAGTTTCCCAGCTGCCCCAAGTCATGTGACTTGTGCTCTGATAAACTTCAATCACTCTTTACTGCTGTACTGCAAGTTAGAGTGATATCACCCCCTCCCTTTCCCCCCCAGCAGCCTAACAACAGAACAATGGGAAGGTAACCAGATAGCAGCTCCCTAACACAAGATAACAGCTGCCTGGTAGATCTAAGAACAACACTCAATAGTAAAATCCATGTCTCACTGAGACACATTCAGTTACATTGAGAAGGAAAAACAGCAGCCTGCCAGAAAGCATTTCTCTCCTAAAGTGCAGGCACAAGTCACATGACTTGGGGCAGCTGGGAAATTGACAATATGACTAGCCCCATGTCAGATTTCAAAATTGAATATAAAAAAATATGTTTGCTCTTTTGAGAAATGGATTTCAGTGCAGAATTCTGCTGGAGCAGCACTATTAACTGATGTGTTTTGAAAAAAACATGTTTTCAGATGACAGGGTCCCTTTAAGACATGCAAAGTGATTACAGTCCGTTCTGAATTTAAATCTAATGTTACTGTTACTGGCCAAATATTCAAAACCGACATGTACTGTAATAGTTGTAGCAACCACGTGGTTTATTTGCTTGAGTGCAAGTCCTGTACCAGACGTACAATCCGTCCCCTCAAGGAGAGAGTCAGGGAGCATTTAAATGCTATACAGAAAGGTGATATTAGATCTCCTATTGGTAAACACTTCAGTTTGTGCAGCAAACATGGTATTTTGGATCTAGGAGTTAAAGTGATCGAAAAGGTACATATCCCTTTAAGAGGGGGGATATGGTACGTTCAATTCTAGATTCTGGATGCATAATCCGCAATGCCTAAACACTAGATTTGATATTTCTTATTTTGTTTAAACAGGTATTTTTGTTTATATTTATGATCCTTTATTTATATTGATTCACCTATATCTTTATGGTTTTAAATTTTTCTTCACACTTTTTTGATTGTGTAATGCTATATTTGGAAATCCGGCTATTTGATTTATAATGTACTATCAGATGCCCACCAATACACATAATTATATATACATTGTAACTACAGTTCCTTTATGGCATTTCAACATTGACAAATATTTTGGATTTTAAAGTTGCCCGGTGTGAGGAACTCTATGATTAGACATGTAATTAGAACCATTTATTACATAACCCAGTACAAGCCTCCTTCCCATTGCACAGACACCCTCCTCAAACTGACAGTTACCTTGAGAGCCTCTTTCTCCTTCTCTATGCGCTGGTGGTCCAGATGCACCTTCACTAGTGCCGACTCTTTGGAACTGATCTCCTCCTTCAGTTGATCCACCTGGTGGTTCATGATTTTGAGTTTCCGTTTCATTTCTGTGATTTCATCCTGTCAGAACAGCAAAAGTGTCAGATTCCCGGAGCAGAAGGGGCAGGAAGGCCACAGGGGCAATGTCACTGCTTTATCACATGGCTTGAGACTGTAGGGCTTTAGTTATCACATGGGGCAGAATTTCAGTTGGGTTTGGCTGCCCATTTTCTTGGTGGAAGGCTGATGTCTAGTGACACCCAAGTGTGATATCCTCATTGTCAGAGTGTAGGTGGCAGTTGGACAGGGTTCATGTTTATAACCGAATCTTTCAGACAACCAGTGTACCTGGGCCTCAATGAGGTTCTTGCTGTACAGATTCCGGTCTGACCTCACGGCCTCATAGAGATTCTGCTGTTGCTTCAGTTTTGTCTCTGCCTCAGCGATTTTCTTCTTGTAATCAAATATCTGCATCTCCCGAACCTTTATATCCTCCATGTGCTGCAGAACCTGGGGAGAGAGACATGGGATGGGACTGATGAGTAGAGGGATCAACCAATACTACTGAGTGCTCCCTGCAGAACCACTGCTCACTGTCAGATATTGGTGAAGAATAAAGCATGCTGGGAGTTGGAGTCCAAACAGAACATCTGGGAGCCTGCCAGCTGCTCATTAATACCCCAGGGAAAGCAAATTCTGCATTGTATCTGGACTCCAAGCAAGTCACTTACCTTCATCAATCAAAGCGATACCCCCTGCTACCCAATGGGCAGTAGACATTTACCTTCTGCGTGAGGTCGCTGGCCTCGTTTATATATCGGTCCCGTTCTTTCTCCAGCTGGTAGATAATTTTCCTCTGTTTCTGAGCCTCCTCCTTGTAGCTCTGGATTTCTTCCTCCAGGTTCTTCTTGGACTGTTCATGAAGTTTCACCAGACTCTGCTGCTTCTCGGTGGCATTGGCCGACCGCAGGAGGTTCTAGAATAAAGAAGTTGCTTAGACACATGAGAAAACTGAGAGGTGGATCACTAATTCCACCTCCCCCAACCTCAGGGAAAACTCCTTAGACTTAATCAGAAGCATAACAATGATAAGGGCAGGGGACCTGAAGGCTACTGGGGGGGGGGGGGGCTCACTCTCAGTTTCAATAAGCAAGTTTAATCTTATCATGTTCTACAAAGTGCGGGGAGTGAGGCAGCTCTAAAAAAATGTATTGTTCTTTTACAACAAAATATTTTGTTTGAAAGGATAAAAAACAACCACGTGCACCTTAGCCTTTGCATACTGGGAGTTTTATAAATGCAACGACAGAGCTGCAGCATGTGCAACACATTGACACCATCTTGCCCTACTGTCTCCATATCGACTGACTATCTCTATCCTTGCCCTACTATCTCGATCGTGTTTTACAGTCTCCACATTGGCCTTTGGTCTTCATCTTGCCCTATGTTCTATCTTGCTCTCCTTCTTGCCCTATTGCCTCCATCTTGTCTTACTGTCTCCATCTTGTCCTATTGACTCCATCTTTTCCTACTGTGTCCATCTTGCCCTACTGACTTTATCTTGCCCTACTGTCTGCATCTTGTCCTACTGTCTGCATCTTGTCCTACTGTCTGCATCTTGTCCTACTGTCTCCATCTTGCCCTAATGTCTCCATTTTGCCCTACTGTCTCCATCTTGTCCTACAGTCTCCATCTTGCCCTACTGTCTCCATCTTGCCCTACTGTCTCCATGTTGTCCTACGGTCTCCATCTTGCTATCTCCATCTTGTCCTGCAGTCGCCATCTTGTCCTACTGTCCCCATCTTGATCTACTGTCTCCATCTTTTCCTACTGTCTCCATGTTACCCTACTGTTTCCATCTTACCCTACTATGTCATCTTGCCCTACCGTCTCGGTCTTGTCCTACTGTCTCCATCTTGTCCTACTGTCTCCATCTTGTCCTACTGTCTCCATCTTGCCCTGCTGTCTCCATCTTGTCCTGCTGTCTCCATGTTACCCTACTCTCTCCATCTTGCCCTACTGTCTCTGTCTTGTCCTACTGTCTCCATCTCATCCTACTGTCTCCATCTTGTCCTACTGTCCCCATATTACTATGCCTTGCTGTTTTCATCTTGCTCTGCAATTTCTGTTTGGCCTAATGTCTCCTGCATGGCCTACTGTCCCCATTTTACTCCTGTCCTATTTCCACCATCATGTCCTACTGTCTGCAACTTAGATTTTTCCTTTAAATCTCTTATCTGACCAATCCCCCACCTCCCCCTCAGGCTTCAAGTTTCCAAGACAACCAGGTAGAATAAAGAGCGTACCTTATTCAGCATGTCCCTCTCTCGCACCAGCTCCTCTACAGCTTTCTTATCCAGCTCAGCTTGTTTCTTCACAGACTCCAGCTCTAAAGCAATAAAGGGATATTACAGAAAAGGCAGATGGAGTTCATTGCCAAGGCTGGAGCTTCTTTGTGAGAGTAACAGCAGCCACTTTATAGACATCATATCACTGAGCTGGACGTGTGGAGTGTAAAGGAGTCTCAGTGGCAGAGAAATGATAAGCTTTTACTTATACAATTCATATGAACAACTATAGGCAAATCTGACATTGCATAAGCCTGACGTACACTTTCTGATGTACAAATCTACAAACAAGACCTTCCAGCTCCTCGGGTCCCATATATATATATATATATATATATATATATATATATATTGTCATACAAGGGCCACTTGCGGGGGGGTTGCAGAGTACACTGATAACTAATTACGGCTTATTTACCTAGACCTATGACACACAGGGTGATTTTGGGGCATAGTGTCTGCCACATGTTTTACAATCTAAAAACACAGCATCAAACTGTCATGTAAGTTGGTGTGAATCTTTATGTTCAACTGCAACAACGTGACTTAGCCCTGACATTACAGTTTCTTTTTGGGGTTTCACATTCTTCAGAATCTTGTGGAGGCCTTTAACGATAGGGTTCAGCTGGATTCCATGTGTGTTTTGTTGCAGCCTCTGCTATGACCTATGTATGAGACTGGCCCAATATACTGATATGTCTAACGGTAGTTGCTTGTATTAAATCCTTTACCTCTCTCAAATCCAGTGATTTGGTTTTTCAAGGTCTCTCTTTGCTGCTCCACCTCAGTCTTCTGCTCCTCCATTTGACGGTATTTTCTCTGTATTGTCTCTCTGGCTTTGGAAATCTTGGAGATCTCTTGGCGCATTTGGTTCACCTCTTCTTCCTTGGCCTGTGTACAGAGTATAAATGTATAAGAAAATCTATTTGGGGGCTTAGACAGCCCTAGGGGTCACTATGTGTTACAAATCTAGTTCACACACATGTCCACAAAAGCTTTTGATTGACAGATTATTGGCCACTGTGAGGGGGTCTTGAGAAGGTCGTTCCTTGCCCAATGGGTCTCCGTGGGCCGGCAGTATTCCAGCAGAGGCATTCCTAGTACTGCTAGCACAAAAGACTATGGTGAAACCAATGGTTTATTAGGCATGATAACAACAGAATACAGAGTGGACCATTTAAGTCCTGCTCTTCGGTGCTGGGTATCTGGGCTGGGGCTTTACAATACTATGAGACCCAGTAACGTTTGGTACCTTTAGCTCTAGCTGCTTCTGCTGGTTCTCCTGGGCCAGTTGATCACTGATGACACTTTGCTGCTCGTTCTCTTGCTGGAGTTTATTGTTCCTCATCTGAAACTGCTCCAGTTCCTTAGAAACTCTTTCATTTAATATCTGGAATAAAACCATGGAAATATCATTAGGCAAAAGTGTCCCTGGGCTGCACCTTCCTCACCAAGTAACTTCCGCAACAAATGGGTCTTTCTAGAACAGAAATCCAAGTCCTTTTAGACTGGGGCCTGTATTTGTGAGAGATAAAAGGCGGTTCTGCTGTGAGATCCAATGGGAAGTACACACACACTCTGACAGCTGGCCCATCAATATTTAATGCACATCCAGCGAAGCAGAGACTTGATGCAGTGCATGATGGGAGGGTTAATACCTTGTTCTCTTTGAGCTGCTGTTCCAGTCTCTGAAGTTCCTCCTTGTTCTTTGTCAGGTTCTGCTGCATGGCCTTGATTTCCAGCTGCTTTGCCTCAGACTCGCTCTGCAGGCCTCTCAGGTCCTTCTCCAGCCTCTCCTTCTTGCGGGACTCTCTGGAGGCTTCATTTTGCCGCATCTGAATTTCTTGCTGAAGCTGCAATGAATAGAAAGAGGCAGCCGCTCAGCTCAGTGCCCATCAAGGAGCCCGTGTGTCAGGAGTGAAGGAAGCAAAGTGTCCTGGGGACGTTGCCTGAAATGAGGGCAAACTAATGGCACAGCTAAGGTTGGCGTCTCAACAGGGACTAGACAGGGACAGACACTGCTTTCTATAGCAATACATATACAAATAACTGATAAACTATAGAAAATGTGTAACGAATGTATATTACAACGTTGCTTAGAATTATGTTTTTATTTATTAGGCCAAAAATGTATTTTTGGGTTGACATTCCCTTTAAGCAGAAATTGAGATTGTGCAGGTGATTAGGCAGTGAGGCTGGATGGGGCACAAAGCTTTGAGGCTTCAGGATTCAGTGGTTTATAAATAGGGCGGCACCAGTTTGCCAATGATCAGCAATGTGCTCAGGAAATATTCCTGCTTCTATACCAGTTTATATTAGTGATGCATGATTATGTCCAAATTCCTCAGGTCAGGCAGATTTGGGATGCAAAATGGGTGTGGTTTCATGATTCAGACAGGTATCAGGTGTAGACAACATTATTGCTGGACCAGCACCTGTACCTGCCCTTGCTCCTTACCCTGTGGCCCTTTGTAATCACACCGGAGAGTCTGGGTCAGTGATATAAGTGATAGATTTGGGCTCAGGTCAGTGAGAATTATAACGGGTCTGGTTATGGTCACATGTGGGTAAAACATTTTTTTGATCCGTATATCAGTAGCTTATGCTTGTAGGACCTCTGTCATCTCTATTGTGATACTGCAGCCTCTGCCATCCCCCTGTAAGTGATATTAGGGTTCCCTGTGACTCCCCTGCTCTCAGGAAGGTCCCACAAACCTGAATGATTCCCTGTTCTGCCTCCTCCTTCGATTTCTCTGCCTCCTGCTGCAGCTCCGTCGCCTTTACCAAGTTCTCCCGCAGTTTCACCACCTCAGCCAGAAGCTCGTCCCGCTCTTTGCTCAGCTCCTCTTTAGCCTCCAGTAGATCATTGACACTGAAACAGATCCGGAGAAACCCTGTGACATTCCCTGTGGCATTCCCAGCCAAGTCTACTAAGCATTTAATTAACTCTAATGAGCGGGGACCTTATTACGTCCTTCATCCATCAGTTTTTGTCTCATGTATTCTCCTTTATTGTACAGCTCTGCAGAATAGGGGGGTGTTAATAAGTAACAACCAATACAAGTTCATCTGTTCACTTGGGGCTACTACTGGCACAACTGCTCAATACTCATTCATATTGTACAGAAAGGTCAATGAGTCTTCAATCTGATAACTAGCACTCATAAAGCAGCTATTGCAACTCCCTGCACCCCTGTCCTGGCACCCTCTCAGTTAGCACCTATAGTGCAACATCCACAAAGCCAAACTGAATAGATGGGGGGTTTGTTCAGAGAACTGATGAGTATACAGGTTATACAGGTAGTATTATACTAATGTTTAATGCTGATCGAAAACTGCCCAAACCTGGCCGTGCTGCTTGTAGTTTATTATGACTTGGAATGGAAATGGATGGAAAGTCCATGAGACTGAGACTGATGGTAAAGGAGGATTTTCACCCAAAAATATGAGCCTGGCTGGGGTCAGGTGTTCTTTTTACCAACAGAAAAAAAATGCCCCATAAGCCTAAACTCCAGAACCTCATAATACGTTTTAATAATGAACTATATTTACCTCTTCTCGTGTCTTGCAGGTATTCCTGCCCCTAATTATTCTGCCCCTGCCCCTGAGCAATAAGCAGAGTTACCGTATTTACCTGTGTTCTTGCCCCGCTGACATTCCTGCCCCCTGCTCCACCTGTTTGGACAGACTTTTGACTTCGTCTTTCAGGGAGTTAATGGTTTCCTTGGCGCGCTGTTCTTTCTCGTAGGCCGAGTCCACCATCTTCCAAGCCTTTTCAATCTCCTAATAAAGCAAAAGCCCGGATATATGATATAGTGACATCACAGGCAGCCAGTAATGAAGGCAGAACAAGCAAATCTATCGCAACCAAATCTCACTGTTGGAAACAAACAATGCAAATGCATTTATTTATTTATTGCAATATAAATATAAAGCAAAGGCTAAACATGATACTAATCCCACATTATGGATGGGGGCAGGGCTTGCTCATATACTCACCTGTATTCCTTACTTATCTCTGCTTAAACTGAGGGGACATGGGGGTGCCATCTTAATGCTAAATGCCATGTACCACAAGACTCTTCTCACTTATATTAGAGCACAGAGTTGCCAGTTTTTATATTGGGACTTTTATTTGCCCTTTAATTGATTTCCATGCACTGGATTATGACAGTATATGCTAAACAGGCGCTGGCCCTTGTGCAGCTTCACAGTCAATTAAGTAAAATTTGTGTCTGAAAGTTACTTACCCACTTAGATTGTAAGCTTTTTGGGACAGGAATCTCCTTCCTTATGTGATGTAATTGTATGCATTTTTTTAAATTAGTGCACTGCTATACCGCTTCTGTATTAATGTTTTGTACAGAGACGTTGCTAAATCATATGTAAGTACTATAAATAAATATATATATATAAGGACCAGGAATCCTATATAATAAGTAATTGCAGGTAAAGTTGCTGTACTGTGTTAGCCAGTAAAAATGTTACAGGGCAACCCTTTTGAAATAAAAAATAACAAAAGTGATATAAAGTTGATGGCTAACTAATATAATCATAAAAAGCTTTCGGAACATTTTAACGTCACTGTAATCAGCATAAAAAAGGAACTAAAATGTTCTGAAAGTTTGCTATGATTATATTAGTTAGCCAATAAAGGGATCACCTTTATACCACTTTTGTTATTTTTTATTGCAAAAGGATTGCCCTGTAACATATAATAAGTAGTGAGAGATGTTCCGTCACTGGCCACTAGAGGGAGCCCTAAACACACCTGTATGCAGTTTAGCACCTGGTTGGAAAGGAGTCTGTAATTTGGGTTGATTTTACCTTTTTCAGGGAGACGATGGTGCTCTGATCCTCCTGGGAGAGTTTTAGGGCCGTGGCCACTTTGGTGGCATTTGCCACAATCTCTGCGTTCAACTCCCTGCATTTCGCCATCAAACGTTTCTCATTTTCATAAGATTTCCTCAGTGCGCTGTGCAGTTTCTCATACTCCCCCTGGAATTTCTCCAGGCTTTTGTCTCCCGTCAGCTCCTGCAGAACCTCTTGGAAGTCTCGCTCCAGGGCCTCAAAAGCCTTTTCATCTGAGCCGCTCTGCTCTGACTTCTCCTGGGGGTGAGAACAATTGGGCTCTGTTATGATCTAATACAATCTACATACAATCTGCATACAATATAAATGTAATCTATATAACAAATACATGCAATATGCATACAATATACATGTAATCTATATACAATCTACATACAATATGCATGCAATCTACATTCAATCTACATTCAATCTACATCCAATATATATAATTTACGTACAATCTACATACAATATACATACACTATACATGTAATCTACATACAACCTACATACAATCTGCATACAATATAAATGTAATCTATATAACAAATACATGCAATATGCATACAATATACATGTAATCTATATACAATCTACATACAATATGCATTCAATCTACATTCAATCTACATGCAATCTACATCCAATATACATCCAATATATATATATATAATTTATGTACAATCTACATACAATCTACATACAATATATATGATTTATATACAATCTACATACAATCTACACACAATCTACATACAATATACAGTATTTCAGTTCCTGGCACCTGCACTGGGAGGAATTGGGAATACGAGTGTTACCTGTAGAAATATCCCTCTTTACATCATACTAATAGTTAACTTAAAGGTGAACAACCCCTTTAAATGTAAAAATTGTCGCACTTGGTTGTCACATGACTGGAAGTGCTCAGTCGAAACCTAATGTTTCAGCCAATCAAAATCCTTCAGTAAAACCAATAGAAAATGAACCTGCCCAAGGTTCATTAGCTATTGCAGCAAAAAAGAATATGGGGGTACTGGGGCCTATTTAGGGGTACAGATCTATCCTGCTAAAGGGCTGCGGGGGCCAGAGGCTGAGACAGAACCCTGGAATAAAGAATCTCATGTGCAAAGATTCCCAAGGCTTTGTCCCTCGAAACCAACCAGGCTCTGACCCAGGACTTGTACTGGATGTCAGACTTCTCTGGGAGCAATCAGTATGGCAGCACCAGTGTGTGGGAAGTGTATATATATATATATTGTACATATTATTCCCAGATACACAGACAGCTACATAAATCCCACGACACTCCCCGCAACTCTCAGCTGCACCCAGTAGCCAGTCTGGCCTGAGGGCCCCAAATCAGCAGAAATGTCTGTATATATAATATACCAACCAGCAATTTTACTAACTCCCCATTTCCCCTCTCTGATCACAATATGGTCACATTTCAACTCTCACTAACTCCCTCCTCACCCCCTGCTATTCCCCAAACACGTACTTACCGTGACTTACAAGCTGTAGTCTCATCTCTCTTCTTCCTTTGACTCTCTTCACTCTAATATCTCAGCCATCTCATGTCCTAATGTGGCTACTACTATAGTCCTCTCACCACTGCCCTAAATGAGCTGCTCCTATAAAAATGAAACATTCTAGACCCAAACCACTTCAACCTTGACATACTCCTCATACAAAAGCTCCAAAGACTCACGTGCACTTGAGCGTCGCTGGCACAAATCCCGTTCAGAATGAGACTTTTGGAGCTACAAATCTGCCCTGCGCTCCTTTAACACCAGCCTCTTCCAAGCCAAACAAACATACTTTACTTCACTCATTAACTCCCTTTCTAAAAAACCAGCACAACTTTTCTCCACCTTTAACTCTCTCCTTTCCCCTTCTCCACCCCCTCCATGCACATCTGTCTCTGCTCAAGATATTGCTGAGCACTTCAAAAACAAAATTGACACTATCAGAAGGGACATTCCACTACTCAACCCCCCTAGACTTCCACCACCCTCCCTCCACACTCCCCAGTCTCTCCTGTGCTCCTTCACCCCTGTCACTGATGAGGAATCTCAAAGCTTCTGGCCTCTTCTCACCTTACCACCTGCCCGCGAATTCCCTCAAAACTTCTCCGCAATACCAATCCTTGTCTAATCAAAGCCTTAACTCACCTATTTAATCTTTCCCTCTCAACTGGACTGTTTCCTTCTCAACTAAAACATGCTCTTGTCACCCCCATTCTGAAAAAAACCCTCTCTTGATCCCTCCAATCTTGACAACCTCCGACCTATCTCTCTGCTACCTTTCATCTCTAAACTACTTGAGCGCCTAGTCTACAACCGACTAACCTCATTCCTCTCTGACAATAACCTGCTGGACCCCCTACAATCTGGTTTTAAGCCACAACACTCCACGGAAACTGCCCTGACTCGACTAACTAATGACCTTTTAACCGCTAAAGCTAACAATCATTTCTCACTACTAATACTGCTTGATCTCTCAGCCGCATTTGACACTGTAGATCACCCTCTCCTCCTCCAGTCCCTCCAGTCGCTTGGCCTTCGTGACACAGCCCTGTCCTGGTTCTCTTCTTACATCACCAATCGTTCCTTCAGTGTCTCCTACAATGGAGTATAATCTTCTCCCCTACCTCTTTCTGTTGGAGTTCCTCAAGGCTCTGTCCTGGGACCATTACTATTCTCCCTCTATACTTCCTCCCTTGGCAAATTATTAAATTCGTATGTTTCCACTACCACCTCTATGCTGACGATACTCAGATCTATCTCTCATCTCCTGATCTCAACCCAGAACTCCTAACGTCTCCTCCTGCCTGTCCTCTATCTCTACCTGGATGTCACAACGCTACCTTAAATTAAACCTCTCTAAAACTGAAATGGTTCTCTTTCCTCCAAATAACACCAGTAACATCCCGGAAGTATCCATCATAGTTAACAATTCCACTATCACCCCCTCTCCCCAGGCCCGGTGCCTTGGGGTTATCCTAGATTCTGCCCTGTCATTCACTCCTCATATCCAGTCACTTATTAAATCATGTCACTTCCACCTAAGGAACATATCCAAAATACCATCATTTATCACCCAAGACGCTGCCAAAATTCTTATTCACTCTCTCATCATATCACGTCTAGACTACTGTAACTCTCTTTTAATTGACCTCCCCCTCCAGAGACTGTCAGCTCTCCAGTCCATAATGAACACTGCTGCGAGGCTCATACACCTCAGTAACCGCTCCTCCTGGGCCTCGCCATTCTGTCAATCCCTGCACTGGCTTCCGTTACCTTTCAGAATCAAATTCAAATTAATGACACTGACATTCAAAGCACTTCACAACTCTGCCCCACCCTACATCTCTGAACTCATCTCTATATACTCACCCACTCGCTTACTACTCTCCTCTACTGACCTGCTACTCAACTCTTCTCTCATTACCTCCTCACATGCTCACATTCAAGACTTTGCAAGGGCTGCACCCCTCCTCTGGAACTCTCTCCCACGGTCTGTCCGACTTTCTCCCAACCTTTCTGCTTTCAAGAAATCTCTTAAAACGCACTTCTTTCGAGAAGCCTCCCCTCACTCTGCTTAACTACCAAACACAACACCACATACAATAACACATTTCTCACCCACTTAATTCCATCTTGCCCACTCCCACACCTTGTGTATTACTCCCTTCCCTTTAGAGTGTAAGCTCTTTTGCATAGGGCCTTCCTCACCTTTTTGTACCTGTATTGATTGTGACGTTTGTTACTCCATATATTCTATATATGTAATTCGTGTGATGTAGTTGTATAATCACATTTACTTTACAGTGCTACGCAATATGTTGGCGCTATATAAATACATGTTAATAATAATAATAAAATAATATATATTTATATACAGTACTGTCTCAACTGCCAGCAGATACCCCAGTGTAATCAATGGTGGATCCCCCCAAATAAGCATAAAGACAATAAGCCCCTGTATCCCTCAAGCTACTGATGAACTGCAACTCCCTGCAACCCTTCCTGACAGAACAGGGGGTTACCGTGAGATCTAACATATAATATGAGGTGTAATAACTCTCTCTAAACCATTTCATCAGCAGCGATCAGACATTTCCGTGTCCACCCCAACAACACCCACCAGTGGCGTAACTAGATGTTGCTGGGCCCCACAGCAAATTAATTTTAGTGCCCCCAACATGTCCTGTTTTACCAATATATGTTCAAATTGCTCATCAGTGAGAACCTCATGGGGCCCCCTGTACCTCCTGGGCCCCCCTGCAGCCGCAGGGTCTGCTTCCTCTGTAGTTACGCCCCTGACACCCACCCCAGCAGTAGATATTGGTAAACAGGCCAAAAAGGTCACTATATGAGATATATGGAAAAGACTATATATATATATAATGGATTTCTATGTGGTGCTGGATATATACAGGCCCAGTATAGGGGGGGGGGGCACTAGTAGGACTGACATTACTGACAAGAGATTCTCTTGAATCCACATTGAGTCTGAGATAAAACCAAACACTGATCTGTCACTTTAATCTTCAGTCTGTTCTTTCCTCTATTTCTCCTCATTTCACTTTCTGCTTCATAAATATTCTTTCCACTTCCTCCAACTCACAAACCAACATTTCACTCTCTCTCTTTTCTCTCAACTTTCTCTCTGTAGATAAATAACAGATCCCATCCCATTAACCCTTTATGATAACAGGAGGGCACATCCCATTAACCCCTTAGTATAACAAGAGGACACATCCCATTAACCCTTTATGATAACAAGAGGGCACATCCCATTAACCCCTTAGTATAACAAGAGGACACATCCCATTAACCCTTTATGATAACAAGAGGGCACATCCCATTAACCCTTTATGATAACAAGAGGGCACATCCCATTAACCCTTTATGATAACAAGAGGGCACATCCCATTAACCCTTTAGTATAACAAGAGGACACATCCCATTAACCCTTTATGATAACAAGAGGGCACATCCCATTAACCCTTTATGATAACAAGAGGGCACATCCCATTAACCCTTTAGTATAACAAGAGGACACATCCCATTAACCCTTTATGATAACAAGAGGGCACATCCCATTAACCCTTTATGATAACAAGAGGGCACATCCCATTAACCCTTTATGATAACAAGAGGGCACATCCCATTAACCCTTTAGTATAACAAGAGGGCACATCCCATTAACCCTTTATGATAACAAGAGGGCACATCCCATTAACCCTTTAGTATAACAAGAGGGCACATCCCATTAACCCTTTATGATAACAAGAGGGCACATCCCATTAACCCTTTATTATAACAAGAGGACACACTGGGACAGTATGAGGAGCAGATGACGTAGGTAGGAGACCACACGGCAGAGAGACAATTATAGGAGACACAACAGGACAGTATTAAAGACACACGGTCTCACACAATATCGGCCGATTTTACCCCCCAGCTCTCACCTCAGCCATGGCTGTCCCGTGCCTCCACTCAGATATGCGTCCTGCCGTATCCTAGCAACCGGCTCTGTGACTACGCATGCGCATAGTTACCGTGGGGGGGAGGTGATCGCTAACTTGTTATTGTTTGTGTGCGCGGCGGCCATATTTGATCCTGGCAAAGGGAATGTGACGTTTACTGCCTGGGACTGAGAGAAGTTCAGATTCGCTCCTTGTTTAATCTCTCTCTGTCTATTGGTAGAAACTCGGCATTACTTTCCTCATTATCAACTCTGTAACGTCTGTTACCCCTACTCACCCCCCTACTCACTTCTACTCACCCCCCTACTTACTCACCTAAACTCACTCCTAATCACCTCTACTAACTCCTGTTACACACAGTACTCACCTCTCTACTTATTTGTATTCACCTCTACTCACATCTACATAAATCTACTCACCTCTACTTGCCTCAAGTGAAGTCCACTTACCTCTACTCACCTCTACCAACATCTGCCTCTACTGAGCTCTACTCACCTCTAATTCTACTCACCTCTAACTAATTCTACTCACCTCTGTACTCATCTCTAATTCTTCTCACCTCTAACTAATTCTACTCACCTCTGTACTCATCTCTAATTCTTCTCACCTCTAACTAATTCTACTCACCTCTAACTAATTCTACTCACCTCTAACTAATTCTACTCACCTCTAACTAATTCTACTCACCTCTCTACTCCTCTCTAATTCTACTCACCTCTAAGTAATTCTACTCACCTCTCTACTCATCTCTAATTCTACTCACCTCTAAGTAATTCTACTCACCTCTAAGTAATTCTACTCATCTCTAATTCTACTCACCTCTGACTAATTCTACTCACCTCTCTACTCTCAAACTAAAACATAAAGCAGCAGTTGAAGCACACACACAATAATAATAACAATAATGTGCTATACACAATATAATGAGTCTGTACACGTTACACGATCGCTGGGTGACAGTTACAGGTGAAGTGTCCGCTAGTGGGAGTCGCCAGTCAGCGATGGACAGAAATAACTGTGAGGAAATATTTCTATTCTTGTTCCCCAGGGGCCCCAAACTCAGGAAGAGCCAATGACGAGCAGGAAGGGAGGGGAATGTGCAGAAGGTGAGAGTAAAATGCCAGAACTTTGCCACGGCCTGATGTTGGGCACTGGGTTATCTCTGGCGCCTGGGAATGTGAGTAATACCCCCCTCCAACTGTATAACTGCCCCTCCAACTGTATAACTGCCCCTCCAACTGTATAACTGCCCCTTCAACTGTATAACTGCCCCTCCAACTGTATAACTGCCCCTCCAACTGTAGAACTGCCCCTCCAACTGTATAACTGCCCCCTCCAACTGTATAACTGCCCCTCCAACTGTATAACTGCCCCTCCAACTGTATAACTGCCCCTCCAACTGTATAACTGCCCCTCCAACTGTATAACTGCCCCTCCAACTGTATAACTGCCCCTCCAACTGTATAACTGCCCCCTCCAACTGTATAACTGCCCCTCCAACTGTATAACTGCCCCTCCAACTGTATAACTGCCCCTCCAACTGTATAACTGACCCTCCAACTGTATAACTGCCCCCTCCAACTGTATAACTGCCCCCTCCAACTGTATAACTGCCCCCTCCAACTGTAGAACTGCCCCTCCAACTGTAGAACTGCCCCTCCAACTGTAGAACTGCCCCTCCAACTGTATAACTGCCCCCAGCTGCAGGGATAAATGCTATGGTTATACTTCACTGCATTAGTATTGACTTTTATCTACATATTTATACTCATAGACTCACGTCTGTGCTTGAGATGTAGCCTGTGCTCCTGCTTTACTACAACCCCTGTAATCCTCCACATTACACTTTAATGTTGCTGGGAGTTGTAGCAGAACAAGAGTTAGTGGATTAAAATATATATGAATATTAAATATATATTTAAATCTAAATGAATGTTGCTTTCAATAGACAATATGGTACCAAGGCAAAAACCATGGCAAGTGATTATCCAGCCAAATATGGGACGGCTGGTTGGGCAACCCGCAAACATTCAGCCCTGTATTAATGGGACATTTCTTTGTGCTGAATGAACTATATTGGTCTGGACTGGTTTGAAAAGCTCATTTTCCTTCTTTCTCTCCTATAGGATCTCTTTTTACTTTTTCTGTTCTCTCTTTATTGATTTTAAATTTAAATAAAGAGAGAATAGCAGTAAACGTGTTGATTTCATGGGGCGTGAGAAAGGAGGGTCCCTGGGGCCCCTGTGTAAGTCATGGAATGCCGCTTATCTCGATGCCAGGAATGTCGCTTCCCTTATACAGGAATATCAGGGAGCTGCCGACAACTTCCACTTATAAACTCTCTTTCCATGATAAAAATCTATTTCTGGAGGTTTCTGTCTCCCCATGAATGTTACTTTCCTGACTCAACTGTCACCTATAAAAATACTGGTCTGTTTGTTTAGAAGCAAATAAAGAGCTTACACTCTTCTCTAATTCTCATTACCCAGAAGCACAAGGCTGCTATTACATATATATATATATATATATATATATATATATATATATATATATATATATATATATATATATATATATATTACCAGCCATAAAGCAGGGCAACTCTGCTGCTTCCAATGGGGATCAGATAGGATCTGTGCAGCCACTGGGACAGAATGTTCTGTTATACAGATAGCTAGAATCTCAGCTGCCATAAAGCAGGACAGGACTGCTGCTTACAATGGGGATCAGATAGGATCTGTGCAGCCACTGGGACAGAATGTTCTGTTATACAGATAGCTAGAATCTCAGCTGCCATAAAGCAGGACAGGACTGCTGCTTACAATGGGGATCAGATAGGATCTGTGCAGCCACTGGGACAGAATGTTCTGTTATACAGATAGCTAGAATCTCAGCTGCCATAAAGCAGGGCAAGACTGCTGCTTACAATGGGGATCAGATAGGATCTGTGCAGCCACTGGGACAGAATGTTCTGTTATACAGATAGCTAGAATCTCAGCTGCCATAAAGCAGGACAGGACTGCTGCTTACAATGGGGATCAGATAGGATCTGTGCAGCCACTGGGACAGAATGTTCTGTTATACAGATAGCTAGAATTTCAATTGCCATAAAGCAGGACAGGACTGCTGCTTACAATGGGGATCAGATAGGATCTGTGCAGCCACTGGGACAGAATGTTCTGTTATACAGATAGCTAGAATCTCAGCTGCCATAAAGCAGGACAGGACTGCTGCTTACAATGGGGATCAGATAGGATCTGTGCAGCCACTGGGACAGAATGTTCTGTTATACAGATAGCTAGAATCTCAGCTGCCATAAAGCAGGGCAGGACTGCTGCTTACAATGGGGATCAGATAGGATCTGTGCAGCCACTGGGACAGAATGTTCTGTTATACAGATAGCTAGAATCGCATCTGCCATAAAGCAGGGCAGGACTGTTGCTTCCAATGGGGATGTCATAGGTGTGAATTCCAGAACCACAGAATGCAGGATAAATGACAGTACATTCCATGCAGCACTTGTATACCAACTTGTTGGATTATAACTCCCTTAGCAGGAGAGGAAGTAACATACAAACTCTTAAAGGGGTGTTCACATTTGAGTTAGTGTGATGTAGAGAGTGATATTCTGAGACAATTTGGTTTTTGAGTTATTTATCTTTTTATTCAGCAGCTCTCCGGTTTTCAATTTCAGTAATCTGGTTGCTAAGGTCCAAATTCCCCTAGCAACCATGCATTGATTTGAATGAGAGACTGGAATATGAATAGGAGAGGCCTGAATAGAAAGATGAGGAATAAAAAGTAGCAATAACAATACATTTGTAGCCTTACAGAGCATTTGTTTTTTATAGATGGGGTCAGTGACCCCCATTTGAAAGTTGGAAAAAGTCAGAAGAAGGCAAATAATTCAAAAACTATAAAAAATGAGAGCCAATTAAAGGAGAAGGAAAGCTACGAAGGCATTTTATTGCCAATAGATTAGCTGCAATAGTGCAAGCTAGAATGCTATATTTATTCTGTAGAATGCTTTACCATACCTGAGTAAAAAGCTCTAGAAACTCTCTGTTTGTTTAGGATAGGAGCTGCAGTATTAATGTGGTGTGACATCACTTCCTGCCTGAGTCTCTCCCTGCTCCAGTCTCTCCCTGCTCTGGGCTCAGATTACAGCAGAAAAGGGAGGGGGGCAGGGGAAGAGGAACAAACTGAGCATGCTCTTGCCCAAGCCCTGGAGGTTTAAGCTGAAAACAGGAAGTCTGATACAGAAGCCCATGAGTACACAATGGAAGGAAAGAAATGCAGTGTTTCTTTTGACATGGGACTCAGAACAGCACTACTTTGGGGGTTTACTGGTGTATTTAGATGGACCTTTCTGATAAGGCTTACTTAGTTTTAACCTTTCCTTCTCCTTTAAAAAGTTGCTTAGAATTGACCATTCTGTAACATACAAAAGTTAACTTAAAGGGGAACCACCCATTTAATATAAGTGTGGGACTGGGGGGGACCAGGTTGTTTCAGTCTGTGGATAAAGAGAAATAAAGTGTGTGGCTGCAGTTGCCATGGATACCTGCCATGTTATCAGGACAGACAGAACCAGGACTTGCTCACATCTCAAACACCATTAGGTGATGGGACCATTGCTCTTGAGAAGAAAAGTCTAGGGGATGAGTAAACAAATGCCACATCCACATGCAGAGAGTGTTGGGCCCCTTCCCACATATGTGGCCCCCAGACAGGGGCCCAGGTACCATCACTCTGCCATTAATATGAATGTCCTATAGAGAAGTCCTCGTGGCACTGCCCTTCATTTCTGAGACACAGACTGTGAATAATGACTTTGTACTGAGTGTTTATGACTCTAGAGAACAATACTAATTACAGTAATTGCTGTATTTATACTAATTATTACATTTCCCAGAGAAAACCCCATGATAATGAAATTGCTCAGTTTTTGCACTGGGCTCACTCTCTTGGGCACAAGCAGGTGCCCATCTCTCTGTGCCCCAAAATATTTCCCTAAACAACATGTAGGGCCCCAGACCAGAGCAGGGTGTGTAACAAACGGGGCACATTAAACTCAAAACATTTCACTATAGAACTGACCCAATAGTGAACAGTAGTGAGTAGAGTTTGTAAAGGGGGCGGTGCAGTATTAAATCTGTGCCCCCCTCCCAGTAAATACATATATAAATAGTTCTATACAGGGACAGAACAAACATGTGTGGGGGTACAACAGCAAAGAGGGACCCACTGGGGAAGGGTGGAAGGTATTTTTATATTTTAGATTAATAACTTCTTTATAGATGCATATTATTATCTGTAATATACTATCAGTGTATTAATTCAGTGATTTATATTGATAGCTTGGTCACCCACATCAGTCCTTGTCCCTCTTGAGCTTGCAATCTAATACAGTACTCCTTTCTGGAGACAAACAGAGATAGACAGATAAATAGATAGATGATGATTGATAGATAGATGATAGATAGATAGATAGAGGTCGATATATAGATGACAGATAGAGCTAGATAGATAGATAGATAGATAGATAGATAGATAGATAGATAGATAGATAGATAGATGGCGATATGTATAGATGACAGAGATAGAGGACATATAGATAAATAGCGATATATATATAGATGACAGATGTTGATAGATAGACAGATGATAGATAGATAGATAATAGACAGACAGACAGATAGATAGATAATAGATAGATAGATATATAATAGACAGATAGATAGATAGATAGATAGATAGATAGATAGATAGATAGATAGACAGACAGACAGACAGACAGACAGACAGATAAATAGATAGATAGATAGATAGATAGATAGATAGATAGATAGATAGATAGATAGATAGATAGATAGATAGATAGATAGATAGATAGATAGACAGGTCGATATATAGATGACAGATAGAGATAGATAGATGACATATAGATAGACAGATAGATAGCGATATATATAGATGACAGATGTTGATAGATAGATAGACAGGTCGCGTCAAAACAATTTCGCCACGCAACAAATTTTTTTTCCCGCCCATAGACTTTAATGGGCGTCTGCGACATTTCGCCAGCGGCTAATTTTTGGCGAACCGAAATGGGTCAAATTCGGCCATCCCTAATAGAGATAGATAAATGACATATAGATAGACAGACAGATAGAGGGCATATTTATTTAGGCAGCTGTAATTGGACTAGAGGTTAAATACACCCACACAAGGGGCTATTGATTTCCTTCCCTGGGTGAGTGGGGTTGGGGCAGAGCTGCAAGTATTATTTACCCCCCTCTCCCTTCCTGTCTCAGTTTTGCATCTGAAAGAGTCAGAATAAAAAGCCTGCCTGTTCCTTTAACATTTAAATGAGCCACTTTTTAACCCACAAGGGCCCGGTGTGTGTGATGCAGTTCCCAGCAGACAGGGGGCGCGGGGCACAAAGCGGGGGATTGTTTGTGTGTAGCTTGGCCAGATGTGAGCACTTACTCAGTCTCCAGTCTCCCCTGTCTGTGTCTCTGTCTGAGTGTGAAACACGTTTGCACCAACACTGCTGTAACCCCTGATGTGCTGCTGAGCGGGACTGGCTGGCATTGCAGAGAATGTACCGTGAGTTGTGCAGTAAGTTTCATTCACAGATACAATTGAGGGGGTTCTGTTCTAGTTTCTATTGGGGGTTTAGGAGAAAGGGCACAAGAGTTGGGGGGCATTAAGGGTGTAAGTGCACACATAGAGCATGTTAGGAAGCCGTGCTCTTTAACTCCGCGCTGACTGCAGAAAGTTCACTCTGTGGCTTTTCTCTAGAGATGTGACATCCAGGAAACTGCTGAGACACAAGTGAGAGGAGCGAGACGGGCAGGGCCAGTTCTTCGGAGCCCCTTCAACAGCCTGGGCCCCCCAACCAATACTGACTATGGATTGATGTACTTCCCTGGCAGTTGCATTTTGTGGGGGCACTGTACCCCAGGATTGGTGAGTACTGGAGAAACCAGGGATACTCATTTTACCCTAACTTGTAGTTGCACTACTGTTAGCCCTAGTGTTAACCCTGTGTTAGTGTTAGCACCAGTGTTAGCAGAGACAGTGAGTAACTAAAGTCTCAGCCTTGGGGAACCTCCTTGTAACCCACCCTGTCTCTTCACAATCACTCTTCTGTGTGTCAGATTGACTCTCTCACACTCTTCTCTCTGACTCTATTGGGATACTGTGTGTGACTTCCTACCATAACTCTCACACTTGCACTGTCACTACCAACCTCACTCTTTCAATGTCTTGTGCTTGCTCTCTCTCTCTTGCTGTGTAACTGTCAGTTGCACAATCTTTCTGTAACTCTCATTTGCATCCTTTGCTGTTGCTCAAGCTCTGCTCTGTCACCTCCAGTTCTGTAACTGTCTCTGACTCTGTCTCTTTCTCTCTTTCACGTCTTCATTCTCTGAAAAGTACTATCCATAGCCCATTTGCACTCTCTGTCCCTATGACTCTCTCTTACACGCTATTTGCATGATCTCTGTCTCTGAATCAGTCATACATGCCAGGGACGGGTTAACCATGTGCATGCCAGGTAGGTCTTTAGAGCCAGTGCTAGATGAGGTTATTGCAGGGGTTCTGGCTTAAGATCCGCTCTGAGGGCCAACATTAGGCTTAGGGAGTGTCAGTGTTGTATGTTTAAGTGTCTGCCCCCTGTAATGAACCTATGTATGATTGCCCCTCAAGTTTTGCCCCCTATATTAGATCTTCAACCCCAGTGCAGTTATAGGCCCATTTCACCTGTGCTGTGGTCTGGGGAGCTGCAGCACCTATAACAGACTCAATCCCTTTAACCCCCTGCTTTATCTCTCCAGATCACACAACAGGGGGAAAGGGCCAATATAGATTTCAAGTACCCCTGCACAAACACCATTATTTTTAACAGTGTTCTCCCTGTCTGACACACCAGTAACAATTTCATCAGGAGCCATTTATCCTGTCTGTACAGTTCTGGAGTGTGGGGTGAAAGAAGGGAACCCTCAGGGAACTCACACAGACACAGGGGGGACACACACTCCCCCCCATCATCAAGAGGCAACACCATTATACTGACTTGTATCCCTGTACTGTGCATCATACTGACACTATGTACAGCAGGGAGGGGGTTAAATATTTGAAATGCACAAGCCCCTGCCCTTTCACTATGGGGAAGTTAAACAATACAGCAGGGAGGGGGTTAAATGTTTGAAATGCACAAGCCCCTGCCCTTTCACTATAGAAAGTTAAACAATACAGCAGGGAGGGGGTTAAATGTTTGAAATGCACAGGCCCCTGCCCTTTCACTAAAGAAAGTTAAACAATACAGCAGGGAGGGGGTTAAATGTTTGAAATGCACAAGCCCCTGCCCTTTCACTATGGGGAAGTTAAACAATTCAGGATGGAGGGGAGGGCCCAGAATTTCCCTCTCACTAAATGTCACTATTTCCCTTACAGACCCAATCCTGCCGTTTTCCTACTGAAACTGAATCCCCTCTCGGCAGATCCCAACACAGCGATCCTAAGGATCCAGTTTTAGCCCAAAGTCCCCTCCTCTCCCTAATGGAAACGTGTGATTCATTTACTGCACATGGAAAAGGTTAAAGCTTTCCAAACCACTAAATGAGTAAATATCCTCGTGACTCCCACTCTCTGCCACTATATTGGGCTCCATGAGCTACAGGATCACATAACTACTGCCTGTGTATAACATGGGGTTTACTCTCTGCTTATATATAATGTACAGTTATTGCCTGTGCCTATAAAATATGGGGGTTACTCTCTGCTTATATATAATGTACAGTTATTGCCGGTGCCTATAAAATATGGGGTTTACTCTCTGCTTATATATAATGTACAGTTATTGCCTGTGCCTATAAAATATGGGGGTTACTCTCTGCTTATATATAATGTACAGTTATTGCCGGTGCCGATAAAATATGGGGGTTACTCTCTACTTATATATAATGTACAGTTATTGCCTGTGGCTATAAGATATGGGGGTTACATTATGACCTGTTGGAAAGTTGGGAGGATATTTTGGAGGCTGGAGAGAGTGCAGGCACATAAGAGACAGGGGATAAAGGCTTAGAGGGCAAAGAGACTGCGCTAGTAAAAAAAGGAGTTGCAGACTGAATATGGAGCTAAGTAAAGGTGCAGGTGGGAGTGGGTGGCTGCTATTTTGGGGATGAAAGGAGGGTGAATTCTTTGTGGATTCTGGTTATTGTGTTTGTTTAAATTCTTGGGTGGAGATGGTAGAGGGGAGGGTGGAGGACAGAAGAGGAGTCAGCGCATGGAACCATGGAGGCAAATAATGCAGGGGTATTTATGTGTCTGATGCCAGGCCAACTCATATACTGCCTTGGGCTCTAGTTAACTGCCAGTCTTGCTGTTTCCATGATCTTTCTTCCCTAGTAACAAGCCAAGTGGCAATCCTCCTCCTCTGCAGGACTGGATGTAAAATGGGGACTTTGAGTGTGCACTGGGGGCAAGCAAAATTCATCACCTGCCGATGCGGTATTGGCGGAGCTCACCCGGAGTTGTGTATCCTCCTGCTTGATCGCAGCTCTCACTCTCGATACACCGGTCACTCCTTACCGGTTAATGCACCAATCTTCCAAACCACTGTGGGGCGCTGATCAAGGATTACTCAGGAGTCTGACATTGATAACATCAACTTTCGGCTTTATTCAGTCGCATATGAAGCCGAAAATTAATGTTATCAGTGTCAGACTCCTGAGTAATCCTTGATCAGCGCTCTGCAGTGGTTTGGAAGATTGCGGCAAGCAAAATGACAGATTTTTTCATTTTGCAGATCTCACATCAGCCCTTGGCCATTAGAGCTTACAATCTAATTTCCCTATAACACTCACCAAACTAATTACAGTACATACTTGGATAACATCCTTGCTCTATGCGGGTAGTATGTCAGAAAGGAACCCGGAAGCCCAGTGCTGTGAATCAGTTGCTGACCCCGTGCCACTGTTACATGACAAGTACTGGGCAGCCTTATCCACTCTATAGAGAGAGAATTGCCTCTGTTCTCCTGGCACCCCCCTCAGTCACAGAATCCAGACCTTATACATTAGTCATACTTGTGTCACCAGGGCTGATATACACAGCAGTGCAGTAAAGCGAGAGGGTAAAATGCCCCTCTCTCACACAGGGAAGAGTAGCTCATACTGGGGGAAACTGGTGAATAGACAAACACGGCTCCAGTGATATCAGCAGGGAACTATGCTCAGAATTTTCCCATTGCCAGGAATGCAGGGAATACTCCGGGGAGACAGATTAGGAAATAAGATGGAGATGGTGGAAGGGGCACAGGGGGGCAGTTCTGTCCTAGACAAAAGGGTTGCACTAAATTATGCACCTAGGGGTGCTGTGTCATTGACCAACAATCCCCAGACCATGCCCTGAGCCTGCCATGTCTGGCCCTGCTGGGTGCTGCCTACTGGGATTTAATGGCAGGGTGTGGGCAGGTAGGATTTAGTTTGGCAGCTCCTTGTGTTCCTGCCCCTTCAGCAACAGAATGAGCGCATGGAGCAGTTTGGGTGGAGACAGAGCTACACCCTAATAATTACAGCACTGGGACCCACAGACTCCCAGTATTCCCTGCAGAGCGAAGCAAAGGTAAGACCAGGTCCTGACTATGGGAAATACACACAGGTCCCCCTATATATTGAATTTCCCCAATTCAACACTTGCCCTGCACTCAGTGTGGCACAGATGATTCACTTGAATGTTACTGCTCTGCAAACAGGCATCTTGTCACTGCAATGGAATTTTTAGATGTTTTACATTACATTTGGACAGCGCCCTCTTCACCTCTTGTATTGGTTTTTGTTTGTTTTGTATGTATTTCTGTATGTTCAGTGTAAAAACCCATTGTACAGCGCTGCATTGTCTTCTTCTAAATACATGTCAATAATAATGGGATCTACTGAGGTGCCATTATAACGCAGCAAAGGGGGTAGTATGGCATTGACGACTACAATTTACAGGGGTAGTTCACTTTCAGATAACTTTTTGTATGTTATAGAAGGCTTATTCTAAGCAACTATTGGTCTTCATTATTTACTTTTATAGTTTTTGAATTATTTGCCTTCTCTTTCCAACTCGTTCCAGTTTTAATATGGGGGTCACTGACCCCATCTAAAAATACAAATGCTCTGTAAGGCTACAAATGTATAGTAGTTGCTACTTTTTATTCCTCATCTTTCTATTCAGGCCTCCCCGATTCATATTCCAGTCTCTTGTTCAAATCAGTGCATGGTTGCTAGGGTAATTTGGGTCCTAGCAACCAGACTGCTGAAATTGCAAACTAGAGAGCTGCTGAATAAAATGCTAAATAACTCAAACGCCACAAATAATAAAAAATGAAAACCAATTGAAAATTGTCTCAGAATATCCCTTTCTACATCATTTTAAAAGTTTATTTATAGGCAAAAAAAACCCTTTAAGTACAAAGGGGGTGCATAGAGGCATTTTCCACACATTTTAGCCTAACTGGCCTTCAGGCTGGGCCCCCTGTCTACTACTTGGGCCCTGTTAATGGGGAATAGCCACACGGTTTGGGGATCACTGTAGTAGATGCAGAAGGAAGGTTCTATCCATAGATACATCTCCCCATATTCGTTATTAACAGTAAGAGGAAACGTTATGGCCTGCAGACTTCTATGAATAGAGGAACCACCGTTTCCTGTTTGCAGTTTATGCAGCAAAAACGAATTCTGTTTGTTTTGCATCCTATCTAAGGGCACCATAAACTACCTCTTGAGAGAGGGTATATTACTACTCAGGCTCTACACCCATTAAAATGTCTTAAAAAGGTTTAAAGATGCCTAGAATGAGTGTCCTGTGGATTCAGGGCACTCTACTAGACTGCTCATTAGATGCATGGCTCTATACCAGGCTATATTGTACATTATATATTTGTCTGGCACCCCTATGGGAGCAATGCATGCCCCGGCTCAGGCCATTCCTGGAGGCAGAGGAAGATTTTGTTTTGTTATTGGAAACATTGAGACAGAGGGCGTAGCTGCAGCGTCTCAGTTCCTGAGTGAGTAGAGCGGCAGAGGAAATAACCCAGAGCATGTGTATATTCAAAATTAGCATGAAATAACTCTGTAAATAGTACCAACGGACCCTGCAGGTTGCCTCTCTGTAGTTACCCTAAAATTAACTTTCATTTTCATGCAAATGGTTTTTATTTTTTGAAATAAATGTTTGTTAGATATGTAAATTGTTGCCTGGTTGCTAGGGTCCCACATACCTTAGGAACTAGACAATGGCACAAAACAGCATGTCATCATGTGAATACTCTTTATTGATTGATCCAGTATACAATGTATAACTAATTATACTCCGCAATGGGCCCAACCCTGTCTCATCTAACCAGCTTAGGTGGGGAAATTGCTGATTCAGTGGCGATTTATTGCACTGCTCCACCTCTTCTAAATACAGGGTACAGTGTATCGATACAACTACACAACCACAGAATTTGTTGTTCTGATCTGCTGGAACGGCACAACTGAACTCAGGGTGAAATAATAGACCATTTTATATGAGACAGACCTCATATGTAGGTAGATTTTGTCTTCAATGATTTAATTGTTGTCTAAACACAATACAAGTTGATGGAGCCTGTGACAAGTAGTATATATGAGATGTAACTCCTATCTTACCCATATACAAATACAATAATGGGTAAGTGGAAGGGCTATAACAAGTAGTTTAAATCTTTGCTCCATCTAGGTGAGTTATATATTCAATAATGGATAGGACATCAATGTAATTTTAACTGTATCTTTGTCTAACTTAGTAGTAGTAGTAGATACAAGAGAGAAACTTATTATTTGCAGTTGGTTTTGAGACTTTTTCTTTCTTTTCAGGATCACCATGCAGTTTGGAATTTTCAAGGTGTGCCTGGTGGTGGTCACAGCCATCGTGAACCACCCTCTCCTCTTCCCAAATGAGAACACGACTCTCCCTGCCACTGATGAGCAGATGATCCAAAAAATGAAGGATCGGGAGGAAAGTCTGAAAGCGGAGCAAATGCATCTGGAACAGATGTTCTCCAGTACTGTGATGAAAGAGAAGATGGAGGAAGAAGAGGACAGCGACAAAACAGATGCTTCAGCAGATGAACCACCTTGGGATTTCTGGAGTGCCCTGTCAATGGTTATTTTCTTGATGATTGAGATATGGAGGCAAGATTTTCAGGAAGGTAATGCTCAAGCTCCCAGTAAGGAAGAAGACGACCTTCCATTCTTAGGCAACAACTGCCAAGGAGTATCCCTACCGAATAAGGCAGTCCTGGCTATCTTTTATGAGCAGTATATCCGAGTCACAACCCATGATGCTGTCAGGACTCGGGAGTTTGTGGAAGGCTTTGCAGATGATTTACTAGAGGCTTTAAGAAGCAGTTGTAACCGAGATGAAGACATGGAAGTGGAGGACAGCATGTGTATTGGAAGCATGTATGAAAACTGGAGAGTGAAGAAGCCTTTAACCTGTGACTTGATAGTACCGTTTTCCCCACCAGAACCTTACCAGTTTAGATGCCAACCTTGGATCTTCAGTCCTTCAATTTCTCCAGAAAAACAAGGCTGTGGAACGATTCAGGTCATTGGGCCCGACGATTTATCTAGAGGTTGTGTTTGTGACAGGACCAAACTTGGAGAAGATATGCTATGTCTTCTCCACAACCCAACATCAAACAAGACAAAGGCAATCAGGGACATTGACCTGTTGTGTTCTAAGGAAACAGACTTCTTGGATACCAACCAGGTCATGAAATGGTTCCAGTCAGCTGTAACAAAAGCCTGGGGTAAGATTTCACATAAGTATGACTTTGACCTGGCTTTCAGTCAGTTGGATACTCCAGGGGCCCTGAGAGTGAAATTCAGATCTGGAAAGATAATCAACTTCAATATCACACCGGTGGTACAGTTTGAGGATTCAGACTTATATTTCTTATCACATTTCTCAAGTAGTTCAAGACCTCACGACTCCAACATCCAGTGGGTTCTTTCCTTTGCAGTATATGAGAAAAGGTTCCTCAAGGATATTGCCAAGAAGCTTCCAGTTAATTCCTGTCACCTGAGCTGCCTGCAAATAGTGTCTTTTCTTCATTCTAAACAGTGTCACATCACCGGGTCAAGCGGTTTGACCACCTATCATCTAAAGACAGTGCTGCTTCATCTTTTGCTTTCCCGACCATTCTCTGACTGGGACGTTGTCATGCTTGAGGAACGATTGAGAGACATGTTTGTAATGCTGGAAAAGTGTCTGCTGGAGAAGAAGCTCTACCACTTCATGGTTGGAAACCCTAAATTACCAGGGAGTGTAAACATTCCAGAAAGCTTCCATTTTGCAGAACCCCTTAATCTTTTCCGCTCATTTGTCCTCAACCGAGACCTCTATCAGAAGACACTGGTCATGTTCTATGAGATGCTGAAAAACGCCACTGTTTTGATAAATGAGTACAGTTTGAGACTACCCTCCTCTTCTTTGAACAAGTAATCTCACTGATGCCCCCAGGGTGGGGAAAGTAATATGCTTTACATATAGTTGCATTCAGTGAATGCTCCTTGACAACTGGCTATGGAGCACTGAAGGGCACACACTGTATATAATGGCATTGTGGTATGTAACAAATAACTGTGGGTTCAAATACTCACAAGAGTAAAGGGGCTGAGCAGGGTGGTGCAAGTAACCAAAAAGCAATAATGCTGCTGCCTGGAGAAAGGAGGGATAATAATTTGTGTTTAGAGAATTTTGTGTAGCTCTTAAGGTGTATGTAATACAGGTGGTCAGTTCTGGGGAACCCAGTGGTGGGTAATTTAACTGATATCCTGAAATAACTTAACTGATATCCTGAAAAACCCCTTAGAAGAGGGTCACAATATTATATATACTTTGTATTTATTGGCCTAAATGTGCCAGCAGTTAGCCTCATCAATGGCTCTGAGCTTATGTTTTTATAAAGGGGAAGAACACCTAAAAGTTAGCATTTAGTATAAAGTAAATAGTAGGATTCAATACAATTTAAATTTACATTCTTTGCTCTTGTTTTATAGTTGGCCCCAACAGTTTCAGTTGTATGCTGGAAAAAGTAAAAGAAGGCTAATAATTAAAAATAAAGCTGAAAAGTTGTTGAGAACTGGTCCGTCTATAACATACTAAAAGTTAATGTACAGGTGAACTTTCCCTTTAACTCAGCCTAATGATGCTCTGATAGGCTGCTTATCCAATAGGGTGTGTTTGTTGGTGCTCAGTATCATGAGTGATTGGACTCATGCCAATCATTGGTGCCGCTTGACACAATGACTATATATAGTGCAGACTCCTGGTGTGGTAGATTTAACCCAGGATGGTTAAAGAGGTGGTTTGTCTTTAAGGTAAGCAACTTTGCAATTGGCCTTCATTTTTTTTTCTCTTTTATAGTTTTTGAAATATTCTTCTTCTTACCCATTCCAGCTTACAAAACGAGGGTCACTGACCCCATCTAAAAAACAAATGCCCTGTAAGGCTACAAATGTATTGTTATTGCTACTTTTTATTCCTCATCTTTCAACGCAGGCCTCTCCTATTCATATTCCTGTCTCTTATTCAAATCAATGCATGGTTGCTAGGGGAATTTGGATTCTAGCAACCAGATAGGCGCTGAAATAGCAAACTGGAGAGCTGCTGTATAAAAAGCTAAATAACTCAAAAAACACAAATAATAAAAAATGAAAACCAATTGCCAATTTTCTCAGGATATCCCTTTCCGTTTACATTATAGTAAAAATTAATTTAGAAGACAATTCCTTTACCATATCTGGGGGGTCTTGAGGTACTGCAGGGTCCACTTCCTTTATAGTTCTAAACTATCCCCCAGCCCCAGCACTCTCATCTACGTTTGAATGGGGAATCTGGGGAAGGAGGATGCAGGGAGGCAACAGAATGGTCTAGTGGGCCAGTGGGGGGTGGGAGTGGGCCAGTGTGGGACTGAAGGGGGCGGAGAGTAGGCAGCAGGGCGGGTTGGGATTGGTTGGGTTTTTCTACTGATTACGCTGTAAATTGACATAAACAGTCACTATTTATTGGGCTGCTGGAGGCTGTTTGGGCCTCTTTGTGCAGAAAATGGTGGGGTCTATTTTGAATCCCAGTCTGGGCCTGTGCGTCACACAGAAATATGTTTTGTATTGCTATGCACTGTATGTTTATTCCTTTCTTTTATATCCTTCATTGCCCCTTTATATATATTTATATCTTGTTTTTATAACACAGGAGACTTGGTAAAGAAACTCCATTATTGGCTCAAAGTTACAATTGAAGGCTCAAAATGCAAACGTCATTGATTTTTATATGTATTTCAGTTCTCATTGCCAAAATTCACTTGAAAACATAACGGTTCGGGGTTGTGAGAGGTCTGTGCCCTTTACAGAGCAAATGGTCCCCATATTAGTGATTAGAGACAGTAAGTGCAGCTTGTCCCCTCTCTCTCCTCACAACTTTCCATGGCAACCGGTTACCCTTTCTCCACACAGACTCCTCAGCTCCTTCCTGGTCACATGACCCAGTGTGTGAGAGAAAGTTACAAAATGGCTGTGTGTCTGTGTGAGGGAGAGAGGACTATGTCAGTGTGTGTGTGAGAGAAAGTTACAAAATGACTGTGTGTCTGTGTGAGGGAGAGAGGCCTATGTCAGTTTGTGTGTGTGAAAGAAAGTTACAAAATGGTTGCGCGTCTGTCTAGGGTTGCCACCTGGTCGGTATTTTACCGGCCTTGTTGGTAAAAATGCTGGTTGATCCCATAGTTATTAATAGGGAAAAAAGATAAATATATAGGAAGGCCGGTATTTTTTTCCAGAGAAGGTGGAAACCCTATGTCTGTCTGAGGGAGACCAATGTCATTGTGTGTGTGTGTGAGAGAGAAAGTTACAAAATGGCTGTTTGTCTGTGTAAGGGATAGGGTTGCCACCTTTTCTGGAAAAAAAATACCAGCCTTCCTATATTCTTGCTGTTTTTTCCTATTAATATCATTGGCATCAAGCACCATTTTTACCAGCCAGGCCGGTAAAATACTCATGCTCAGGCTTGGCTGGCAGTTGGTGCCAGTGCAGCTTCTAAAGTGTCTCAGTCAGTGGAACATTTCTTCTGTGCATAACGAGCTGATTTCTATGTGGTATTTATTGTATTATGTGCAATGGCAGCATGTACAGGTGGGTTATGGGTAAGTGGGTGTAGAGATTATTATTACTACCGGCTGGTGACTGAGTTTTTAGTCCAAGTTTTCCCTCTCACTGGGCAAATATGTGTCATTTCTTGCTGCTCTTCTGTTTTACTCTGATGATTTGGGGTTTTCCTACTCCGAAATGAGGTGAAATCTGGAGAGTTTGTTTCCTAGCAATGAAACACAGAGGGAACGTTCTGCGGCTTCTCCCCATCAGTCGTGTTATTACTTGTAAGCAGTGCCACTGGTTATGTTCATCTTTATAGGGAGGAAAGTTACACCCGTATTGCTAACACTCCAAGTTACTGCTTTATAGCACGTTGTGGAACTGCAACTCCCACAATGCCAGCGGCATAGCTTGATATTACTGGGCCCCACAGCAAATATTTTTCAGGCCCCCAAAATTATTGAAATTCTATATGAATTACGGCCTCATCGGGCCCCTATACCTCCTGGACCCCCTGCAGCCTCAGGGTCTGCTTCCTCTGTAGTTCCACCTCTGTACAATGCCCTGGCCCTTGATTATGTATTGGATGAAAGTGGGAGTGCTTTAAACACCCAGCTCTGGGAACCCAAATGCGAATCCAATAAAATTGAGTAACTGCAATTATTCTTAAATTGTCTCTGTTATAAATGCGTCAAGCTTTCCCAATGTGGGGACCAGGAGGAGCGACTGTACTGGGGACCACAGCACTGCGTGTTAGAGCCCCATAGTGCCCACAGAGGTGCAACAGTAAGTTTCTGGCATGGGGAGTTGGGGGCCAGTAAATGATAGCCGGCAGCTACTCATGACCCCCTAGTTACACCACTGTTTGCCATGTAAGTAAGTGCAGACTGTATGCGCACAAATACATTTTTACCCATTCTGTGTATTTATAATGAATTGTTTGTGGGATCTGGTGCCATTAATGGTAATATCAGGTGTAGCATTTAAGTCCCTGTGTAAGAACCTTGTCCCAAAGTAGGGCAATTCCTTTGATTGGGGAAACTATTGTTACTCTGTTCCCTGTGGCCAATGAAAGCAACATTTACTGGGGCGTGGGACAATATTTTAGATTTATCAACATGCTTATATATATTATGATAATGCTAGTGATTATTCTGAGACCCTGCTTACAGGTTACTGAGTTGATCCCTAAGTAGGGTTTATTTTTACCAATTTAAAAGGGAACTTCACAAAAACATAACTTTAGCTTTTTAAAAAGTAAACATAATTTCAAGCAACTTTGCAATATACATCAATTAAAAAATAGGCAGACTTTTCATGATTTTTAATGGTTTCTGACAGTTCCCTAAGCCCAGCCCCCTGCTCTCCTGCTGATCTGTCTGACTACTTTGCTGAGCTGTCTGACTATTGTTACTTTGTATCAACAGCATCTGTCCTCAGCCTGCATTCTCCAAACCCCACAATTCCCTGTACACGTGATTTCATTAAGGAACAGAACATCCCAGTGCAATGCATTGTGGGTTTTGTAGTTCCTGCATGCTGTCTGTAAGCTGTGGAGTAGATGTTGTGTTTAGACCCTCCTTCCCTGCCAGGATTTCAAATGATGCAAAAAGAGAAGAACTGTTAAACAGCTGGATTTCAGCATAGAAAATTCAATTTATTCATAGTTTTTGATGAAACAGGTAACTGTGATGGGAATATTAGGGGTTTCTGTGTCATGTGGGGCCTCTTTATCAAATTTTGTTTTGGAAGCTGGAGTTCCCCTTTAATATATTTTTATTATATTGAATTGTTATCATTATTGCACTAGAGGGAGCTCTCTCCCCTTATTTTCATATTAGACTTCAAACAGTTCAGAAAAGCCATGGCGTTCATAATTAGGATTTTATAACTATCCCTAATGACATGTGGGTAATTGTGTAATGTGCAGTTTCTAAGGCAAATTTAAGAAATGTAAAAGAGAAATACTGAATTCACTGGCAAATTTGGAGGTGAGCAATGAGTGTTCTGAGAGAAAGAAGAGGGGTTTGTACAGGAGACAGATTTAAGATGAAAGTTGATACGGTTTGAGATATATTGAGTTCAAAGATATGTGTATGGATTTTGGAAACATAAGGAGAGAGCTGTATGTAGTCCAACAAGAGAGAAAGGTAAAAGGGTTTATTTACATTGTCGAACACAATGAGCAAATTGCAAAAAAAAGCCTCAATTTGTCATTTTTTTGCACCTTGCACTCTGCCTTTTGCTCTTATAGGGTGTTTGTTGGCCTGGGTCTATCCAAGAGGTGCGGTCAGGGGGGAGGCATGTAGGTGCCAGCCCCCTTAATCACCGCCTTTAGTCCAGGTATATAGGGAAAGTTTTGGGCTGACATATGCAGTCTAGAAATACTGGGAAAACTTCGGTTTAGGACATGTGAAGGTCAGGGACCTAGGGAGAGGTAAAAGCTGAGATGTATGGAGAGTATGGAGACCAGGGACATAGGGAGAGGTAAAGACTGAGATGTATGGAGACCAGGGACATAGGGAGAGGTAAAGACTGAGATGTATGGAGACCAGAGACATAGGGAGCGGTAAAGACTGAGATGTATGGAGACCAGAGACATAGGGAGAGGTAAAGACTGAGATATATGGAGACCAGAGACATAGGGAAAGGTAAATACTGAGATGTATGGAGACCAGAGACATATGGAGAGGTAAAGACTGAGATGTATGGAGACCAGGGACATAGGGAGAGGTAAAGACTGAGATGTATGGAGACCAGAGACATAGGGAGAGGTAAAGACTGAGATGTATGGAGACCAGAGACATAGGGAGAGGTAAAGACTGAGATATATGGAGACCAGAGACATAGGGAAAGGTAAATACTGAGATGTATGGAGACCAGAGACATATGGAGAGGTAAAGACTGAGATGTATGGAGACCAGGGACATAGGGAGAGGTAAAGACTGAGATGTATGGAGACCAGAGACATAGGGAGAGGTAAAGACTGAGATGTATGGAGACCAGTGACATATGGAGAGGTAAAGACTGAGATGTATGGAGACCAGGGACATAGGGAGAGGTAAAGACTGAGATGTATGGAGACCAGGGACATAGGGAGAGGTAAAGACTGAGATGTATGGAGACCAGGGACATAGGGAAAGGTAAAGACTGAGATGTATGGAGACCAGAGACATAGGAAACAATAAGGGTTGACGTGTGGAGCCTGCTGACACAGAGCAGAGATGTATTGAGGAGGAGATGTGTGAGTAGTAGGTTAAGTTAGGAGTATTTGGGAGAAAAAGAGGGATTACAAGGATTTAAATAAATATTTGCTGATATTTTCCTACAAAGCAGGGAAAGGAAGGGAACTAACCGGAAAGTACTGAGAATCACAATATAAAGGGTTTAACTCCAGTCCTTCCCTCTCTATGAACTGCTGCATACTGTTACTATGATATAAGCTGCAGCCCTCCAGCTACAGGATTCTGGGAGTTGTGGGACTTATTCTGTGCAGGGAGGAGGCAATCAGGCAGTGGGAATTATTCCTGTTGCATTTATGTCAAAAATGTCAAAACTCTGCTAATGCAATAAAGTGTGTTTTATTAACTCCTTGTATCACCTGTTTCTTTGTGCTTTACAAATCAGGTTTGAGCATGTCCTCTTTCACCACCTTCACTTTAGGAACGGCCTTCTGGCACTGGATGCCAACATTGCCAGTCTGGCAACCAGGTTCTTTTCTGCTTAAATGTTCTGTTGGTATGTAACCCGCCTCAGCTCATAGGGGCACAGAGTTAAGGAAGAGAGGCATATAATCACTGTATTAAATGGCCACTGTATTATTCCTTGAGCTTCACATGGAAATGTAACTACTCCATATTTAGTCCTTGCTAGTAGGAAATTGAATTCCCAGTGCACAGATAATCCACCTTCATAATGGACTTCTACGTGTTTATTATTTATACTAATTCAACTAACTAATGGTAAGCTGTGTAAAAGCAAAACCAACCTCTACTTCTATTTTATAACATAAGTAAATAACATTGTTAAAGGAGTTGTTCACCTTTGCATTTACTTTGAGTATGATGTAGAGAGGGTTATTATGAGTCCATTTGCAATTGGTTTTCATTTGTTATTATTTGTGGTTTTTGCGTTATTTAGCATTTTATTCAGCAGCTCTCCTGTTCACTATTTCAGCAATCTGGTTGCTAGGGCCCATGTTACCCTAACAATCATGCACTAATTTGAACAAGAGACTGAAATATGAATAGGAGAGGCCTGAAAAGAAAGATAAGTAATGATAAGTACCAATAACAGTACATTTGTAGTCTTACAGAGCATTTGTTTTTTAGATGGGGTCAGTGACCCCCATTTGAAAGAGTTAGAAGAAAAAGACAAATAATTGAAAAACTATATGAAAAAAATAAACAATCAAGACCAATTAAAAAATGTGCTTAGAGTTGGCCACTCTATAACATACTAAAAGCTAAGACTGTTTGCCCAAATGATCGGAACAATAAAAATGTGGCCATATGTTGTATGGTCCTATCATCCACTATCTGCCCTTCAGCTGGTTGGATAGTATATACGCTGTCTGCAAATGTATGGCTGCCTTTAGGTGTTAAGGGAAGAGATAACAATATTAGCACTGAATTATAGGCCAATCACATTGCATTGAGTTCTGTGGTCCCTGTCTATAGTAAAACATAAATAAATAAATAAATAAAGAGAACAGAGTTGGGATACGAGAGCTTCATAATAAATGGCACATTTTAACCAGATGAAAGAAGCCTACGTCCTGCGGCTCTCATTTTATTTCATTATAAAAATACCTAAGACCAATGGCATGTGTACTTCAGACTGATACACACAAAAAGCCATAAGAACATAATTCCATGTTCTTATTAGTCTGTATCCTTGAGCTGGAATATACATAATGGTAACTCTGATTTTGTTTAAAGTTACTGGTTCTTTAAAGGAACTGTTTACTGTAAAAATATAAAATGGGTAAATAGATACGGTAGTTGGTGCAAAATAAAACATTTTTTCAATATAATTATTTAGCTAAAAATGTAATCTATAAATGCTGGACTGAGTGGATGTCCAACATAATAACCAGAACCCAACTTCCTGCTTTGCAGCTCTCTAATTGGTTACCAGTCAGTGACTTGAGGTGGGGTATATGGGTTATAATCATTTGCTTTTGAACCTGACCTGCATGCTAAGGATCAATTGCACTCACTGAACAGTTATGTCCTATGTGTCCCCCTTTTAAGTCACTAAAGTAGGAAATCGGCTTCAGTTACTTAAGCCTTTTTATTATGCACAGCCTATCTATTTAATCAGATTTTATTTTTACACTAAACTGTTCCTTTAAATATTTCTGTTGTGAATCTACTTCCTAGGACTTAGCTGAATGACATCACAAAGACTGTGACAATGATTGTGACATCACAATGCTGCCCACCTGCCCTTTAGGCTCTCAGGCTGTACAACTGGCAGAACGTTGTTAGCTACAAGAAGTGATGGATCTCACATACTTGTTGCTCTTATTTTATCTTTTTATTTCATCTTTTCATTTTAAAATGCATCAAAATCAACTGATCTACTGGATTCTTGTCTGCAGCTGCTTAATCCCCCATGTAGTTTATGGAAATGGAATGAACCAGATGGAAGAGCCTCTCTATAATGGAGACAGTTATTGGGATGTTGAGGCCTCTGACGTCCTACAGTTCATCTGCGCTGATGTTTTACTGTGGCTTTTCCTGGTTTGGTTATATTTCCGGAACAGCGGAGAACTGACACTCTCAGCTTTTTTCTTGCTCTTAATTGTGAAAATGGGAGGAGTCCTTCTGTCCTGCTGGGGGTTAATCTCCAATATGTTGGATCAGGGCTACAGAAGCACCCATTCAAGCCAAGTGATTCCTCCAGAGGCCGGGCAAGAAGCCACCCAGGCATTTAATAGCCTACAAAGCCTTTACATCAGCAATGTTGTGGTGTTTTCCCTGAGTATTGTTGGGTTACATCTGCAGAGCAAGGTGAGGACATTTCTAATTTGGGGAGGGGTTAGAGCAGGATAAACAAAGGCCCTAATTAACTCATCCTCATAGTACCCCATGGGCAATAACAGCTAGTATAATGTCTGCCTTATCTTTCTGTATAGGAGAATAGAAGACATCTGATAGATATTGGCCATACTGTCATGTTGACTACAGCATCAGTCATATCAGCAGCAGTTTCTGCCATATGCTCTGTACTTTCTTTGGTGAACATGTTGGTAAAGGCACCAGTCAACAAAAATGAACAACCAGCCAACCAAAGAAAGAAAGCTGCCAAAAAGAAAAGAAAAAGGGTCACAACTCAACCAGAACCACAACCCACAGTCTGCACAGATTCTGCACAGGAGATTGTGGAGCCAATAAAGTCTGCGCAAGAGAATGTGGAGCCAGAAGACTTTACTCATGAAGAACTAGTCCCATTAAATTCTGCAATCATAGATGTTAAGCCAGAAATGTTGCTTGTAGATGATTGCAGTGAAGTGATTGGTGAAGTTGGCCATGAAGATATTCCCAGGGCAAAACCTTGTATGAGGAATAGTTGTATCTATAATGAGGATTTAGAGATCACTGTTCTGACTACAGAAGCCACTGAGAGCCAAGAAACAGAAGTGGTCTCTTTTCCTGAGGAGAAGCAGAAGAAGAAGAGGAATAAGATCACCTGCTTCTTCAAATTCATTCAAAATCTCAGGGACACCAGAAAGAAGAAGAGCGGGAAATCCAAGAAAAGACAAATTCTCACAAACCTCACATCATGTTTCCAGTGCCGTTCTGTGGAACCTGATGATCCCTAGACCGGAGGCACCAGACATTACAGCCGGTTGACTTTAAACAAAGATATTCAAGTCTTCCACTGCCTGTACCATGGGAAATATGATTCAATTCCACTGCTGGATAAAAGAATATAAGCAGAACTTATTGTCTTATAGTTCTACAAGACTGATCTACTGGTGACCAACCAACGGCCAATGGATACCTGACAATCTCCCATTTGGGGAAACCCTCAATATTCCCTCCCCCCAACAATCTCTTCCAAAATATTTATTTTTATATATATTTTTTTACTATATATTATTTATGAATAAAATGTCTATGTCTATGAATGAGATGGAATCAGAAACCTTTCTTTGTATGTTGAGAGAAATGATGGGAATGAATAACAGAGTCGCCTTCTAGTGAACGGGTTTCTGCTAAGCAGAACAACAAGGCAGTTACAGTCAAGATTTTTTGGGGTTCACGTGTGGCCCCTAAATATTTTTAAAAGAGATGTCATGTCATCTGACCTGAGAGTTTGATAAGCAGATTAAAGGGCAAATTCTATGTCTCCATGCAAAGAGTTCTCAGCTCAGACAGGGGCACAGAAGGCAGTTGAGATTTATTACAAATATTTAAAAATATATATTATAGGGTACTTATGTGCAGAGGGTACAACTGCTGTCTTGTTCCATGCACCCGGGTATCTCCTGCATTCATTGGGATGGGTACATGATGGGTTTAGCAGATTCAGTGCTAGGTACAAAGTAGTGGCATACGTATCATACAGCAGACTCTCTTATTGGGGAGGCCCTAATCCCGGGGTCTGCTGCATTGTAGTGTTCCCTACCCTGCCTCTTCTGAAGCTTAAATATGTTCATATGCTTATTTGCAGGGCGGCAAACAGTTACCGGATGGGGTGTTGGTTTTGGGGTGTGTGCTGGAAAGATTTTTGGCAAGGGGGGGTTTACACAGCCGGAACAAGGTTAATCTCTGGAGCAAAGTGCAGGCTGCAGAAACAAAACAATGCTGTTGGGTTTAATAAATGTTTAATTGTTTCTTAATGGATGAAGGTACGGAAATCCAAATTATAGGTCCCAAGCATTCTGGATAACAGGTCCCATACCTGTATATTGGGTATGGTTCTTATTGGTTGGTTTTGAAGGTTACCAGTCTACTCTGTTTCATTACAAAATACATAATATCCATATGGTGGATAACATGAAAAACAGGCTGAGGAGTGAGAGTTTGGTTCCATTTAGGGTAATAATATACTGTGCTGTCTCTATATACAGAGATGGAGGAAGCAGCTGTGGGTGCCCAAATCCCATCGACTCCTTCCCAGAAGAAACAAGAAGCACCCAGGTAAGAACATCCCAGCCAACAGGGTGCTGCTCCTCCTCCTACTTCTGGGAGTCTCTGGCAATGGGCTATGAAATACCTAAAGGTCACTGGTCCCAGCTGGATCATCCCAGAACAATCGGACTATTTCAGACTGACCCTTCATTTGTTTGCCTACTAATAGCACCAGGATAGCAGCCATTGGATGAGTTGGTGAACTACAGTCCCTTCCAGTTGCTTGTCATTTTAAATGCAGCCTCTCAACCGTCCAAGCCTTGGCTGGATCCATTGCCCCTCTTCTTGCTGATTAGTTAGTCCTTGCAAATGCTACTGTTGCTCTGACCTCTCAATCAGTTAAAGAGCAGTGACAGGCGGTCATACCATATTTGTAGAATGGGGGGGGGTAGCCCAGTGGCACAACCATTTAAAAAAATAAAACAGTCCCACTGTAAATGTAATTAGAATTTGATGATAAAACCTCACACTCCAACCATGCAAACCCACAATCTGTCTTGACCATTGCCCTTGTCTGTGTTTGGAAGGGACTATTCAGGTCTGGACTGGGAAATCAAAATTGGCCCAAACAGCTCCCCCACCAGCCCAATAAATTGTGACTATCTATGGCATCTTACAGCAGCCAGAACTCATTGTTTTCCAGTCTGGGCCTAGGACTGTCCCATTAATCCCAGAAGTTTTGGGGAGACTAGAGGTATAATAGAAACTTAGAGGTAATTGCCAAGATTTACATTTTATTTAATTTTACAATAACATGAAATGTCCTTCAATTTAGCACAAGTCCATAAGCAGGAGATATTTCTTTCAATGTACGGCCACTCCACTAGCAGTGTTCCATGTTAGTATGGCAGAGATCCACATACTAGTTAATCCTTTTATTCTGACACAACTCTACTACTATTCCAAAATGTAGTTTGTGAGGTTACATGTGAAAACCCATTTCTTGGTGTTACAATGGAAAGTTGCTTATTTTCGGTGCATTACTTTGGAAACATGTCTGTGTAGTCCTGTGGATTTTTCAATCTATTTCCACCAGCAATATTTCCTATTAATGTACCACAGATTGACCAGTACTGTATTTATCTGCCACAGCTTCACTTTATCAACAGGATTTTTCAGTCAACCACAAGATCTCCAGTTTTGTCCACCACAATTCCACCAGCCGCACCATCAAGTTACTGCCACAGCAGTGCCGCCACTCAAATGACCCCAATTGACTTCAGTTCTCCTCAGATTCCACCTAATGACAGGTTCCAACAGAGTAAGTGTAAGGACAGCAAAACTCTATTAAAGAAAATGGTTTTTATTTCAGCCAGCAGCAAACCGGTAAAAATAAAAGTCGTTTTTCTCCACAACAGTTTGAACAACAAAATTAGCTTTCAGCAGTAATATGAGTTCAACAACAACATAAAGGAGAACTAAACCCCATCAATAAGAAATGCCCCTACCTACTACCCTAGATAGTCCCCCCCCACCCTGCTTCCCCCCGCTCATTCATTTTTTTTTTTTTTTTTTTTTTTATTTATCAAACGTTTATTTGACATGTAAATATTACACGAAACAATAGAGTTCCAGACATTCACATTATACATATCATCACAATGATAATAATCCTCCAAATAAGTTGCAGAGATATTCAAGCATATAGTCAAAGGAGGGATTACACATGTTATACAAAAGCATAGAACTACTTCAAAGAACAATATACAAAAAATTATAACAACAATACATTCCTGGCGTGAATTAGTACTCCAATCCTATTCCATATCGGTCTGTGTGTATGACTAGGTCTCCCATAAACTTAAATCTCACTTAGGGGAGGTATGATCATATCCCACCCTATCCCTAGCAGGCAGTATTAAGAGGCGTTGTCTGAGGCTGCAAGATATTGTTTCCACGGCAACCAAATAGAGGCATATTTAATATGGCTATTATGCAAATAGGAAGTTAGCTCCTCCATCAAGCATATCTCATTAACAAGGGTGTACCAGTTAGCCAGTGTTGGCGGAGCTTCCCTCCTCCAGCTCATTGGAATAAGGGCCTTGGCTGCCATCAAAAGTTGGAGAAGGAGGATTTTTTTAGTCGTATCTTGGGGTTCATATCTATAATATAGAAGTATAACCGAAGCATCCAAAACTACTGGACATTCAATAATCAATGAACATGTATCCGCTATTTGTGCCCAAAAGTTTCCCAGTTTCGGACAAGAGTACCACAAATGCTCCAGGGTACCCGTACCTACCCTACATCTCCAACATTCAGGTGACGGTAACAGGTTAGCTTTATATAGCAGTAATGGTGTCCTATACCATCTAGCCAACAACTTAAATGAATATTCCTGGAATCTATTGCTAATCGAGCACTTAGAGATGATAGTAAATATTTTGCCCCATTCCACAGGAGTAAATGTCATGCCCAAGTCTTTTTCCCATGACAATGTATACGATGGCAATTGAGCATACTTACTATCCCGTATCATCCGATATAACAGTGATAGAGAATGTCTAAGTTCCATATCCAAATTACATATCGTCTCAAAAGCAGTTAGCTTTCGACAAACAACAGAAACATCAATCCTCAAGGATTTCAGGAAGTGTTCCACCTGTTGCAACCTCCAACTATCTCCCTGTTGCCACAAAGCTCTATTACCTCTTACCACAGGTGTAAGACCCCGAGCAGAAGGAAGGAAGCTCCGGACAACTAGATTTGGACAGCCAAACGCCGTCCTGTAACCAGCATCAAGAGTCCCAGGTATAAATTCAACATTATTTCTCAAGGGTAACATCGGGGATGGATAGGGAGCAAAGCCATATTGTTTATTAAGTTTTTGCCATATATCTAAACAATTGCGAATTAATAAGTGAGATTTAGCCTCTTTAGGGAAGTTAATGTCTCTATTCCAGACAACACCTCTCAATAAGCCACCTATCCATCTATCTTCCAGGTATCTCCAGTGTACCTTGGAGTTAGTCCTAGTGTATTCCAAGACTTTAGCTAGAACACCAGCTTGATAATAAGTTTCAAAATCAGGCATATTCAGACCCCCCTTCAGTTTTGGTCTATAAAGAGTAGTACGCCTAATCCTACTTCTCCCTCCATTCCACACATATAACGAAATCGCTGTATTGACTGTTTTAAAGTAAGAACGGGGTATAGGTATGGAAAGAGCATTAAATAAATATATAAATTTGGGTAGTATCGACATTTTAACCGTATTAATTCTCCCATTCCAAGTTATACGTTTCATCTCCCATGATTTCAGTATGCCTTTAACCTCAGTCAGCAAGGGTGGATAGTTTCTCTCAAATAGCTGTTGTGTGTCTGGTGTAATTTTAATACCTAAATAGGTAATAAAGTCTGCCTGCCATTTAAATTTATATCTAGACTTCAAAGCTGCGAATAATGGTTGTGAAAGCAAGATAGGTAGAGCCTCCGATTTTTCCATATTAATTTTATAATTCGAACAAATACCATACTTCTCTAACTCCGTTAAAATAGAGGGAAATGACTTAAGTGGGTTAGTAACCATCAACAGTAGGTCATCTGCGAAGGCTGCTGCTTTAAATTCCCTACCATCGACCGTCAGGCCTTCAATATTGGGGTTGTTTCTGATACCTATAAGAAGGAATTCCATGCAAATGACATACAAAAGTGGCGATAATGGACAGCCTTGTCTAGTACCATTTCTAATATCCCACTCCTCCGAAGTTAAACCGTTCACCCTGGCTTGTGCTGTCGGGACCGTGTACAAAGCCATAATTTTTGATATGAACTCCTCAGGTAAATTTATAGCCTTCAGCGCTTTAGCTAAAAAGGCCCAGTCAATACGATCGAAAGCCTTTTCTGCATCTGTCGACAGCAGTATGGAGGGTACCTTCAATCTCTTGCTCCACAACAGCCAATTAACCACCTTATTGATATTTTCCTTAGCTTCCCTACCCTGAACAAAACCAACTTGGTCTCTATGAACAATTTGGGGCAATAATGGTTTCAGGCGTTGGGCCAGGATTTTAGCGTAAAGTTTAAGATCTATGTTAAGTAGGGAGATGGGTCTGTAACTACTACAAAGCGTTAGGTCCTTCCCCGCCTTAGGAATAACTGATACGTGGGCCAATAAAAATTCTCTATTGGGAGGATGGGAAAGGGAGAGATCGTTAAACAATGAATGAAGCAGTGGGAGTACATCGGCCTTAATAAGTTTATAAAATCTGGGAGTATACCCGTCAGGGCCCGGGGCCTTACCTAATTTAAGAGATTTGATGGCTTCCCCAATCTCGTCAACAGCAATTGGTCTAATGAGCGCAGAAAAGTTATCATTTGAAAGGACCGGAGGGGTATTCCGTGTCAGATATTCCTGAGTTGTTCTAAATTTCGTCCGCATACACAAATTTTCAGAGTCTTGTAAATTATAAAGTTTTTCATAGTAACGTTTAAAAGTGTCTGCTATAGATTGAGGGGTCATCTGAGTTTTCCCGCTCATTCATTATCCGTAAAGGTATCCCAAATATATTGCTCACGTATCGATGCAGAGTAAGGGCAATGGAGCTCATGGGCGCCATCTTTCCGAAGCAGAGTCACATAGGTTCCTCTATGTCAGATCCCAGACCTCTTTCTGTGTCTCTCTTAGTCAGAGCTCCTGAGAGACTGACCAGTCTGGGTTTTCAAGGGCTACTGATTAGCCACATGAGGCTAATCACTCCCAGTTGGTCAGTCTGTAGCACCTCCACCACCGTGCCAGAGTTTCAGGCTTTTGCTGTTGAACCTGCTTATCAAATTTCCTCATCATCTAAAAATGCCTCCTCAGATGCCTCCAATAACCATGACTTCTTCTGTGGTGTATTTGTGCTTCCATATTGTGGTTGTTTTTGAGTACAACGGGACAACTATTTTTCAAACCTTCTAAGGCAGTGATCCCCAACCAGTAGCTCGTGAGCAACATGTTGCTCTTCAACCCTTTGGATGTTGCTCCCAGTGACCTCAAACCAGGCTTGGAGGCAAGTTTTAATTGCATAAAAACTAAGTATAGTGCCAAGTAGAGCCTCCTGTAGGCTGCCAGCCCACATAGGGGCTACCAAATATCGCGGCCCTTATTTGGCACCCAAGGGACTTTTTCATGCTTGTGTTGCTCCCCAACTCTATTAACATTTGAATGTGGCTCACGGGTAAAAAAGGTTGGGGACCCCTGTTCTAAGGTATAGATCGAAAGGTTTATCAAGGGGGTAGGCGTATACCGTCTGTAATTACAATGCTATGAACGGAAAAACGTCTATATAATGTACTCTGGAGTCAGCAGTAGACATCTCCTCAACCAAGACCAATCAGAAAGAATCCTATGCTGTAAATGAGTCTGTTTCTCTGTATTTTTATTTGCAAATTAACAATACAAAAATCCTTTCATATAAAAGAATACTTTTGTGGATGAAAATGTCGGACTAATATAAGTGATTCAACACTTTTGCTTACCACAGCTCCATCTTGTGTCTTCTCACTACTACACCCAGGGCTGCATTACTCATAGGACCAATATGGCACCTGCCCAGGGCCCACCGTGCCATCGCTCTCACTGCCCTACTTACACAGGCTGATCTGCTGGTCTTTGTGAAGGGTTATATGTTCCTTAATTAGCTGTTTCACGTCTTAAACTTGTTGTTCTAGATCAGCTCCTGGCTCTTGTGTAACTCCCTATGCTAAAGGTCTGTTGCATGTGCACCTGTGCCCACCATCTATAGTAGTAAGGGTAAACTCCTCCATACTAAACTGCCATATAACTTCTAAGCAGCAGCCCAGAGTCCACTGAGCATGTGCAGTGCCACTGACACACAAGTGATGCCTAACAAGATCCGAGATGGGGAGTTGTTGGGGCGACTGTGAAGGCCTGGATCATTATTGTAATAGGGCTGGTGTACCTCAATTTCTGCAACACTGTATTTATAGTCTGTTTTTATTTAGTTTGAGCTATCCTTGCTCGTATCCCAATCTTAATTAAAGGGCTATAGTAGTATGCTATTATCCCCATTGCTACTATAGGCACCATCTCTCCCTACTATACCTGCTATCCCACAGTCACACTCCCTTCCCAGAGACTATTATCCACTGTTACTATAGGCACCATCTCTCCCTACTATACCTGCTATCCAACAGTCACACTCCCTTCCCAGAGACTATTATCCACTGTTACTATAGACCCATCTCTCCCTACTATACCTGCTATCCCACAGTCACACTCCCTTCCCAGAGACTATTATCCACTGTTACTATAGACACATCTCTCCCTACTATACCTGCTATCCCACAGTCACACTCCCTTCCCAGAGACTATTATCCACTGTTACTATAGGCACCATCTCTCCCTACTATACCTGCTATCCCACAGTCACACTCCCTTCCCAGAGACTATTATCCACTGTTACTATAGACACATCTCTCCCTACTATACCTGCTATCCCACAGTCACACTCCCTTCCCAGAGACTATTATCCACTGTTACTATAGGCACCATCTCTCCCTACTATACCTGCTATCCCACAGTCACACTCCCTTCCCAGAGACTATTATCCACTGTTACTATAGACCCATCTCTCCCTACTATACCTGCTATCCCACAGTCACACTCCCTTCCCAGAGACTATTATCCCACTGTTACTATAGGGATCATCTCTCCCTACTATACCTGCTATCCCACAGTCACACTCCCTTCCCAGAGACTATTATCCCACTGTTACTATAGACACATCTCTCCGTACTATACCTGCTATCCCACAGTCACAGTCCCTTCCCAGAGACTATTATCCACTGTTACTATAGGCACCATCCCTCCCTACTATACCTGCTATCCCACAGTCACAGTCCCTTCCCAGAGACTATTATCCACTGTTACTATAGACACCATCTCTCCCTACTATACCTGCTATCCCACAGTCACACTCCCTTCCCAGAGACTATTATCCACTGTTACTATAGACACCATCTCTCCCTACTATACCTGCTATCCCACAGTCACACTCCCTTCCCAGAGACTATTATCCCACTGTTACTATAGGCACCATCTCTCCCTACTATACCTGCTATCCCACAGTCACACTCCCTTCCCAGAGACTATTATCCACTGTTACTATAGGCACCATCTCTCCCTACTATACCTGCTATCCCACAGTCACACTCCCTTCCCAGAGACTATTATCCACTGTTACTATAGGCACCATCTCTCCCTACTATACCTGCTATCCCACAGTCACACTCCCTTCCCAGAGACTATTATCCACTGTTACTATAGGCACCATCTCTCCCTACTATACCTGCTATCCCACAGTCACACTCCCTTCCCAGAGACTATTATCCACTGTTACTATAGACACATCTCTCCCTACTATGCCTGCTATCCCACAGTCACACTCCCTTCCCAGAGACTATTATCCACTGTTACTATAGGCACCATCCCTCCCTACTATACCTGCTATCCCACAGTCACAGTCCCTTCCCAGAGACTATTATCCACTGTTACTATAGACACCATCTCTCCCTACTATACCTGCTATCCCACAGTCACACTCCCTTCCCAGAGACTATTATCCACTGTTACTATAGACACCATCTCTCCCTACTATACCTGCTATCCCACAGTCACACTCCCTTCCCAGAGACTATTATCCCACTGTTACTATAGGCACCATCTCTCCCTACTATACCTGATATCCCACAGTCACACTCCCTTCCCAGAGACTATTATCCACTGTTACTATAGGCACCATCTCTCCCTACTATACCTGCTATCCCACAGTCACACTCCCTTCCCAGAGACTATTATCCACTGTTACTATAGGCACCATCTCTCCCTACTATACCTGCTATCCCACAGTCACACTCCCTTCCCAGAGACTATTATCCACTGTTACTATAGGCACCATCTCTCCCTACTATACCTGCTATCCCACAGTCACACTCCCTTCCCAGAGACTATTATCCACTGTTACTATAGACACATCTCTCCCTACTATACCTGCTATCCCACAGTCACACTCCCTTCCCAGAGACTATTATCCACTGTTACTATAGACACTATCTCTCCATACTATACCTGCTATCCCACAGTCACACTCCCTTCCCAGAGACTATTATCCACTGTTACTATAGGCACATCTCTCCCTACTATACCTGCTATCCCACAGTCACACTCCCTTCCCAGAGACTACTATGCACTGTTACTATAGACACCATCTCTCCCTACTATACCTGCTATCCCACAGTCACAGTCCCTTCCCAGAGACTATTATCCCACTGTTACTATAGGCACCATCTCTCCCTACTATACCTGCTATCCCACAGTCACACTCCCTTCCCAGAGACTATTATCCACTGTTACTATAGGCACCATCTCTCCCTACTATACCTGCTATCCCACAGTCACACTCCCTTCCCAGAGACTATTATCCACTGTTACTATAGGCACCATCTCTCCCTACTATACCTGCTATCCCACAGTCACACTCCCTTCCCAGAGACTATTATCCACTGTTACTATAGACACATCTCTCCCTACTATACCTGCTATCCCACAGTCACACTCCCTTCCCAGAGACTATTATCCACTGTTACTATAGACACTATCTCTCCCTACTATACCTGCTATCCCACAGTCACACTCCCTTCCCAGAGACTATTATCCACTGTTACTATAGGCACATCTCTCCCTACTATACCTGCTATCCCACAGTCACACTCCCTTCCCAGAGACTACTATGCACTGTTACTATAGACACCATCTCTCCCTACTATACCTGCTATCCCACAGTCACAGTCCCTTCCCAGAGACTATTATCCCACTGTTACTATAGGCACCATCTCTCCCTACTATACCTGCTATCCCACAGTCACACTCCCTTCCCAGAGACTATTATCCACTGTTACTATAGGCACCATCTCTCCCTACTATACCTGCTATCCCACAGTCACACTCCCTTCCCAGAGACTATTATCCACTGTTACTATAGACACCATCTCTCCCTACTATACCTGCTATCCCACAGTCACACTCCCTTCCCAGAGACTATTATCCACTGTTACTATAGACACATCTCTCCCTACTATACCTGCTATCCCACAGTCACACTCCCTTCCCAGAGACTATTATCCACTGTTACTATAGGCACCATCTCTCCCTACTATACCTGCTATCCCACAGTCACACTCCCTTCCCAGAGACTAGTATCCCACTGTTACTATAGGCCCATCTCTCCCTACTATACCTGCTATCCCACAGTCACACTCCCTTCCCAGAGACTATTATCCACTGTTACTATAGGCACCATCTCTCCCTACTATACCTGCTATCCCACAGTCACACTCCCTTCCCAGAGACTCTATTATCCACTGTTACTATAGACCCATCTCTCCCTACTATACCTGCTATCCCACAGTCACACTCCCTTCCCAGAGACTATTATCCACTGTTACTATAGACACATCTCTCCCTACTATACCTGCTATCCCACAGTCACACTCCCTTCCCAGAGACTATTATCCACTGTTACTATAGGCACCATCTCTCCCTACTATACCTGCTATCCCACAGTCACACTCCCTTCCCAGAGACTATTATCCACTGTTACTATAGACACATCTCTCCCTACTATACCTGCTATCCCACAGTCACACTCCCTTCCCAGAGACTATTATCCACTGTTACTATAGGCACCATCTCTCCCTACTATACCTGCTATCCCACAGTCACACTCCCTTCCCAGAGACTATTATCCACTGTTACTATAGACCCATCTCTCCCTACTATACCTGCTATCCCACAGTCACACTCCCTTCCCAGAGACTATTATCCCACTGTTACTATAGGGATCATCTCTCCCTACTATACCTGCTATCCCACAGTCACACTCCCTTCCCAGAGACTATTATCCCACTGTTACTATAGACACATCTCTCCGTACTATACCTGCTATCCCACAGTCACAGTCCCTTCCCAGAGACTATTATCCACTGTTACTATAGGCACCATCCCTCCCTACTATACCTGCTATCCCACAGTCACAGTCCCTTCCCAGAGACTATTATCCACTGTTACTATAGACACCATCTCTCCCTACTATACCTGCTATCCCACAGTCACACTCCCTTCCCAGAGACTATTATCCACTGTTACTATAGACACCATCTCTCCCTACTATACCTGCTATCCCACAGTCACACTCCCTTCCCAGAGACTATTATCCCACTGTTACTATAGGCACCATCTCTCCCTACTATACCTGCTATCCCACAGTCACACTCCCTTCCCAGAGACTATTATCCACTGTTACTATAGGCACCATCTCTCCCTACTATACCTGCTATCCCACAGTCACACTCCCTTCCCAGAGACTATTATCCACTGTTACTATAGGCACCATCTCTCCCTACTATACCTGCTATCCCACAGTCACACTCCCTTCCCAGAGACTATTATCCACTGTTACTATAGGCACCATCTCTCCCTACTATACCTGCTATCCCACAGTCACACTCCCTTCCCAGAGACTATTATCCACTGTTACTATAGACACATCTCTCCCTACTATGCCTGCTATCCCACAGTCACACTCCCTTATCCCACAGTCACACTCCCTTCCCAGAGACTATTATCCACTGTTACTATAGGCACCATCCCTCCCTACTATACCTGCTATCCACAGTCACAGTCCCTTCCCAGAGACTATTATCCACTGTTACTATAGACACCATCTCTCCCTACTATACCTGCTATCCCACAGTCACACTCCCTTCCCAGAGACTATTATCCACTGTTACTATAGACACCATCTCTCCCTACTATACCTGCTATCCCACAGTCACACTCCCTTCCCAGAGACTATTATCCCACTGTTACTATAGGCACCATCTCTCCCTACTATACCTGATATCCCACAGTCACACTCCCTTCCCAGAGACTATTATCCACTGTTACTATAGGCACCATCTCTCCCTACTATACCTGCTATCCCACAGTCACACTCCCTTCCCAGAGACTATTATCCACTGTTACTATAGGCACCATCTCTCCCTACTATACCTGCTATCCCACAGTCACACTCCCTTCCCAGAGGACTATTATCCACTGTTACTATAGGCACCATCTCTCCCTACTATACCTGCTATCCCACAGTCACACTCCCTTCCCAGAGACTATTATCCACTGTTACTATAGACACATCTCTCCCTACTATACCTGCTATCCCACAGTCACACTCCCTTCCCAGAGACTATTATCCACTGTTACTATAGACACTATCTCTCCCTACTATACCTGCTATCCCACAGTCACACTCCCTTCCCAGAGACTATTATCCACTGTTACTATAGGCACATCTCTCCCTACTATACCTGCTATCCCACAGTCACACTCCCTTCCCAGAGACTACTATGCACTGTTACTATAGACACCATCTCTCCCTACTATACCTGCTATCCCACAGTCACAGTCCCTTCCCAGAGACTATTATCCCACTGTTACTATAGGCACCATCTCTCCCTACTATACCTGCTATCCCACAGTCACACTCCCTTCCCAGAGACTATTATCCACTGTTACTATAGGCACCATCTCTCCCTACTATACCTGCTATCCCACAGTCACACTCCCTTCCCAGAGACTATTATCCACTGTTACTATAGGCACCATCTCTCCCTACTATACCTGCTATCCCACAGTCACACTCCCTTCCCAGAGACTATTATCCACTGTTACTATAGACACATCTCTCCCTACTATACCTGCTATCCCACAGTCACACTCCCTTCCCAGAGACTATTATCCACTGTTACTATAGACACTATCTCTCCCTACTATACCTGCTATCCCACAGTCACACTCCCTTCCCAGAGACTATTATCCACTGTTACTATAGGCACATCTCTCCCTACTATACCTGCTATCCCACAGTCACACTCCCTTCCCAGAGACTACTATGCACTGTTACTATAGACACCATCTCTCCCTACTATACCTGCTATCCCACAGTCACAGTCCCTTCCCAGAGACTATTATCCCACTGTTACTATAGGCACCATCTCTCCCTACTATACCTGCTATCCCACAGTCACACTCCCTTCCCAGAGACTATTATCCACTGTTACTATAGGCACCGTCTCTCCCTACTATACCTGCTATCCCACAGTCACACTCCCTTCCCAGAGACTATTATCCACTGTTACTATAGACACCATCTCTCCCTACTATACCTGCTATCCCACAGTCACACTCCCTTCCCAGAGATTATTATCCCACTGTTACTATAGACACCATCTCTCCCTACTATACCTGCTATCCCACAGTCACACTCCCTTCCCAGAGACTAGTATCCCACTGTTACTATAGGCACCATCTCTCCCTACTATACCTGCTATCCACAGTCACACTCCCTTCCCAGAGACTATTATCCCACCGTTACTCTGTAGTAGTTTTTTTTAATGGTCAACTAAAATATGTGAATTTTTTTATTTTCCCCCTCGAGAGTATTAACAGTATATTACTCAGGTTGGAGTTTTTTGCCACTTGCTGTGGTTCTATGAGTTTCATTACATGGCAGTAGGAGGGTCAGACTGGCAGAACTGAGCTGGATTGAGGTTTCTTTCACTATAAATTTACAGTGCTGATATCATTATAAGATGTAGCCTTCAGACTCCTTTTTCTACTGATTTAAAGGGGTAGTTCATATTAAAATTCAAAGTATAATATTATATAAACAGCAGCATTCCAGTTGTAATTGCTCTTCATTGTTTAATATAAAATATTTACATTTTGTTCTGTAAATGTCCTGGACGTTCATCTGGTATGTAGTTAATAGTAACCAGGCAGTGGTTTGTAAGTCAAAATGTTGAATGGTAGAGGAGAAAAGGATAATGGTGGAAAAGAAGAATAACAATAATGTTTTCAGAAGCAGGTTAAAAATATGAAGGCTAATAATTCAAGAACCATACAAATGAAATAACAAAGACCAACTGAAAAGTTGCTTAGAAGAGGTCCACCTGTAATAAACTAAAAGTTAAAAAATGAAATAAATAAGCACAGAATGTGATACAGAAATAGGGAGAAGAATAGAACGTGAGTTCATGTGATTTTGACAGAATCTTGTTTTGGAGAAGCCAAAAGAAAAATAAATTACACACTTTTTTAGATAAAATGTAGTTTACATTTTTTATGCACCATTCTGAAACATAAAGGAGAGCGCCATAACAAGAGACACATTAGAGACCCAATGATAATAACTTGTATTCCACTCAATAATGGAGTACAATGTGGCTTGTGAGATGGATGGAGTTTCCAGAGAAGTGTCGCTCACCCTCATGGGAGACTTCAGGGGGTCTCCTTTCAAACCCACAGGCTGTAGATCCATACCAACAGCGTCATATGGAGCAGGGTCGCTGAAGAGGGAGAAAGAGGGCAAATTGAATATATAATTGGGCATTTGGTTGGGTCAGATCTAGAGTTGGCAGCACAGTGTGGGTTATAGTGTGGGCAATGTGGGAGCAGACTACAGAGAAGGCAATAAAGGGACAGGAGGTTGGTGAAAGCAGGGTAGGATTGTGATTCTGTCGGTATAAATGTGTATTCAATGGACTCTAATTCTCCAGAATATCCCTTGTTCTTCAGATGATAAGGCTACCAAATCCCTTGGGATTAGAAGGAAGGAGAGATCTCATTATAACGAATACAGAAAGAGGGGCCCTAAAGATATTTGGTTGAGAAAGCAGACATTAAGGGAGGTCTCTTGTCTATATTCCGGAGGTTGGGAAGTAAATATGACATTGTAAGTAAATTACCTGAGAGACTGTAGCAGTGTCTGAATGCGGAACCTGCAAGATAAACATATAGAATATTTCATGGTGTTTGTTTAGGCACAGTCCTCAATAATATACAGTTCATTCTGATATAAATGGGGGCTCTCTGTATAAATGGAATAATAATAGGAAATAATAGGAAATAATAGGAAATAATAGGAACTTTGTCAGAGTGGGAGAAAATGTGAGCGGGTGAATGATGTGTCTCATGTACTTACTCTGGAGAATAAATTCCGATACTAAAACCCCTCCGCTCTGCTCATTTTGCTGTTTACGCTTTCCACATAACTAAACAAAGGAGAAACATTAAAATGACTCCATATTATGTTGTCTGTGTGTCCAGAAATACTTAAAAGGGACAAAGAAAGGATGGAAGGAAAGAAAGAAGTGAACATAGGAAAGAAAAAGAAGGAAATTAAAGAAAGAAAGGAATTAACAGAAACAATAAAAAGGAAGGAAAACAGTGAAGGAAGGCAATAAAGGAAGAAAAAGTGGAAAATAAGTTAAGAAAGAAAAAAGGAGGGAACAAAATAAATGATGGAAAGAAAGAAAGAAAGAAAAGAAAGAAAAGAAAGAAAGAAAGAAAAGAAAGAAAGAAAGAAAGAAAGAAAGAAAGAAAGAGAAAGAGGAAAGAAATAATAGAAGAAAGAAAGAAAAAAAAGAAAGAAAAGAAAAAGAAAGAAAGAAAGAAAGAAAGAAAGAAAGAAAGAAAGAAAGAAAGAAAGAAAGAAAGAAAGAAAGAAAGAAAGAAATAATAGAAGAAAGAAAGAAAGAAAGAAAGAAAGAAAGAAAGAAAGAAAAAGAAATAAAAAGGAAAGCAATAATAGAAGAAAGAAAGAAAAAAAAGAAAGAAAGAAAGAAAAAGAAAGAAAGAAAGAAAGAAAGAAAGAAAGAAATAATAGAAGAAAGAGAAATAAAAAGGAAAGCAATAATAGAAGAAAGAAAGAAAAAAAGAAAGAAAGAAAGAAAAAGAAAGAAAGAAAGAGGAAAGAAATAATAGAAGAAAGAAAGAAAGAAAGAAGAAGAAAGAAAGAAAGAAATAATAGAAGAAAGAAAGAAAGAAAGAAAGAAAGAAAGAAAAGAAAGAAAGAAAGAAAGAAAGAAAGAAAGAAAGAGAAAGAAAGAAAGAAAGAAAGAAAGAGAAAGAAAGAAAAAGAAATAAAGAAAGAAGAAAGCAATAATAGAAGAAAGAAAGAAAAAGAAAGAAAGAGGAAAGAAAAAATAGAAGAAAGAAAGAAAGAAAGAAAGAAAGAAAGAAAGAAAGAAAGAAAGAGAAAGAAAGAAAAAGAAATAAAGAAAAGAAGAAAGCAATAATAGAAGAAAGAAAGAAAAAGAAAGAAAGAGGAAAAGAAAAAAATAGAAGAAAGAAAGAAAGAAAGAAAGAAAGAAAGAGAAAGAAAGAAAGAAAGAAAGAAAAAGAAAGAAAAGGGAAAGCAATAATAGAAGAAAGAAAGAAAAAAAGAAAGAAGAAAAAGGAAAGAAAGAAAGAAAGAAAGAAAGAAAGAAAGAAAGAAAGAAAGAAAGAAAGAAAGAAAGAAAGAAAGAAAGAAAGAAATAATAGAAGAAAGAAAGAAAGAAAGAAAGAAAGAAAGAAAGAAAAAGAAATAAAAAGGAAAGCAATAATAGAAGAAAGAAAGAAAAAAAGAAAAGAAAGAAAGAAAGAAAGAAAGAAAGAAAGAAAGAAAGAAAGAAATAATAGAAGAAAGAGAAATAAAAAGGAAAGCAATAATAGAAGAAAGAAAGAAAAAAAGAAAGAAAGAAAGAAAAAGAAAGAAAGAAAGAGGAAAGAAATAATAGAAGAAAGAAAGAAAGAAAGAAAGAAAGAAAGAAAGAAAGAAAGAAAGAAAGAAAGAAAGAAAGAAAGAAAGAAAAGAAAGAGAAAGAAAGAAAAAGAAATAAAGAAAGAAGAAAGCAATAATAGAAGAAAGAAGAAAAAGAAAGAAAGAGGAAAGAAAAAATAGAAGAAAGAAAGAAAGAAAGAAAGAAAGAAAGAAAGAAAGAAAGAAAAGAAAGAGAAAGAAAGAAAAAGAAATAAAGAAAGAAGAAAGCAATAATAGAAGAAAGAAAGAAAAAGAAAGAAAGAGGAAAGAAAAAATAGAAGAAAGAAAGAAAGAAAGAAAGAAAGAAAGAAAGAAAGAAAGAAAGAAAGAAAGAAAGAAAGAAAGAAAGAAAGAAAGAAAAAGAAAGAAAAAGGAAAGCAATAATAGAAGAAAGAAAGAAAAAAAGAAAGAAAGAAAGAAAAAGAAAGAAAGAAAGAAAGAAAGAAAGAAAGAAAGAAAGAAAGAAAGAAAGAAAGAAAGAAAGAAAGAAAGAAATAATAGAAGAAAGAAAGAAAGAAAGAAAGAAAGAAAGAAAGAAAGAAAGAAAGAAAGAAAGAAAGAAAGAAAGAAAGAGAAATAAAAAGGAAAGCAATAATAGAAGAAAGAAAGAAAAAAAGAAAGAAAGAAAGAAAAAGAAAGAAAGAAAGAGGAAAGAAATAATAGAAGAAAGAAAGAAAGAAAGAAAGAAAGAAAGAAAGAAAGAAAGAAAGAAAGAAAGAAAGAAAGGAAAGAAAGAAAGAAATAATAGAAGAAAGAAAGAAAGAAAGAAAGAAAGAAAGAAAGAAAGAAAGAAAGAAAGAAAGAAAGAAAGAAGAAAGAAAGAAAGAAAGAAAGAAAGAAAGAAAGAGTAAGGGGCAAAAGCAATGATAGAAGAAAGGAAGTAAAGAAAGAACAAAAGAAATGATGGAAGAAAGGAAAGTAAAGGAGAGAAGAAAGAAAAGATTAAGAGACAAAAGAAATGATGGAAGACAGGAAGGAACAAGAGAAATGATGAGAGAAAGGAAGAAAAGACAATTGGATGACTATGGAAGAGGCCGTACCACAGGGCAGGAGAATTTCTCACTGTCGCACATGTAGGTCTCACAGTGCAGCCAGACCTTGGATAATTTGGGAACATTCTGGAAGCGGAAAGCGTTGAACTGGAACGTAGCCCTGCTGTCCTTCCCATTCTCATGTACCAACACTGTGTTATCTGAGGGGGCACCTGCGGGGCAGCACATTATTTAGGTTGGCACATGACTTCCCATGTTATTATATGGTCCTATGAATAATCATTTGTTCTGTATAGACCAGACAGTAATGTGCACACTTACCCTTTGCTGATCAGCTGCCACTGAATGTGATAGGCATAATCTGGAGACGGGGTCGCCCAACAGTAATTCAGAACCACTTTAAATCTAAAGGAAAGACACAAACCCAACGTTGCTGCTTGTTCACTACCATTCTGCTGCTATTTAGTGTCTCTGGCAGACTTTCTACCTGGACCCTCCTTTAGTACATTACAACTTGGATATAAATCCCCCGTTAGAACATTACCCATTTCACCGTAATTGCCACCGTAATTGCCACCGTAATTGCCACCGTAATTGCCACACAGGAGTCACGTGACCATGATGTGATACCGTGTAACACACAGCAATTCACTCCCACATCCCACAAAATATACACACAAACATATATATATATATGTCATCATCATTTATTTATATAGCGCTGTCAAGATACGCAGTGCTTATATATGTGCCAATGGCAGAGCACAGTGGTTTAGAATTTAAGGAGTGGTTCGACTTTCGGTAAAATTTTAAGTAAAAGTGATTTTCCCTTGTCGCCAAACTACTTATTTTTATAATTGGGACTTGGGGAAACGTTTACCTTGTACTTGATCTCAACTAAGATATAATTAATCCTTAATGGAGGCAAAACCAGCCTATTGGGTTTATTTAATGATTTTCTAGTAAACTTAAGGTATCAAGATCCAAATTACGGAACGATCCTGTAGCTGGAAAATATCAGATTCAATATCAAATTGTCCTTATAGTGATTATCCGTGTGTTCAGTGCTTCTCAACGAGCCGCAGTCCCCATGCCAGATTGCAAAAGATTCCAAGTAAATCAAAGAATAGCCGGAGAGCACACCTTTAAGTATTAAAAGGTTTCCATTTTTATTTCGCAGACAATCCTGCACAACATGTTTCGGCTAAACTGCCTTCATCAGGTGCATAAATTACAGTGAAAAAAACAAGCTATTTACCCTTTCACCCCACCAACAATTCCTGCACAAGCTCCATAGTCTGGCCAGGTGCAGGTAAACATCTGGATTAAATCAGTACTGCCATCTTGTGGCCTACATATAATAAACACCATTAAAGGAGTAGCAGTGTAGATTCATATAAAGTATAACAAAATGTAGCATTTAACATTGTAATCAATAGTAAATTAAAGTAGTTTCCTACCAGTTTAGTAACAATTCATTCAATGTAGTATACAGTGAAAAACCAGTTGATACGTGATCCATGTAACGTCTGTAAAAAAAGGAATCATTTTATTATTGTAATAAACCTTCTTTATAAAAAGCATTTATAGCTCATTGCCTCATTCATTCCTCGAGGTTCCACAGTGTCCATCCTGTGTATCCAACGTGCTTCAGTTTGTAGGAGGAGACGTTTACGATCACCACCTCGTTGGGGTGTATGTATTTTTTCCAGAACAAGCCACCTTAGTGTCGCTGCGTTGTGTTTGTTGGAATAAAAGTGTTCACCCACTGGTGTATGTGTCTTTTTGTTTAGTGGATCAAAGTTAGAAATTGAATATTTATGTTCCCTGATTCTGATCTTAACCTGTCTTGTGGTCTGTCCAATGTACATTTTGCCACATGGACACTTCAGAGCATATATAACAAAGTCTGAGTTGCATGTGTGGTAGTCCTTAATGGGAATCTTATGCCCTTTGTGAGGATGCGTTATATTGTCACCTTTGATTATAGAACTACAACTCCCACAGTTTAGACAGGGGAAAGTCCCACATTTTGGAGTGCCCAGAAACCTGGTATTGGACTTTATCTCTTGGATGTCCGTTTTCACCAGTCTATCAGCAAGGTTTCTACCTCTCTTATAGGAAAAGAGTGGCATAGACCTGCAGTATCTGCCCACAGTGGGATCTTTTTGCAGGATGGACCAATGGTGTAGAACAATTTTTTCCAATTTTTTGCTCAATGGTCCAAATTGGCTTACGAATGGAATACGTTTTTCGACCATTGTTTTATTCCTACTGCCTGTCAATAGGCTGTTCCTGTTAATCTTAAGAACATCATCTCTTATTTTGCACAGGGAATGGTAATCATAACCTTTTTCCACAAACTTAATTATCAGTTTGTTAGTACTACAAAGGTACTTTTCATCACTTGAGGCAATCCGCCTCACCCTCAAGAATTGGCCCTTGGGGATGCCTTTTACAGTATTCGGCATATGGTAACTATCAGGTCTTAGAATATTATTTCTCTCAGCAGGTTTGGAATATAAGTCTTGGAGGGTTGAACTGTTTAAATTTTTGCGCAGGATCAAATTGAAAATGTGCTTCAAGGAAACTGTTTGCACTGATATGACAATACCTTCGTCTGATAAATTAAGGCCTAGAAGTGATTTTATTCCAGATATACAAAATGAGGCCCTGACTACTTTTGAACGTGTTGTGTTAAATGAGGCTGAGCAATTATGGGATAGCCAGAATAAGAAAAAAGTGAGACATAACATTACCAAACAAGAAAAGGATGCAATTGATTCCCTCTGTAAGAACAAAGACATTGTTATTAAAAAAGCAGACAAAGGGGGGGCTACCGTAATATTAAATAGGGAAGCCTATGTCAATGAAGCATATACCCAATTACGAGATCAGGCACACTATAGACCAATACAGAATGATCCCACATGGGATATAAAGAGAAAGATTGATCTCTGTACCAATTCAGCATTTGATAGTGGGATTATCACTAAAAAAAACTTAGACTTTCTGACGGTAACACATCCAAGAATTCCTGTGCTTTACCTATTACCTAAGGTCCATAAAAATCTTGAACACCCTCCAGGTAGACCTATTGTATCGGGTGTAGGTTCAATTTTACAACCGTTGTCTCAATTCGTTGATATATACCTTCAAGATGTAGTCAAAAAAATACCCCAATGTTTGCGTGATACCACTGACTTTTTGCACAAATTACAGAACTTGGGCCAGCTGTCTGCAGACTGGATTCTATGTAGTATTGACGTTCAGTCATTGTACACGTCCATTCCACATGAGGAGGGGATACACTACATAGAAGAGGCACTCTTGCAAACAAAAAATACGCACTCTATGATATTTTTTCTTCTGGAATTGCTAACCCTGGTGCTAAAATATAACTACTTCAGATTTGGGAATGAATACTTCATACAGGTCCAAGGGACCGCGATGGGCAGTAATCTAGCACCCAGCTATGCAAATATATTCATGGCGGCCCTTGAACAAAAACTTATTTTTGATAACCCAATGTACACATGCCACATACACTGTTACTTCAGATATGTGGATGACATTTTCATTATCTGGAAGTCTGGTGAGCCTGAACTGATACGTTTTATTGAATATATAAACTCCCAACATGACTCCATAAAATTTACAGCAGAGTTTGATCAGACAAGTATACATTACTTGGATGTACAGGTGACCAACGTCAATGGACAAATCACCACTGACTTATATTCCAAACCTGCTGAGAGAAATAATATTCTAAGACCTGATAGTTACCATATGCCGAATACTGTAAAAGGCATCCCCAAGGGCCAATTCTTGAGGGTGAGGCGGATTGCCTCAAGTGATGAAAAGTACCTTTGTAGTACTAACAAACTGATAATTAAGTTTGTGGAAAAAGGTTATGATTACCATTCCCTGTGCAAAATAAGAGATGATGTTCTTAAGATTAACAGGAACAGCCTATTGACAGGCAGTAGGAATAAAACAATGGTCGAAAAACGTATTCCATTCGTAAGCCAATTTGGACCATTGAGCAAAAAATTGGAAAAAATTGTTCTACACCATTGGTCCATCCTGCAAAAAGATCCCACTGTGGGCAGATACTGCAGGTCTATGCCACTCTTTTCCTATAAGAGAGGTAGAAACCTTGCTGATAGACTGGTGAAAACGGACATCCAAGAGATAAAGTCCAATACCAGGTTTCTGGGCACTCCAAAATGTGGGACTTTCCCCTGTCTAAACTGTGGGAGTTGTAGTTCTATAATCAAAGGTGACAATATAACGCATCCTCACAAAGGGCATAAGATTCCCATTAAGGACTACCACACATGCAACTCAGACTTTGTTATATATGCTCTGAAGTGTCCATGTGGCAAAATGTACATTGGACAGACCACAAGACAGGTTAAGATCAGAATCAGGGAACATAAATATTCAATTTCTAACTTTGATCCACTAAACAAAAAGACACATACACCAGTGGGTGAACACTTTTATTCCAACAAACACAACGCAGCGACACTAAGGTGGCTTGTTCTGGAAAAAATACATACACCCCAACGAGGTGGTGATCGTAAACGTCTCCTCCTACAAACTGAAGCACGTTGGATACACAGGATGGACACTGTGGAACCTCGAGGAATGAATGAGGCAATGAGCTATAAATGCTTTTTATAAAGAAGGTTTATTACAATAATAAAATGATTCCTTTTTTTACAGACGTTACATGGATCACGTATCAACTGGTTTTTCACTGTATACTACATTGAATGAATTGTTACTAAACTGGTAGGAAACTACTTTAATTTACTATTGATTACAATGTTAAATGCTACATTTTGTTATACTTTATATGAATCTACACTGCTACTCCTTTAATGGTGTTTATTATATGTAGGCCACAAGATGGCAGTACTGATTTAATCCAGATGTTTACCTGCACCTGGCCAGACTATGGAGCTTGTGCAGGAATTGTTGGTGGGGTGAAAGGGTAAATAGCTTGTTTTTTTCACTGTAATTTATGCACCTGATGAAGGCAGTTTAGCCGAAACATGTTGTGCAGGATTGTCTGCGAAATAAAAATGGAAACCTTTTAATACTTAAAGGTGTGCTCTCCGGCTATTCTTTGATTTACTGTAGCTGGAAAACCCCAGGTCCTGAGCATTCTGGATAACAGGTTCCATACCATATATTAAAGGGGTGGTTCACCTTTTAGTTAAAGGAGAAGGAAAGGCCAGGAGCACTTGGGGGAGCTAAATGTTAGGCATCCCTAGTTATTGTATCGACTTACCTGTAACCGGTGCTCCTATTGGTAGAAAACTGCACCGGGCCAGGGTTATACCAGTGAGCACCACAGAGTGTTCTACTTCCTTCTTCCTCCTTCGCTCATGCGAGTGAAAAGCCGAACTTTAACTTAAAAGTCGCCTATTTCATTCTACTGCGCATGCGATTTCCCCGGAAATTCAAAGAAAGAAGAAGACAGAAGTGGCTCCGTGGTGCTCACTGGTATAACTCTGGGCCGGTGCAGTTATTTGCTGATAAGAGCACTGACCCGGGGTTACAGGTAAGTCAATACAATCACTTGGGGTGCCTAACATCTGGCACCCCCAAGTATACAAAGCCTTTTCTTCTCCTTTAACTGTCAGTATGATGTAGAGAGGGATATTCTGAGACAATTTGCAATTGGTTTTTATTTTTTATTATTTGTGTTTTGTTTATTAATTTAGCTTTTTATTCAGCCACTTTCCAGTTTGCAGTTTCAGCCATCTGGTTGCTAGGATACAAATTCCCCTAGCAACCATGCACTGATGTGAATAAGAGACTGGAATATGAATAGGAGAGGCCTGAATAAAAAGATGAGGAAAAAAAAGGAACAATAACAATACATTTGTAGCCTTACCGAGCATTTGTTTTTTAGATGGGGTCAGTGACTCCCATTTGAAAACTTGAAAAAGACAGAAGGCAAATTATAAAAAAAAATAATTAAGGCCAATTGAATATAACATATACTAAGGGGCAAATTTACTTAAGGTCGAGATCGAGGGTTAATTAACCCTCGATATTCGACTGTCGAAGTTAAATCCTTCAACATCGAATATCAAAGTCGAAGGATTTAGCGATATTCGTTCGATCGAACGAAAAATCCTTGATCGAACGAAAAATCCTTGATCGAACGAAAAATCGTTTGATAGAACGATTAAATCCTTCGAATCGTTCGATTCAAAGGATTTTAATCCATCGATCGAACGATTTTTGTTCGACCAAGAAAAGCTAGCTAAGCCTATGGGGACCTTCCCGTAGGTTTTAGGTGGCGAACTAGGGGGTCGAAGTTTTTTCTTAAAGAGACAGTACTTCGACTGGTCGAATAGGCGAACGATTTTTAGTTTGAATCGTTCGATTCAAAGTCGTAGTCAAAGGTCAAAGTAGCCCATTCGATGGTGGAAGTAGCCAAAAAAAGAACATTCGAAATTCTACATTTTTTTCCTCTATTCCTTCACTCGAGCTAAGTAAATGGGCCCCCAAAAGTTAACTTAAAGGTGAATCACCCCTTTTAACTAACGGGTTATGCTCTCATATTATTATATATACGGTACCTGCTGCTGAGCCCTTTGGCTTCCACTCCAGCAAACACATCCGTGCCGATGTCCGACGTTTCCACTACAAACGGAGCTTCCTTCTGGGAAGAAAACTTGGCGTTCTTTTGTTCCAGGAAAGAGTTAAACACAGACATATTAATGGCAATAAATGGAAATATTCCTAATGATTCCCATGGGAAGTGTATGACTTCTCCCCTCCCCCCAGCTGTCTGCTCATGTTCTATAGAATCCCATAGAGGCCAATAGAGTCCAAATCATACTACAGTAATCTTAGTTCAAATATATAGTAACCGTGTATTGTATTGAGTACCCCATTACCTTTCTCTGAATCAGTGACAACCCCCCTATTTAAAGGGATACTGTCATGGGAAAACATGTTTTTTTCAAAACACATCAGTTAATAGTGCTGCTCCAGCAGAATTCTGCACTGAAATCCGTTTCTCAAAAGAGCAAACAGATTTTTTTATATTCAATTTTGAAATCTGACATGGGGCTAGACATATTGTCAATTTCCCAGCTGCCCCTGGTCATGTGACTTGTGCCTGCACTTTAGGAGAGAAATGCTGCTGTTTTTCCTTCTCAATGTAACTGAATGTGTCGCAGTGGGACCTGGATTTTACTATTGAGTGTTGTTCTTAGATCTACCAGGCAGCTGTTATTTTGTGTTAGGGAGCTGCTATCTGGTTACCTTCCCATTGTTCTTTTGTTGTACTGCAAGTTGGAGTGATATCACCCCTGCTGGAAGGGTGGAAGGGAGGGGGTGATATCACTCCAACTTGCAGTACAGCAGTAAAGAGTGACTGAAGTTTATCAGAGGACAAGTCACATGACTGGGGGCAGCTGGGAAACTGACAATATGTCTAGTCCCATGTCAGATTTCAAAACTGAATATAAAAAAAATCTGTTTGCTCTTTTGAGAAATGGATTTCAGTGCAGAATTCTGCTGGAGCAGCACTATTAACTCATTCATTTTGAAAAAAAGTGTTTTTCCCATGACAGTATCCCTTTAAATTTGGGAACTGAGCTCTTCTGTGCAAGTAGTTTTGGAGCAGTGTATCCCAAGGACACTTCTTCTATACTAGAGGCCTCATACCCTGTTATAATCTTTTATCATTTAGGGAGGGTGTGGTGTAGGCAATGGGTACTAAAATGGAACGTTCCAAAGAAGGGGTAACTCGCTTGGTCTTCCCATTTCTTCTGCAAAGAAATACCATCAAATGACCCCTGCGTTGACATTTCCCTCTACTCATCAATCACAATCTAGTAGGGCTATCTCTTAAAGAGGTGGTTCACCTTTAAGTTAACTTTTAGTATGTTATAGAATGACTAATAATAAGCAACTTTTCAATTGGTCTTCATTATTTATCTATTTTTAAAGTTTTTAAATTATGTGGCTTCTTCTTCTGACTCTTTCCAGCTTTCAAATCAGGGTCACTGACCCCCTTCTAAAAAAAACAAATGCTCTGTAAGGCTACAAATGTATTGAGATTGCTACTTTTTATAACTCATCTTTCTATTCAGTCACATTCTTATTCAAATCAACAATGCATGGTTGCTAGGGGAATTTGGACCCTAGCAACCAGACGGCTGAAATTACAAACTGGAGAGCTGCTGAATAAAAAGCTAAATAAGTCAAAAATCACAAATAATAAAAAATTAAAACCGATTGCAAATTGTCTCGGAATATCCCTCTCTACATCATACTAACAGTTAATTTAAAGGTGAAGAACCCCTTTAACTAAACCCTAAAAACAAACATGGGTAGAAATGCTGTATTTTATACACTGGATATAATGCACCAGCCTAACATTTCAGACTCTCTATCAAAGTAAAGATCTAGGCCTTCGTAATTGTACACTGGGGTTTCTATTGTGGATTTTGTTGGGAGTGTCAGTGGCACTGCACATGCTCAGTGGGCTCTGGGCTGGTGAGAAGCTAATTTTTGGGCTTGTTACTAGGGATGCACCGAATCCACTTTTTTGGATTCGGCCGAACCCCCGAATCCTTCGTGAAAGATTCGGCTGAATACCGAACCCGAACCCTAATTTGCATATGCAAATTAGGGGCGGGAAGGGGAAAACATTTTTTACTTCCTTGTTCTCTGACAAAAAGTCACGCAATTTCCCTTCCCGCTCCTAATTTGCATATGCAAATTAGGATTCGGTTCGGCCAGGTAGAAGGATTCGGCCGAATCCGAATCCTGCTGAAAAAGGCCGAATCCTGGCCGACTCCCGAACCGAATCCTGGATTCGGTGCATCCCTACTTGTTACAAATCCTCAAGCAGAAAATGAAAATGAGTTTCCTCTGTCATAGAAGCTGATGCTACAGGTCTGATTATTAACTTGTGATGCAGACTGCACTGATTTAAAAGCTGCTGTGTAATGTGAATCTGAATTCATTACTAAACACTAAATAATGGGAAAGTTAGTAGCATCCTCAGTTCATGGCCAACCATTGGACTCACGTAACATTAAAGGTGGGGGTTGCCCTGGGTGTTTGTATGGAAGGAGAGAAATATCCACAGACACTCACAGAGTAGAAATTGAGAGACAGTTGACTTTCAAAGGATCCCGAACTGCCATTCTTCACATGAACTGTAGCTACTCTAGAAGAAGGAAAAATATATGTAAGACTAAACAAAAAAACGTGAGTAGGGCCCTTGCGAGAGACTAGTTTGGGGCCACAGAAGGGCAGACTAGTAATTTACCTTTGGTCGAAGGCTCCGTGGCTAACCAGGTAATTGGACTGGTAGGAACAAGTGAACGAGTAGTTGACCGGCTGACTCTTGACTATGAGGGTGCTGTCGTTGGACACAATGGAGTTGTAGAAGTGGTAGATTGGGTTTTTGAACTGCAAAAAGAGAATTTCCTTATCACCATTGTTCTCTGGCTCTCCTCCCTCATAGCCCTCCTGTAGTGTTACCATCTCAAATACACATAGAGATACAATAAATGGGAATAACTATTTCCCTGTACTAAGCACAATTCAGCAGGAACAGCCCCTAAGTTTGCTCATAGTCTGTACAGAGAGATAGAATAAAACTATGGCAGCATAGGTATTCCCTGTACTAAGCACAATTCAGCAGGAACAGTCCCCTAAGTTTGCTCATAGTCTGTACAGAGAGATCCCATAAAACTATGGTACATAGGTATTCCCCTATACTAAGCACAATTCAGCAGGAACAGTCCCTAAGTTTGCTCATAGTCTGTACAGAGAGATCCCATAAAACTATGGCAGCATAGGTATTCCCCTGTACTAAGCACAATTCAGCAGGAACAGTCCCTAAGTTTCATTATAGTCTGTACAGAGAGATCCCATAAAACTATGGCAGCATAGGTATTCCCTGTACTAAGCACAATTCAGCAGGAACAGTCCCTAAGTTTGCTCATAGTCTGTACAGAGAGATCCCATAAAACTATGGTACATAGGTATTCCCTGTACTAAGCACAATTCAGCAGGAACAGCCCCTCATACTTACTTCAGATTGGGTCCCACAGTAGGACTTGTTCCTGGGCGATAAGTCAGGGATAGTGAACTGGTAATATCCCGACTCAATGACCCCATTGTAGCAGACCCCTCCCATAGCCAGCTGGTGGATCTCCCATCCGTACGGACATTCGGGGATTTTAGCAACTATAGACCTGGGGTAACAATGCACGATGATGGCATCTGGAGGCGGAACATTCGTAGGAAATGAATTTAGTATATTGAGGTGAATGGATTCATATAGCACAGTCTAATAATGATGATCCAAGCAGGCCCCCCATAAACACCCCCCCACCCCAACACTTTCATGTTCTGAATTTTACCACGGACTTTAATTGTAAAAACTAAATGGAATCCACAAATCCTAATGGCAGAAATGAGGAAAAGTGATTACCTACTTTGTTGGGGGTGCACTTGGCTGCAGCTGATGCAATTAGTAGAGTCACCAGACTGACCCCCCAAAACACCATCGCTCCACGTTACAGGCAGATATTAACACTAAGCTCAGTCTGTGTCTGGAACAATCCAATGAGAGGCCACAACAATCCCTGGGATTCTCAGTAGGGAAAATATGGGAAATCCATTCCTTCCATCCTGCTCCCTGTAGGAAATACTGGGGACAAAGTCACGTTTCATTGGTTGGTGATAAATAGAGAGAAGCAACAGCTCCGATCCTGACACGTCATTGGCTGTAAAATGCCTCTAAACTATATTTGTTTGTACACTTGTTTCATGGAATACAGGAGGCGGATATTGTTGGGGCCACATTTATTTTTTTGTATAAAAATACAGCTCTCCAGTTTGCAACTTCAGCCATCTGGTTGCTAAGATCCAAATTCCCCTAGCAACCATGCACTGATTTGAATAAGAGACTGGAATATGAATAGGAGAGGCCTGAATAGAAAGATGAGGAATACAAAGTAATAATAATAATACATTTGTAGCCTTACAGAGCATTTGGTTTTTTTTTTTTAGACGGGGTCGGTGACCCCTATTTGAAAGCTGGAAAGAGTCAGAAGAGAAATACTTCAGTTGGACAAACCCTAGTCAGCGGAACTGTTCTGTTGCATCTCATGGGAAAACATTGTCGTAACCAGCAGTAGTGGTGGGACGTGGAACTACAGGTAAAGCTTTAGTTACTTTTGGTTAGTATCATTAGTTAGCTTTAGTTAGTTACTTTTAGTTAGTATCATTAGTTAGTTTTAGTTACTTTTGGTTAGTATCATTAGTTAGCTTTAGTTACTTTTGGTTAGTATCATTAGTTAGCTTTAGTTACTTTTGGTTAGTATCATTAGTTACTTTTGGTTAGTATCATTAGTTAGCTGTGTTTTAACAGTTGTTTAATATTTTTAGAGAAAGAAACGCTGCAAAAAGCAATACTTTGCCTTTAACATGAATGAAGAATCTGTAGCAGAAATAAGGAGCTGGTTACCTCTGTATAGTCAGTGGCCGTCAGTCCTGTGGCCCTCGGCTCGCATATCCCCCGGCAATACCTGCTCTCCAGCAAACCCGCGGGGTGTAACTTCTACCTCTCCCCCTTTTATATCCTACTGGGAAAATGGGGCACTTACTCCCGATAATTATTCCAGATAACGGAGGCTTTTCTCTGTGCAAATCAGCAGCCCCCCAGCCAATAGCAGGTCAGTGGCATCGGCCTCATTATAGAGGAGATACTTTTCCTTTCTTTTGGGCTCCATTCCAGGTCCCTCTTAGTGGCCGACAAGCCTCAGTTTCACAGTAACGGCCTTTGTGCCGCAGTTAATGTTGTGTTTAAGCAGAAACGTAAACATTTGACTGCAAAGCAAAGGGTGAGCCACATTACGGAGCCTCCTGGGGAAGGACACAAAGACTTTGATGGCAGATAAAAACCAAATTGGGCCCATTCCGACATGGACAATAAAGTCTCAGTCTTCCTCCATTGTGGGATATTTTCATGCTCAGTGTAGCTCTTTGTTCTGCCCAAGGATTCTTGCATTCAATTAGTGTCCCGAGCCCTTCTCTTTCCTTTTCTACATCCACACACCTGCCCCGACTCCCAAATAGTCCCTCCTAATGTTACACCTGAGTCACACAGATATAGTATATGTGCTCTATACCTACCCTCATATAATATATATATGTATTACTCACTCCTGTATATAAACTCAATAATAACATGTTGCCTAATGAAAGAAAATCTCATTCTAATCATCTAATCATTCTCACTGGGTTTATAGTTCATTGTGTCTGTCCCTTTCTCTTCTCTGCACTGCTGCCTCTGACTCCTGATACAACTTCCCAATATCCATTCATTTCTCATTCTCACTGGGTTTATAGTTCTGTGTAACTGTCATTGTGTCTGTCCCTTTCTCTTCCATTTCTCTTACTGACTTTTGATACAATGTATAATTTACAGTAGGGGGTACATTATCCCTTATAATACATGAGTGATACTCAGAGTTCCCTGTATAACTCAGCCTGCAGCCTTGTGCCTTTATATGGTCACAGAACAACCCCTCAGTGACTTCTAATATCCTTATCATTTACAGTAGGGGGTACATTATCCCTTATAATACATGAGTGATACTCAGTGTTCCCTGTATAACTCAGCCTGCAGCCTTGTGCCTTTATATGGTCACAGAACAACCCCTCAGTGACTTCTAATATCCTTATCATTTACAGTAGGGGGTACATTATCCCTTATAATACATGAGTGATACTCAGAGTTCCCTGTATAACTCAGCCTGCAGCCTTGTGCCTTTATATGGTCACAGAACAACCCCTCAGTGACTTCTAATATCCTTATCATTTACAGTAGGGGGTACATTAACCCTTATAATACATGAGTGATACTCAGAGTTCCCTGTATAACTCAGCCTGCAGCCTTGTGCCTTTATATGGTCACAGAACAACCCCTCAGTGACTTCTAATATCCTTATCATTTACAGTAGGGGGTACATTATCCCTTATAATACATGAGTGATACTCAGAGTTCCCTGTATAACTCAGCCTGCAGCCTTGTGCCTTTATATGGTCACAGAACAACCCCTCAGTGACTTCTAATATCCTTATCATTTACAGTAGGGGGTACATTATCCCTTATAATACATGAGTGATACTCAGTGTTCCCTGTATAACTCAGCCTGCAGCCTTGTGCCTTTATATGGTCACAGAACAACCCCTCAGTGACTTCTAATATCCTTATCATTTACAGTAGGGGGTACATTATCCCTTATAATACATGAGTGATACTCAGAGTTCCCTGTATAACTCAGCCTGCAGCCTTGTGCCTTTATATGGTCACAGAACAACCCCTCAGTGACTTCTAATATCCTTATCATTTACAGTAGGGGGTACATTAACCCTTATAATACATGAGTGATACTCAGAGTTCCCTGTATAACTCAGCCTGCAGCCTTGTGCCTTTATATGGTCACAGAACAACCCCTCAGTGACTTCTAATATCCTTATCATTTACAGTAGGGGGTACATTATCCCTTATAATACATGAGTGATACTCAGAGTTCCCTGTATAACTCAGCCTGCAGCCTTGTGCCTTTATATGGTCACAGAACAACCCCTCCGTGACTTCTAATATCCTTATCATTTACAGTAGGGGGTACATTATCCCTTATAATACATGAGTGATACTCAGAGTTCCCTGTATAATTCAGCCTGCAGCCTTGTGCCTTTATATGGTCACAGAACAACCCCTCAGTGACTTCTAATATCCTTATCATTTACAGTAGGGGGTACATTATCCCTTATAATACATGAGTGATACTCAGAGTTCCCTGTATAACTCAGCCTGCAGCCTTGTGCCTTTATATGGTCACAGAACAACCCCTCCGTGACTTCTAATATCCTTATCATTTACAGTAGGGGGTACATTATCCCTTATAATACATGAGTGATACTCAGAGTTCCCTGTATAATTCAGCCTGCAGCCTTGTGCCTTTATATGGTCACAGAACAACCCCTCAGGGACTTCTAATATCCTTATCATTTACAGTAGGGGGTACATTATCCCTTATAATACATGAGTGATACTCAGAGTTCCCTGTATAACTCAACCTGCAGCCTTGTGTCTTTATATGGTCACAGAACAACCCCTCAGTGACTTCTAATATCCTTATCATTTACAGTAGGGGGTACATTATCCCTTATAATACATGAGAGATACTCAGAGTTCCCTGTATAACTCAGCCTGCAGCCTTGTGCCTTTATATGGTCACAGAACAACCCCTCAGTGACTTCTAATATCCTTATCATTTACAGTAGGGGGTACATTATCCCTTATAATACATGAGTGATACTCAGAGTTCCCTGTATAACTCAACCTGCAGCCTTGTGCCTTTATATGGTCACAGAACAACCCCTCAGTGACTTCTAATATCCTTATCATTTACAGTAGGGGGTACATTATCCCTTATAATACATGAGTGATACTCAGAGTTCCCTGTATAACTCAGCCTGCAGCCTTGTGCCTTTATATGGTCACAGAACCACCCCTCAGTGACTTCTAATATCCTTATCATTTACAGTAGGGGGTACATTATCCCTTATAATACATGAGTGATACTCAGAGTTCCCTGTATAACTCAGCCTGCAGCCTTGTGCCTTTATATGGTCACAGAACAACCCCTCAGTGACTTCTAATATCCTTATCATTTACAGTAGGGGGTACATTATCCCTTATAATACATGAGTGATACTCAGAGTTCCCTGTATAACTCAACCTGCAGCCTTGTGCCTTTATATGGTCACAGAACAACCCCTCAGTGACTTCTAATATCCTTATCATTTACAGTAGGGGGTACATTACCCCTTATAATACATGAGAGATACTCAGAGTTCCCTGTATAACTCAGCCTGCAGCCTTGTGTCTTTATATGGTCACAGAACAACCCCTCAGTGACTTCTAATATCCTTATCATTTACAGTAGGGGGTACATTATCCCTTATAATACATGAGTGATACTCAGAGTTCCCTGTATAACTCAGCCTGCAGCCTTGTGCCTTTATATGGTCACAGAACAACCCCTCAGTGACTTCTAATATCCTTATCATTTACAGTAGGGGGTACATTATCCCTTATAATACATGAGTGATACTCAGAATTCCCTGTATAACTCAGCCTGCAGCCTTGTGCCTTTATATGGTCACAGAACAACCCCTCAGTGACTTCTAATATCCTTATCATTTACAGTAGGGGGTACATTATCCCTTATAATACATGAGAGATACTCAGAGTTCCCTGTATAACTCAGCCTGCAGCCTTGTGCCTTTATATGGTCACAGAACCACCCCTCAGTGACTTCTAATATCCTTATCATTTACAGTAGGGGGTACATTATCCCTTATAATACATGAGTGATACTCAGAGTTCCCTGTATAACTCAGCCTGCAGCCTTGTGCCTTTATATGGTCACAGAACAACCCCTCAGTGACTTCTAATATCCTTATCATTTACAGTAGGGGGTACATTATCCCTTATAATACATGAGTGATACTCAGAGTTCCCTGTATAACTCAACCTGCAGCCTTGTGCCTTTATATGGTCACAGAACAACCCCTCAGTGACTTCTAATATCCTTATCATTTACAGTAGGGGGTACATTACCCCTTATAATACATGAGAGATACTCAGAGTTCCCTGTATAACTCAGCCTGCAGCCTTGTGTCTTTATATGGTCACAGAACAACCCCTCAGTGACTTCTAATATCCTTATCATTTACAGTAGGGGGTACATTACCCCTTATAATACATGAGAGATACTCAGAGTTCCCTGTATAACTCAGCCTGCAGCCTTGTGTCTTTATATGGTCACAGAACAACCCCTCAGTGACTTCTAATATTCTTATCATTTACAGTAGGGGGTACATTATCCCTTATAATACATGAGTGATACTCAGAGTTCCCTGTATAATTCAGCCTGCAGCCTTGTGCCTTTATATGGTCACAGAACAACCCCTCAGGGACTTCTAATATCCTTATCATTTACAGTAGGGGGTACATTATCCCTTATAATACATGAGTGATACTCAGAGTTCCCTGTATAACTCAACCTGCAGCCTTGTGTCTTTATATGGTCACAGAACAACCCCTCAGTGACTTCTAATATCCTTATCATTTACAGTAGGGGGTACATTATCCCTTATAATACATGAGTGATACTCAGAGTTCCCTGTATAACTCAACCTGCAGCCTTGTGCCTTTATATGGTCACAGAACAACCCCTCAGTGACTTCTAATATCCTTATCATTTACAGTAGGGGGTACATTATCCCTTATAATACATGAGAGATACTCAGAGTTCCCTGTATAACTCAGCCTGCAGCCTTGTGCCTTTATATGGTCACAGAACAACCCCTCAGTGACTTCTAATATCCTTATCATTTACAGTAGGGGGTACATTATCCCTTATAATACATGAGTGATACTCAGAGTTCCCTGTATAACTCAACCTGCAGCCTTGTGCCTTTATATGGTCACAGAACAACCCCTCAGTGACTTCTAATATCCTTATCATTTACAGTAGGGGGTACATTATCCCTTATAATACATGAGTGATACTCAGAGTTCCCTGTATAACTCAGCCTGCAGCCTTGTGCCTTTATATGGTCACAGAACAACCCCTCAGTGACTTCTAATATCCTTATCATTTACAGTAGGGGGTACATTATCCCTTATAATACATGAGTGATACTCAGAGTTCCCTGTATAACTCAGCCTGCAGCCTTGTGCCTTTATATGGTCACAGAACCACCCCTCAGTGACTTCTAATATCCTTATCATTTACAGTAGGGGGTACATTATCCCTTATAATACATGAGAGATACTCAGAGTTCCCTGTATAACTCAGCCTGTTTTTTTTGGTGGAGGGGAGAACTCAATGTGTGACACAATTGTGCATAATGTGCGCAGATGGGGGTATCAGGAGCTGATGGAATATGTATTTATTTAGGAAAGTCGCACGGTTGAACTGCAAGTTGATACTTTATAGCAGATGAAATTATTTGTGGATATGAAACAGCTTTTTGCTCTTATTGGCTCAGCAACACAAAGAGATTTCAGGTATTTCTCTACCTGACCTTCCCGTTTATTGGGGGCTAATTGAATAGTCTCTTAGTTACAGCCCCTCAAGGTACAGTATAAAAGCCCCGGGACTGATACTGCCCCAACCCTTTAGTGTCCCAGTCACCCAATGACCCCCCGGTGTTTATGTCTTGGGAAGATACAAGTGGAAAGTCATTGAGCCTTTGGTGGGACGGGGGGGGGGCACTCAGAAACCTCGAGAGCACAAACCTTATCTCCCCCTTCTTTATATTCGAGGGGAACGTGATCCCCTTATTCACAGACAGGTATGAAACAATCAATTGGATCTGGAAATTCAACATTGGAGCAGAGAGGTTCAGTTTCAGAGCAGCCTGGTCTATAGATGTCGGATCTGCATAATAAAAGCTGGAGAAGAAAAAAGCTCTTAGTCACACGGGCTCCGCACAAACGCAGGAATGGGGCCCTTTCATGGGACAATCAGACTCATTAGATAAGAAGATGATTATGTAACATGAGGGGGCGGGGCTGAGACTCCAGCCAACCGGTTTCTCAGATTGTGAACACAATTGAAATCTTTCTCCCCTCACTTACACTCAAAATGTACCCCAAAATATTCCTGGTCTTTTAACTGCACATTGCAGGGCCCTATAGAGCATGGGACCATGTGTCCTCCCCACTTACCTGCATCTCACTCCACTTACCTGCAGCATAGGTATTCCCTGTACTAAGCACAATTCAGCAGGAACAGTCCCTAAGTTTGCTCATAGTCTGTACAGAGAGATCCCATAAAACTATGGTACATAGGTATTCCCTGTACTAAGCACAATTCAGCAGGAACAGTCCCTAAGTTTGCTCATAGTCTGTACAGAGAGATCCCATAAAACTATGGTACATAGGTATTCCCTGTACTAAGCACAATTCAGCAGGAACAGTCCCTAAGTTTGCTTATAGTCTGTACAGAGAGATCCCATAAAACTATGACACATAGGTATTCCCTGTACTAAGCACAATTCAGCAGGAACAGTCCCTAAGTTTGCTCATAGTCTGTACAGAGAGATCCCATAAAACTATGGTACATAGGTATTCCCTGTACTAAGCACAATTCAGCAGGAACAGTCCCCTAAGTTTGCTCATAGTCTGTACAGAGAGATCCCATAAAACTATGGTACATAGGTATTCCCTGTACTAAGCACAATTCAGCAGGAACAGTCCCTAAGTTTGCTCATAGTCTGTACAGAGAGATCCCATAAAACTATGGTACATAGGTATTCCCTGTACTAAGCACAATTCAGCAGGAACAGTCCCCTAAGTTTGCTCATAGTCTGTACAGAGAGATCCCATAAAACTATGGTACATAGGTATTCCCTGTACTAAGCACAATTCAGCAGGAACAGTCCCTAAGTTTGCTCATAGTCTGTACAGAGAGATCCCATAAAACTATGGCAGCATAGGTATTCCCTGTACTAAGCACAATTCAGCTGGAACAGTCCCTAAGTTTGCTCATAGTCTGTACAGAGAGATCCCATAAAACTATGGTACATAGGTATTCCCTGTACTAAGCACAATTCAGCAGGAACAGCCCCTAAGTTTGCTCATAGTCTGTACAGAGAGATCCCATAAAACTATGGCAGCATAGGTATTCCCCTGTACTAAGCACAATTCAGCTGGAACAGTCCCTAAGTTTGCTCATAGTCTGTACAGAGAGATCCCATAAAACTATGGTACATAGGTATTCCCTGTACTAAGCACAATTCAGCAGGAACAGTCCCTAAGTTTGCTCATAGTCTGTACAGAGAGATCCCATAAAACTATGGCACATAGGTATTCCCTGTACTAAGCACAATTCAGCAGGAACAGTCCCTAAGTTTGCTCATAGTCTGTACAGAGAGATCCCATAAAACTATGGTACATAGGTATTCCCTGTACTAAGCACAATTCAGCAGGAACAGCCCCTAAGTTTGCTCATAGTCTGTACAGAGATATAGCAGTAGTTCTTTTGCTGTGGGTTTAGAATAGATATTTGTACATTAATAAATATTAAGATTAGAATGAGATTGAGCAGTTTTCATTTTATTAAAGGCAGAAATAGAGAATAAGCTGGGCCGAGCTTTATGAGGAATGAATAAGAGATAAACAATTAACATTGAATGAGGCTCATTTCGCTTAAATCTCAGCCTTGTCAGTTGCTCCTTTTGTGATCCGACAGCAGCCGGGCATAGTCCAGTTTCCCAGCCAGATCCTTATCATAGTGAGACATAATGCGGAAAATCTCATCTTCATCCAGGACGATGTTGCACAGTCTGAGCACAGACCGGAAGTCTCGCAAGTGCAGGAGTCCAGTCCCGTTTCTGTCCAGCTTCTGACAGGCCTGATGAAGGTTCCTCCAATGAACGGACGAGAGCTGGAAAGGCAGCAGGGAGTTTTATTGGACAAAAATGACTGATGATCCACTACACCTTGAATGGGCCGAACAGAATGGGTTTGTTGAGTTGGGAAGAACCTGACCTTGACCCAACTGAACCCCTGTGAGATGAACTGGACCCCAACTGTGAGTCTGATCCCCAATATCACTGCCCAACCTCACTAATGCTCTTGTGTCTGAATGGAAGCAACTCCCAGCAACAACTCCCAGCAACAACATCTAGTTGGAACCTTCCCAGAAGAATAGGGGCAGTTATAGTGGCAAAGGGAGGGGCAACTGCATATGAACCCCTTGGTTTGACAAAAACAGTTGAGATATTTGGGCATGTTGTATAAATGCCACTGATATATAGTGGCGCCCCCAGCACAGGTGAGAAATTGTCCAAAAACACTTTTGCAGTAAAAGTCTGAATCACAGTTCTCACCCCTACAAGTATGTTTGCCCCAGAGAGGTGCAGAGGCCTTATCTGTGCCCATTGCTGATTTAGACAACGAGGTTGAAGTAAGTGGGATTTGCCCCCCACCATATGGCCAGTGCCAAGGAAAAGACCAACCTTCTGCCGTAACTCGGATGTGAGTGACATGAGGCCTTGCTGAACTGTCTCATCCTTCGACTTGCCCTTTTCCTCCCGTTTGGGAACCTCGCTCTGATTTTGTTTAAAGCTCGACCTTCCAGATTGATACGGCTGGAGAAATTGTACATAGGAGACCCTGCAAGCATAGTATTGATTATCAGCTCTTTGGGTCAGGAATCTCTGTCTTTGTGTTCTTGGTCAGTACTGTATATACACTGGGGCGGCTCTAACATACACAACATGCAGTGGAAAACTATCAGTGTTCAGCAGTTACAGTGGTGTTAGTGCACATTCACCCCTATGCCAAGCACTTGGCTCTAACACCCGCCAACAGCCGCATATTGGCCCAGAAATACCTGTTCTGCCCAGTCGAGAATTTATCAGCAAATGTATCACATTGGTACTGGGTCAGATCTGGGTTGAGATCTTGCAGAAAGTCCACAAATTCTTCTCTAGTGACACATCCGGTACTAAGGGGGTCCAGTTCCTTGAACTTAGCCCGAACGTCATCAAGAAGAAACTCCACCTGAAACCAATGAGACAATGTCAGTGATCCGGTCATATTTATTCTACCCAGTAGGAAACTTGCGTATCTAACCGAGCATTCTCATTGGACACAAGGAGGTGGGAACATGATAGGGGTTATTTACTGCTATTATATAGCCATATAACAGAAGCAGCTTTGCTACATTGTATCATGAGTCAGAACCAGTAATACAGAAAATATACACAGCCAGACTGACAATGAAAGACAGACAGACAGACACAATGACATAACTATAAACCCAGTGATTTATTTTTAATAAATATTTATCGACACAGCTGCCCTCGAGTGCATTTACTGTAGGGAGTTTTCCAACTGTCAGACCCCTGTCCCCTTCTCACATTTCCCTGTATAATGAGGGGAGCCCCACAAGGGCATCGAATGGCATTTAATGATTAGGATCGAGATTCGGCATTCAGAGTCAGCCGATTATTTCTCAATGCCCCTCTGTGAGTAAATAGCAGCCATTGTCCCTCCGATATCCCCTTAATTGGATCTGTCGCTCAGAACAGACTAATTGTGATGTGAATGAGACGTTTCTTCATAACGAGTCTCCCAATCCTGCAGCAATAGCAGAATAAATATGGAAAGAGATATTTCTAACTCTACTGTACATTGGTCCCGGCCTCTATAGGGAACGTGCAGGGAGATTATATATATATTTACTTTTGGCTCCCTGTATTCTGTATTCTAAATATTCTCATTTCATCCCATTCTAGGGACAGAAAAAACAATAGGTACATAAGCAGTGTAACATTGGAACCTTTTTCTGACTGAGGAATTCATTAATATTAACAGGTTGTTTCAGGAGTCACAAGCAGCAGTGCAGAGAAAGGGACAGACACAATGACAGTTACACAGAACTATAAACCCAGTGAGAATGAGGAATGAATGGATATTGGGAAGTTGTATCAGGAGTCAGAAGCAGCAGTGCAGAGAAAGGGACAGACACAATGACAGTTACACAGAACTATAAACCCAGTGAGAATGAGGAATGAATGGATATTGGGAAGTTGTATCAGGAGTCACAAGCAGCAGTGCAGAGAAAGGGACAGACACAATGACAGTTACACAGAACTATAAACCCAGTGAGAATGAGGAATGAATGGATATTGGGAAGTTGTATCAGGAGTCAGAAGCAGCAGTGCAGAGAAAGGGACAGACACAATGACAGTTACACAGAACTATAAACCCAGTGAGAATGAGGAATGAATGGATATTGGGAAGTTGTATCAGGAGTCACAAGCAGCAGTGCAGAGAAAGGGACAGACACAATGACAGTTACACAGAACTATAAACCCAGTGAGAATGAGGAATGAATGGATATTGGGAAGTTGTATCAGGAGTCAGAAGCAGCAGTGCAGAGAAGAGAAAGGGACAGACACAATGACAGTTACACAGAACTATAAACCCAGTGAGAATGAGGAATGAATGGATATTGGGAAGTTGTATCAGGAGTCAGAAGCAGCAGTGCAGAGAAGAGAAAGGGACAGACACAATGACAGTTACACAGAACTATAAACCCAGTGAGAATGAGGAATGAATGGATATTGGGAAGTTGTATCAGGAGTCAGAAGCACCAGTGCAGAGAAAGGGACAGACACAATGACAGTTACACAGAACTATAAAACCAGTGAGAATGAGGAATGAATCGATATTGGGAAGTTGTATCAGGAGTCAGAAGCAGCAGTGCAGAGAAGAGAAAGGGACAGACACAATGACAGTTACACAGAACTATAAACCCAGTGAGAATGAGGAATGAATGGATATTGGGAAGTTGTATCAGGAGTCAGAAGCACCAGTGCAGAGAAAGGGACAGACACAATGACAGTTACACAGAACTATAAACCCAGTGAGAATGAGGAATGAATGGATATTGGGAAGTTGTATCAGGAGTCAGAAGCAGCAGTGCAGAGAAGAGAAAGGGACAGACACAATGACAGTTACACAGAACTATAAACCCAGTGAGAATGAGGAATGAATGGATATTGGGAAGTTGTATCAGGAGTCAGAAGCAGCAGTGCAGAGAAGAGAAAGGGACAGACACAATGACAGTTACACAGAACTATAAACCCAGTGAGAATGAGGAATGAATGGATATTGGGAAGTTGTATCAGGAGTCAGAAGCAGCAGTGCAGAGAAGAGAAAGGGACAGACACAATGACAGTTACACAGAACTATAAACCCAGTGAGAATGAGGAATGAATGGATATTGGGAAGTTGTATCAGGAGTCAGAGGCAGCAGTGCAGAGAAAGGGACAGACACAATGACAGTTACACAGAACTATAAACCCAGTGAGAATGAGGAATGAATGGATATTGGGAAGTTGTATCAGGAGTCAGAAGCAGCAGTGCAGAGAAGAGAAAGGGACAGACACAATGACAGTTACACAGAACTATAAACCCAGTGAGAATGAGGAATGAATATTTGGAAGTTGTATCGGGAGTCAGAACCAGCAGTGCGAGACCTTTGACTGGAGGATGTTGGCGATGATCTTGGTGTCGGAATTCAGTTTCCTGGAGCGAATCCAAAAGTCGCCATCTCCCGACACCGGGGGGCAGATTTTGGCGTTGGGGAAGCAGGAGGATTTGATGGAGAATCCAAAGTGGCGGATAAATTGGTAGAAATCCAACGTTTGATCCTGATTGAGAATCAGAGTTTTCAAGAGTTTTCCGGCTTCTTCCCTGGAGATTTGGGGGCGGATGTCGCAACTGTGACACAAACTGGAAATGTCAGTGGTGCCCCCAATATACACAGTTTGGGGGGGAGAGGAGTGAATAGGGGGAATTAGTGCAAAATATTTTTTGTTATCAGGCAACAAATCAATTGTCCCCCCTCCATAGGAACCAATGAAGCAAAGTAACAGCACAGTCCCCCCATGTGACATTTATACCTTTTCAGTAGTTGGTACATTCCCTCTGCGCTCAGCCGCCTGCTGTTCATCCCGTCCATCTGACTAAATGCCGCCTCTATGGATCCGTAATTGGTTCTGACCTGCTGCTTTATCAGCTCCGCTAACTGCAAAGGCAAAGACCCCGTGTATGTGAGGGAAGTGCAAGCTCTGTGGGTCAGTTCTAATGTGTTAATTTTGGGCAGAACCAGAATCAGTGGCGCCAAACTCCCTGGCATTTTCCTGGGCTTTGTATGTGCAACTCATTCCTCTGTCCAGTAGAGGGAGCTGCTGTGCATGTACATACAGAATATTATTATTTTTATTATTAACATGTATTTATATAGCGCCAACATATTGCGCAGCACTGTAAAGTAAATGTGATTATACAACTACATCACATGAATTACATATATAGAATATATGGAGTAACAAACGTCACAATCAATACAGGTACAAAAAGGTGAGGAAGGCCCTATGCATAGGAGCTTACAGTCTAAAGGGAAGGGAGTAATACACAAGGTGTGGGAGTGGGCAAGATTGAATTAAGTGGGTGAGAAATGTGGTATTGTATGTGGTGTTGTGTTTGGTAGTTAAGCAGAGTGAGGGGAGGCTTCTCGAAAGAAGTGCGTTTTCAGAGATTTTTTGAAAGTAGAAAGGTTGGGAGAAAGTCGGACAGACCGTGGGAGAGAGTTCCAGAGGAGGGGTGCAGCCCTTGCAAAGTCTTGAATGTGAGCATGTGAGGAGGTAATGAGAGAAGAGTTGAGTAGCAGGTCAGTAGAGGAGAGTAGTAAGCGAGTGGGTGAGTATATAGAGATGAGTTCAGAGATGTAGGGTGGAGCAGAGTTGTGAAGTGCTTTGAAAGTCAGTGTCATTAATTTGAATTTGATTCTGAAAGGTAACGGAAGCCAGTGCAGGGATTGACAGAATGGCGAGGCAGAGGAGGAGCGGTTGCTGAGGTGTATGAGCCTCGCAGCAGTGTTCATTATGGACTGGAGAGCTGACAGTCTCTGGAGGAGGAGGCCAGTTAAAACAGAGTTACAGTAGTCTAGACGCGATATGATGAGAGAGTGAATAAGAATTTTGGCAGCGTCTTGGGTGATAAATGATGGTATTTTGGATATGTTCCTTAGGTGGAAGTGACATGATTTAATAAGTGACTGGATATGAGGAGTGAATGACAGGGCAGAATCTAGGATAACCCCAAGGCACCGGGCCTGGGGAGAGGGGGTGATAGTGGAATTGTTAACTATGATGGATACTTCCGGGATGTTACTGGTGTTAGTTGGAGGAAAGAGAACCATTTCAGTTTTAGAGAGGTTTAATTTAAGGTAGCGTTGCGACATCCAGGTAGAGATAGCGGACAGGCAGGAGGAGACGCGAGTTAGGAGTTCTGGGTTGAGATCAGGAGATGAGAGATAGATCTGAGTATCGTCAGCATAGAGGTGGTAGTGGAAACCATACGAATTTAATAATTTGCCAAGGGAGGAAGTGTAGAGGGAGAATAGTAATGGTCCCAGGACAGAGCCTTGAGGAACTCCAACAGAAAGAGGTAGGGGAGAAGATGCTACTCCATTGTAGGAGACACTGAAGGAACGATTGGTGATGTAAGAAGAGAACCAGGACAGGGCTGTGTCACGAAGGCCAAGCGACTGGAGGGACTGGAGGAGGAGAGGGTGATCTACAGTGTCAAATGCGGCTGAGAGATCAAGCAGTATTAGTAGTGAGAAATGATTGTTGGCTTTAGCGGTTAAAAGGTCATTAGTTAGTCGAGTCAGGGCAGTTTCCGTGGAGTGTTGTGGCTTAAAACCAGATTGTAGGGGGTCCAGCAGGTTATTGTCAGAGAGGAATGAGGTTAGTCGGTTGTAGACTAGGCGCTCAAGTAGTTTAGAGATGAAAGGTAGCAGAGAGATAGGTCGGAGGTTGTCAAGATTGGAGGGATCAAGAGAGGGTTTTTTCAGAATGGGGGTGACAAGAGCATGTTTTAGTTGAGAAGGAAACAGTCCAGTTGAGAGGGAAAGATTAAATAGGTGAGTTAAGGCTTTGATTAGACAAGGATTGGTATTGGGGAGAAGTTTTGAGGGAATTGGATCAAGCGGCAGGTGGTAAGGTGAGAAGAGGCCAGAAGCTTTGAGATTCCTCATCAGTGACAGGGGTGAAGGAGCACAGGAGAGACTGGGGAGTGTGGAGGGAGGGTGGTGGAAGTCTAGGGGGGTTGAGTAGTGGAATGTCCCTTCTGATAGTGTCAATTTTGTTTTTGAAGTGCTCAGCAATATCTTGAGCAGAGACAGATGTGCATGGAGGGGGTGGAGAAGGGGAAAGGAGAGGGTTAAAGGTGGAGAAAAGTTGTGCTGGTTTTTTAGAAAGGAGAGTTAATGAGTGAAGTAAAGTAGGTTTGTTTGGCTTGGAAGAGGCTGGTGTTAAAGGAGCGCAGGGCAGATTTGTAGCTCCAAAAGTCTCATTCTGAACGGGATTTGCGCCAGCGACGCTCAAGTGCACGTGAGTCTTTGGAGCTTTTGTATGAGCAGTATGTCAAGGTTGAAGTGGTTTGGGTCTAGAACGTTTCGTTTTTATAGGAGCAGCTCATTTAGGGCAGTGGTGAGAGGACTATAGTAGTAGCCACATTAGGACATGAGATGGCTGAGATATTAGAGTGAAGAGAGTCAAAGGAAGAAGAGAGATGAGACTACAGCTTGCAAGTCACGGTAAGTACGTGTTTGGGGAATAGCAGGGGGTGAGGAGGGAGTTAGTGAGAGTTGAAATGTGACCATATTGTGATCAGAGAGGGGAAATGGGGAGTTAGTAAAATTGGTGGTTGAACAGAGTCTGGTAAATATGAGATCCAGACATTACCATTGGAGTGAGAGAGGAAGTCTGAGCACAAAGATAAGCCTAGGGAGGAGGTTAGTGAAAGAAGTTTAGAGACAGAAGAGTTGTTAATGTTGTTAACGGGTATATTAAAGTCACCTAATATGATGGATGGGATGTTAGATGAAAGAAAGTAAGGAAGCCAGGCAGCAAAGTTGTCCAGAAATTGTGCAGTTGCTCCTGGTGGTGGATATATAAGAGCAATGCAGAGTGAAACAGGAGAAAAGAGCCTAATGCAGTGAGTCTCAAATGAGGAGAATGATAGAGAGGGAACAGGTGGAAGAACTTTAAAAGTACAGCGGGGAGAGAGAAGCAAACCTACCCCACCTCCAGGTCTGTTAGCAGGTGTGGGAGTATGAGTAAGTATGAGTAAGTATGAGTTAGTATGAGTAAGTATGAGTAAGTATGAGTAAGTATGAGTAAGTATGAGTAAGGTGTAGCCCCCATAGGACAGGGCAGCAGATGAGGCAGTGTCAGTAGGAGAGAGACAGGTGTCAGTAAGTGCGAGTAGGTTAAAGGAATTTACAATGAAATGGTCGTGTATAGCGGTGAGTTTGTTGCAAACAGATCTGACATTCCAGAGAGCACATGAAAGATTAACTGGGTTTTTGGGTATAGGAGTAAGTGTTCTATACTGTTTGAATTTGCTCCGGAGAGAAGGAGCTCATGGCCGTGATATAACTGGGATGGGGTAAGGGCCAGGGTTTGGGGAAATGTCCCCAGCTGCCAGTAATAGAAAGGAAAGAAAGACTAAGTGAGAGTGGGATTTATAAGTCCTTGGTTTGTATGAAAAAGAGGAGCTTTAGCTAAACAGAGTACTTTATATACTTCATGTGTGGAGAGGGAAGGAGAGGAGAGAGGCTGAGATTTGTATAGAACTGGGATTTGTCGGAGGAGGTAGTGAAAAATGTTTTATGAAGCAGGAGAGTGAAAGAAGGAGAAATGCAGGATAAAGTATGTTTGGAGTAAGAAGTAACAAACTGGCAGGTACAAACAAATCTGTTTTCTTCTTCTCCCAGATGGTTCACTGTTGATTGCAGGGGAATCCGGTTCCTTTTGCCTTGTCAATGCCTTGTCCAACTGCCGTGTTTAACTGTCATTTCTAAGCACTTGTGAAATTTTAGCACTTAAGAAATGTTAGCACTTGTGCCATGCCCCAGACACGAGTGCCATCCCCAATAATGGGTCTGAATTTATATGTAGCTGATTGGGAAAACCAGAGCCTAATTAATCAATTAATCAATTAAACAGCTAGCAAAGGGCAGAGTTTTACAGACACCAGAACCAGGATTGGGGCTATAAAAATATCTCTTGTTCACGGAGGAGTGGGACACAGATGTGCTTGAGATATTTATCAAAGAACTAAAGTAGAATAGGCCTGACAGACAAAAGTTATTGGGGTTAACAAATACAAGTAGGAATATAGCAGAATTACCAGAATAAACAGTTGCAGTATATATATACTGAATATATATATATATATATATATAATACACAAGAGCCATGAATATCCTGTAAATTATTTTCCTACAAACGGTGCTTAGTGATGTCATCGGTTATAATCGGAGCTTAGTGATGTCATTTCTGTCACATGACTCACTGAAACTTGTGTATTATAATAAATAAAGTACCCCCAGTTGCACAATATGAGGAAATATGAGGATCTTTTATACGGTCCTGGAACTCCTCAGTAACTTATAATATCCTTATATTTTCAATAGGGGGCACTTTATTCACTAGACATTTGGAACATCCATGGTCAGTTACCCCTTCCAGTAACCCTTCTCACTTTCAACCCATACTCTAAGCCTCTGCCTATGAATTATATCCCCCAATCAGGGGTTAACTAGTAGCTATTATATCTATATCTATATATGTATATGTATAGCATTTCTCAACCATGTGCTGTATTTCTTTAACATAACTGCAACTCCCAGCATGCTCCAACAGCACAAAGTGACATAGATAGGGGGGCATCTTTATTAAATAACATTATTGAAGGCAGAGACACATGAATGAACCTATCACTAAAGGGATCTAAACTTTGCTTTATTTTACTACAGTTGCCAGCATATAAACCTGTTACAGAGCATGCTGGGAGCTGTAGTGCAGCAACATCAAGGTGGTACATTTAAAGCAATATTGCTCAATGGTTCTTTTCTCATCTTTCTTTGGCCAGTGGCTAATTAATATGCAAAATAATCCTCCAATGAGAATCCCAGCTGATCTGTATCAATCTGGCTCCATGTTCTGTGTTCCTGCAACTTGAGTTGGAAGCTTTAAGGCCAGTTTCCCAGCACTGAACAAGTCTGTCCCCCTCTCTGATTCCAGTGTCATATAATGAAATTTAATATATGAAATTGGTGGATTGATTTCAATGCACAAATATTTCGTGAACATCTACAGGGAACTAGGGGGGGGCAGTGAGACGGCTTTACAGTTGGGTTTAGTGACCCTTTAAAGCTGTATTGCTTTATAAAACATTTCCCAGCTCTCCAGGGTCATTAAAATGCAAAGAAATCCTCCAATGAGAATCCCAGCTGCTGTGTGTCAGTCTGGCTCCATGTTCTTTGTTGCTGGAGCTGAGAGGGTAAAATCCAGTTTCTCTTACAATGAACCACTAAACCCGCAGCCTGTGCTCCCTCCTGATGTTTCTTTCCAATTCTTATATCCTGGGGCCACAATAATCTCCCTATGTAAAATAACAGCAATGTCGGTCTAGGAAGCAGCTTTCTCATTGGTCAGTTTTCTTGCATCTGTAATTTATTCTTAGTTTAGAGAGCTACGGGGTTATGTAATAAAAGGCACTAAGTTTGCCCAGGAGCAGTAACCCATAGCAACCAATCAGCAGGTTGAATTTACTGGTCACCTGTTTAAAAGCAAACATCTTATTGGTTGCTATGGTTTACTACTACTGGGCAAACTTAGCACCTTCTATTACATTTGGGGGCTAGAGTTTTAAGGAGGGTTTAGATCTCATTTAAATAATAAATTCTTAAAGCAATACTGAGCCCCAAGCTCCCCGGGGCCAGGGGGAACCCTAAATGCAACTCTCCCTATGTAGAATAACATCACAATGTTGCACATTGGAGAACAGAATTGCATTGCTATAGTAACTAATCAAAGGCAACTCTCTTTGAAAAACTAGACGGGACACTGTGAATATTCTATGGAGGGTTTATATCCCCTTTAGTAAGATTCCTCCCAAGCCATTTATTAATCACAGCCCATAGCTGCTACCAGGGGATGTGGTTCAGCCCACAAGCAGGGAATATATAACTGTTTATTTCACAACTTGCACAGTCTGTGGGTAACACTAAGGACAGACAGAAACTACAGGTGATTCACCTGCTCGACGCTCCGCCCCTTGTGATCCCCCGTCTGTTTTGTGGCTTTGGGTTTCCTGCTGGTTTCCGTCACCACTGTCTTGGCCTCGTCACAAAGGCTCAGGCTTCTGCTGCTAATTATAATGGTAATTACGGTAATGATCAGGAAATGGAAAGCTACATTCATTCATTGATTCAGGCAAATACACAAATAAATAAGGGAAAGTGCAAGTAATACATTAAAATTCGTTTTCTCTTTGTATCATATGAATATGGGAGTGTAGAGATCATTGTTCACCACTAGAGGTCACTATAGCACAATACTTCCTGCAGGTCTAGTCAGTCTATTAACCCCCCCAGTATTAATTTGAGGGTGCATTTTGACCATGGCTATTGCACCCCAGAAAAGATCGCTCCATCCCCAGATCAGGTTTAGTTGAGAGGGTTTATAGGTCATTCAATGGCAGAATTAGGTGATTGGGAGAGGGGGAAGCAGGTAAAATATCTGTGTATGTAACAGCCAATAGCAATTCCTATTTCCTACAAAAAAATAAACCTGCACCCCGAACTTTTTTCTTTACCTGCAATCAAATTTATCCATAAAATCCAAGTATTTGATCCCTCCGTGCGGATCGACTGGTAATTTCTCCAACAAACATTTAAAATCTTCATCTGTGATTTGTATGGAGAACCTTTAGGGTGCAGAGAAACATTTAACAATGCACGGCAACGCCTGCGCCCCTGCCCCTAGCAACCAGGGGCTGATCTGAATGAAGGATGAATAGAAAGAAAAACAATAGAAAGGGTAACTAGCTTGCATTCTGGTTGCTGGGGTCTCTGACTCTGGCAACAAGGAGGCTAGAAAAATTCAGAGAAACAAAAGGGCAAATTATTAAAAGAAAAAAGTAAATCAGCTGGAGAAGAGTTGTGATTGTGAAGTTAATTCAATGACTTCCTTTTGTAACATGTGTACAGGACAACTTCCCCTTTAATATAAAACCCATTGTGACGTCACCTCTCCTGCAGGATGGCTCGGAAGTCCCGCTGACTGATGCTCTTTTGCTTTTTGGAATCGGCGCACCTGGAAGATACCATTGAATTATGGGGGGAGGAGCTGGTGATAACATTGATAACAGCAGGTTCAATAAATCTGAATATATAATGGGCTTCTTTCTATAGGGACAATTGATGAACTACACACTTTGGACCGAAGTCTCCCTCAAGTCAACACAGGGGTCACTTACTGGAAGGAACTGAGCAGAACATTGAAATCCGAGTGGAAAATCTTCTCCAGTTTCTCTTCTAAAGCCACAAATGTCCCCCGTGATCTCAGTGAATTTGCCTTCCTGCCCCTGCGCAACACAAAGAGACCAACTGAATAAGAATATTCTATACGATAAATAGGCTGGAATATTCTATATCAATAAGATGCAATATTTTATATCATCAATAGGAAGGAATGTTCTATATCATCAATAGAAAGGAATATTCTATATCAATATAAAGGAATATTCTATATCATCAATAGAAAGGAATATTCTATATCATCAATAGAAAGGAATATTCTATATCATCAATAGGCTGGAATATTATATATCATCAATAAGATGGAATATTCTATATCATCAATAAAATAGAATATTCTATATCATCAATAGGCTGGAATATTCTATATCATCAATAGAAAGCAATATTCTATATCATCAATAGGAAGAAATATTCTATATCATCAATAGAAAGGAATATTCTATATCATCAATAGGCTGGAATATTATATATCATCAATAGAAAGGAATATTCTATATCATCAATAAGCTGGAATATTATATATCATCAATAGAAAGAAATATTCTATATCATCAATAGAAAGGAATATTCTATATCATCAATAGAAAGGAATATTCTATATCATCAATAGGCTGGTATATTCTTCTAATGGTAATGATTTATTGACACCGCAGTATTGCTTCAGATTATTACTGGTTTCATCTAAAGTTAAATAATAACTAATGGGAATTCAGCCGCTGGTGTTGAAAATTTTTATCTAAATTTTGGGTGAAATAACAAATAATTTTCAATAAGAAATGAAATAAGTGACTTTTCTTATTTCTCTCGCTGCCCCTGGGTTGGTGGTATCTGTATATAAGTGATTCTTCACCATATTTATTCCAAGTATTGTACCTGTGTAGCGACCCCTGATTGGCTGTTGCATTCCTGTGTCGGGATTGGACAGTCTGGAGAAACTGCAGGTAATTCACGTCAGTCGGAGCCTCGTCCAGGCCACAGCGGGCAAGGAAATGGCCAAGTTGGTCACTTGAAAGTTGCAGCTGAAACTTCTCCAAAACAACCAGAAATTCTTCTTTGGTCACCTAGCAACCCAATATATATATATATGTCAGCTGACACTCTAATAGTCTAATACAGTCATACAGGAACCTGCTGCTCTAGAGTCGCCCAGAAATGGACTGAACCCAAATGATCTGCTCAACCCACTCCCTGCCGGTCCACTTACCTTGCCGGTCTTTTGTGGGTCATAGAACAAGAACTGAGCCATCATTGCCCGAACTCCTTCCCGGAACTTCTCCTTCAGCCACTTCTCTATGTTCAGCGATAATTTCCTTTCCTTCCCGGCGTTGGACAGAGCCGCTCTGCTTGTTTCTATAGGAGGGAACAGTATTTGGAGTAAATGTTCTCTCAGGCGATATCCCCATACAGTTCTATCTGCAGCATTTTGCCCCAAATATCTTCACGTATTATTCGCCCATAATGTGGCACTGGCTATTAAAGTCAAAGTAAAATTGTAATCTCAGCAGAATACGAATACGAGACAAGACGACGTGGCTCGTGTAAACCTTTAGAATTGTGCAAATCAATGAATAAAAATGAAGTATTAAAGGAGCCTGGACATATAGTTAAGATTTGTGAAACGAAGCAATAATGCAAATATAGATGTTATGTGCGCAAAAATGTCAACTGAGCTTTGTCAGCAGAAGAACAATTGAAGTAAAAGTAAGAAGTAAGTGTCTCTGAGGTAGTCCAGGCATGTAAAGTGCAGAAGTGTAAAGGCCAACTACCCCCATCCCCCAGATTAGATACTCATTCATTTAGACCTAAGAAATAAAAAGTAAAGAAAAGCATCATAGGCCCATCAGAGAACCTGAGTGAAAGACCCACTCTCAGTAGGTATCATATATTGTAGATCTATGGCACAACAAGTAAAGACTGATGGGAGTTGTCCTTAGCAGGGGCTCACTAGGCTGGGGATCACTAGCCTAGTGAGCCCCAGCCAAGTGAGCCCCAGCCTAGTAAACCATAGCCAAGTAAGACCCAACCTAGTGAGCTTTAGCCAAGTGAGTCCCATCCTAGTGAGCCCCAGCCTAGTGAGCCTTAGCCAAGTGAGTCATAGCCTAGTGAGCCCCAGCCTAGTGAGCCCAAAACTAGTGAGCCGTAGCATAGTGAGCCTTAGCCAAGTGAGCCCCAGCCTAGTGAGCCTTAGCCATGTGAGCCCCAGCCTAGTGAGCCCAAAACTAATGAGCCGTAGCATAGTGTGCCTTAACCAAGTGAGCCCCAGCCTAGTGAGCCCAAAACTAGTGAGCTGTAGCATAGTGAGCCTTAGCCAAGTGAGCCCCAGCCTAGTGAGCCTTAGCCATGTGAGCCCCAGCCTAGTAAGCCTTAGCCAAGTCCCAGCCTCTCATGGCCTGAAAGCTTGATCAGCAGGCACTAAGCAGAAAGATTCATTGAGGACTTTCCTTTCAGTGTTAAAGGGGTGGTTCACCTTTAAGTTAACTTTCAGTATGTTATAGAATGGCCAATTCTAAGCAACTTTTTGACTGGTCTTCATTATTTCTTTTTTATAGTTTTGAATTATTTGCCGTATTCTTCTGACTATTTCCAACTTTCAAATGGGGGTCACTGACCCCATATAAAAACACAAATGCTCTGTAAAGCTACAAATGTATTGTTATTGTCTCAGAATATCCCTCTCTACATCATAGTAACAGTTAATTTAAAGGTGAACACCCCCTTTATGGTTAATGTCCCCTCACATACTTGGCGGTTGGGACTTTTCGGTGCCAGAAATCTTCTCCAGTGCCGTTAGCAAAGGGCTCGGCTGCTTTTCCTGAAGCTTTAAGTCTTGGTCTCCCAAACGGCGCATCAGTCCTTCCATTCCTAGAGTCTGTGCTCCATCTCCCACATATCTGTAAATCACAGGAATTTGGGTCTGATGTTTGTTATTTCAATATATTCACCCACCGAACATTGTCACTTTCATCACTGCTGTAACTAGAGGTTACTGGGCCCACAGCAAATTCAATTTAGGGCCCCAAAATATTGATAAATTGGCCTATTCTACCAAGATTAAATGAAAATTGCTCATATATCAGGGCCACACTGTGCCCCCTACACCCCTGGGTCCCACTGCAACCGCAGGGTCTGTTACCTCTGTACTTACACCCCTGGGTGCCGTGGGCTCTTCTGGAAATGGGATCAGGGTTCCCACAACCCTCTTCTTATGCACCCCTAATTCTCAGCTAGCCATGGGTCTGGAATTTGAGGTCCAATAGGGTGTTCCTTTGAGGCCAGTGTGGAAGTAGTTAATAACAGGGCATGCTGGGATTTGTAGTGCAGGACCTGCTGGGCCTCATGTTCTATAAACAAGCTGTGTATAAACATTTTATTTATAAGATTCTCTTGCCTGTTCCAGAGCTTTGGGAACTCCGTTTCTGTCATTTCCAGGCCCAGTTTGGACAGAACCGCACGGAATTCGGAAGCGTTCAAAGGGTCTTTAGAGAAATGGCGTGCCAGCTCAAAGTGCCTGTGGGGATCAGACAGATCAGAAGTCTTGAACCCCACATTATCCAGAAGTAATCACACCTGCACCGTGGGTTCTACCCTCCCAAGTCTTGAACCCCACAATATCCAGAAGTAATCACACCTGCACCGTGGGTTCTACCCTCCCAAGTCTTGAACCCCACATTATCCAGAAGTAATCACATCTGCACTGTGGGTTCTACCCTCCCAAGTCTTGAACCCCACAATATCCAGAAGTAATCACACCTGCACCGTGGGTTCTACCCTCCCAAGTCTTGAACCCCACATTATCCAGAAGTAATCACACCTGCACCGTGGGTTCTACCCTCCTAAGTCTTGAACCCCACATTATCCAAAAGTAATCACACCTGCACCGTGGGTTCTACCCTCCCAAGTCTTGAACCCCACATTATCCAGAAGTAATCACACCTGCACCGTGGGTTCTACCCTCCCAGCTAGCACTTAAATTGGTGCCACGTGTTCCCCCGGCAGATGCAGAACAACTCAGATTTAGGAGGGTTAAATTATTAAGAGTTTAGGGTCATCCCAATAGAAACTGCAGGATAAAGGATGTTTTAGTGCCAAATGTGAGACCCCGAAATGCTGAAATCTGACTTTAACTGGAGCAATTGTATCCCCAGAGCTGAGCGAGGGGCCCCAGTGATAAGAATATAAATATATAATATAAATATAAATCCCTTCCCTGGCACAGAGCCGGCCCCACAGAAGAATGAAGGGAAAGATGCCAGGGCCACTGAATGCCAACACCCGGCACATTCCCCTGTCATTTATATGTTATTAGTATTCTAATCAGAGATACACCAAATCCAGGATTCGGTTCGGTATTCGGCCAGGATTCGGCCATTTTCTGCAGGATTTGGATTTGCCCGAATCCTTGTGCCTGGCCGAACCGAATCCGAATCCTTAAAATCACATGACTTTTCGTCACAAAACAAGGAAGTAAATTTTGTTTTTCCCATTAGCAAATTAGGGTTTGGGTTCGGTATTTGGCCGAATCTTTCACAAAGGATTCGGGGGTTCGATTGAATCCAAAAAAGTGGATTCGGTGTATCCCTAATTCTAATCTCACCCGGGCTAATAGTTATTCTTGAAATGAATCCCTCTGTGTGAGTGGCCCCTCATAATCCCTCTGCCCCCCCTGAATCTCCCATAGAAATGGCTGATTGGCTTGAACCCCCAGTTGCTGAGACTCTCCCATGAATCTCATTTGGCGGGAGGGGGGGGGTGTACATACTGCAGGGGTGCCAGTTTTCATATGGATATACAGGAAGGAAAGTGCATATTCTATATGGCAGCTCCTACTCATATGCACAAAAAAAGAGGATCATTGTGCGCAGGCTCAGCAGGGGATCGGCACCCCATTTCTATAATCTGGACCTGTTGTTTGCCAAGTCCTTGAGCTCCAGATGAACATGATGCGCAGCCTTCACTATCGCTTTGTGTTTCCTCCTGTGGGGGTCCAGCCATTCCGGGGGGTCCCTGTTCCCTTCCTTCTTGAACCGATCGTAGAAACCGTCAAAGGTTATTACTCGCTGCTCCCCCAGATGTAACCTGCACAGTAACAGAGACACTTACCTCTATACCTTATATATACATTATTATATGTATATTATTGTATAAATATTATTATATGTACATTATGTATATTATTATATGTATATTATTTTATGTATATTATTATATGTATATTATTGTATGTATATTATTATATGTATATTATTATACAGTATGTATATTATTATATGTATATTATTATTATATGTATATTATTATACAGTATGTATATTATTATATGTATATTATTATTATTATTATTATATGTATATTATTGTATAAATATTATTATATGTACATTATGTATATTATTATATGTATATTATTTTATGTATATTATATTATGTATATTATTGTATGTATATTATTATATGTATATTATTATACAGTATGTATATTATTATATGTATATTATTATTATTATATGTATATTATTATTTGTATATTATTGTAAGGATATTATTATAGGTACATTATTGTATATTATTTTATGTATATTATTTTATGTATATTATTATATGTATATTATTGTATGTATATTATTATATGTATATTATTATATTTATATTATTATTATAATTATTATTATATGTACAGAGACAGGGATGGGAGGAGAATCTCGGCTAAAGGAAACGGGGTCTCCAAAACTGAGTTTGTTTTTGCAAGACAAGAGATGACGTTATTAGCTTTAATGCGCAATAATATATAAACACTGGTCCTATTACACTATAAGGGGCAACGAGGGGATTCTGGGGGGTTCTTACCGCTGCAGGAGATCCTGAAAGAGCCGCTCACTGATATATCGGCCCATAAAGGTGGTCAGTATCACCAGCAAGGCATCCCTTTAAGAATAAAATAGAAACTATAATGTATCATCTGTATTTGGTTTATGCCCCTCACCCCCGCAGTCCACGCCCACTAATGATATAACGATAAAGTCATATAATAATGACGCTTAAAGGGGTGGTTCACCTTCATGTTAACTTTTAGCATGTTATAGTAATTCTAACTAATTCTAAGCAACTTTTCAAACGGTCTTCGTTATTTCTTTGTAAAAGTTTTTTAATAGTTTGCCTTTTTCTTCTGACGCTTCCCAGCTTTTCAATGGGGGTCACTGACCCCATCTAAAAACAAATACTCTGCAAGACTACAAACTTTATTGTTATTGCGACTTTTTATTCCTCATCTTTCTATTCAGGCCTCTCCTATTCAATTCGGTCTCTTATTCAAATCAATGCATGGTTGCTAGGGGACTTTGGACCCTAGCAACCAGATGGCTGAAATTGCAAACAGGAGAGCTGCGGAATAAAAAAGCTAAATAAGTCAAAAACCACAAATAAGAAAAAATGAAAACCAATTGCAAATTGTCTCAGTTACTTTAAAGGAGAACAACCCCTTTAATGAGCTGAATTTCCCATTAATAAAACAGCCTGAGAATCCGAGTTGCAACTTCTTTGTGCAACATTTAAACACATTGTATCAATTCAGTGATGGGAACAATTTGGCCCATTATAATCCCCCCCCCCCAGTACCTTTTCACTCTCCCTCTGGCCTCGGGGTCGCTGCTCCAGAAAAGAGACTTGAGCCTGTAGAACCCCCCGGAGTTTAACTTGTCAAACAGTTGATATTCCAACTAGGAAACAAAACAATTAATGGTCATTATTCCATTTAAGTGATTGGGTTACAGCTCGGGGTGTAACTATGTCAGAACCCCACTAATAATAGTAATGATAATTATAATAATAATCCTTCTTGCCATTTATTTGTCTCGGCACCACTAAGGGTTTTGCTGAATATGAGCACAAGCAATCCAAACTAAAGGGGAACTAAAGCATAAAAAAGTCTGGAATCTTTGGGCCTGGAAAAACTGTATTTTATATATTGTACTTACTGTACCTACTCAGGGGTACAGTACCCCATTACAGTAATGATCCAGCCCTTCACAGCAGCTCTCGATCTTGACTCTTGTTTGTTGAGTCAGCGGCACTGCACATGCTCAGTGGACTCTGGGCTGCTGCTACTGAGAAGCTGAGCTTAGGGGTCAGGGGAAATCATCAAGCAGAAAATGGGGTTCATCTGTCATAGAAGCCAATGCTACAGGGCTGATTGGGAACAAATTATGATGCAGACTGCACTGATTCCTATGCTGCCATGTAATGTCACTCTGAATTAATCACTAATCAGCCTTGTGTTGTGTCAATCTAACATGATTCTCCTGCAGCGAACAACCTGCCATGCTGTGTATCTGTCATATATAAGAGAAGCACCAACCTCTTCTGCCTGTAGGTGGATCTGAGCAGCGTCCGGATGGTAAACAGCACCTTCTTCTTCCTCCTTTCTTTCTCTCTCCCAACTGTTCTTATCTGCAGGGAGAGAGCGTGGGAATCCCATTGAGTGTAGCGTCACAACAGGAAGCCACAGGGAAAGTAGCGATTCCATTGCATCGGGGCAGATTCTACCACTTTGTAGCCATTTCATTTGCATGAATATAGAGGGGATACGGGGGACACTGGGAATAAATTGGGTGCTCACTCAAAATTACTTATTATTACGAGAAGCACAAGCTGCCTGGGGTCTGGAATGGGGATCAACTGCCACAGGGGGCGCTGGAATGGGGATTGTGAGCCACAAAGGCCTAAATAATGACAGTGGCCAACAAGGGGATGGACCTTACTGTCCATTAATTCTGTCAACGGATTGGACCCAAGTAACTGAGGCTTTGGCAGCAAATAATAAATCAACACATTAGTGCCAGAAACATCTCTCCATTGTGGTGTCAGTTACACAGAACTATAAACCCAGTGAGAATGAGGAATGAATGGATATTGGGAAGTTGTATCAGGAGTCAGAAGCAGCAGTGCAGAGAAAGGGACAGACACAATGACAGTTATACAGAACTATAAACCCAGTGAGAATGAGGAATGAATGGATATTGGGAAGTTGTATCAGGAGTCAGAAGCAGCAGTGCAGAGAAAGGGACAGACACAATGACAGTTACACAGAACTATAAACCCAGTGAGAATGAGGAATGAATTGATATTGGGAAGTTGTATCAGGAGTCAGAAGCAGCAGTGCAGAGAAGAGAAAGGGACAGACACAATGACAGTTACACAGAACTATAAACCCAGTGAGAATGAGGAATGAATGGATATTGGGAAGTTGTATCGGGAGTCAGAAGCAGCAGTGCAGAGAAAGGGACAGACACAATGACAGTTACACAGAACTATAAACCGAGTGAGAATGAGGAATGAATGGATATTGGGAAGTTGTATCAGGAGTCAGAAGCAGCAGTGCAGAGAAAGGGACAGACACAATGACAGTTACACAGAACTATAAACCCAGTGAGAATGAGGAATGAATGGATATTGGGAAGTTGTATCAGGAGTCAGAAGCAGCAGTGCAGAGAAGAGAAAGGGACAGACACAATGACAGTTACACAGAACTATAAACCCAGTGAGAATGAGGAATGAATGGATATTGGGAAGTTGTATCAGGAGTCAGAAGCAGCAGTGCAGAGAAGAGAAAGGGACAGACACAATGACAGTTACACAGAACTATAAACCCAGTGAGAATGAGGAATGAATGGATATTGGGAAGTTGTATCAGGAGTCAGAAGCAGCAGTGCAGAGAAGAGAAAGGGACAGACACAATGACAGTTACACAGAACTATAAACCCAGTGAGAATGAGGAATGAATGGATATTGGGAAGTTGTATCAGGAGTCAGAAGCAGCAGTGCAGAGAAGAGAAAGGGACAGACACAATGACAGTTACACAGAACTATAAACCCAGTGAGAATGAGGAATGAATGGATATTGAGAAGTTGTATCAGGAGTCAGAACCAGCAGTGCAGAGAAAGGGACAGACAGAATGACAGTTACACAGAACTATAAACCCAGTGAGAATGAGGAATGAATGGATATTGGGAAGTTGTATCAGGAGTCAGAAGCAGCAGTGCAGAGAAGAGAAAGGGACAGACACAATGACAGTTACACAGAACTATAAACCCAGTGAGAATGAGGAATGAATGGATATTGGGAAGTTGTATCAGGAGTCAGAAGCAGCAGTGCAGAGAAGAGAAAGGGACAGACACAATGACAGTTACACAGAACTATAAACCCAGTGAGAATGAGGAATGAATGGATATTGGGAAGTTGTATCAGGAGTCAGAAGCAGCAGTGCAGAGAAGAGAAAGGGACAGACACAATGACAGTTACACAGAACTATAAACCCAGTGAGAATGAGGAATGAATGGATATTGGGAAGTTGTATCAGGAGTCAGAAGCAGCAGTGCAGAGAAAGGGACAGACACAATGACAGTTACACAGAACTATAAACCCAGTGAGAATGAGGAATGAATGGATATTGGGAAGTTGTATCAGGAGTCAGAAGCAGCAGTGCAGAGAAGAGAAAGGGACAGACACAATGACAGTTACACAGAACTATAAACCCAGTGAGAATGAGGAATGAATGGATATTGGGAAGTTGTATCAGGAGTCAGAAGCAGCAGTGCAGAGAAGAGAAAGGGACAGACACAATGACAGTTACACAGAACTATAAACCCAGTGAGAATGAGGAATAAATGGACAGTTCTATGGAAGTATAATTGTGTCTGTTACTTCTTTGTGAGTCTTGAAACAATGTTGCAGATATGGGGTCAGTAAATTGTCCGGCTGCTGCTACATTGTTTCAGAAGTCAAAACCTGTAGTGCATGTAGAAGGTACCTTACACAGTGCAGTATATGGGGTAGACCTTATTTATAACACAGAACTATAAACCCAGTGTTACAGGTGGGAACCTATAGAAGGAATTGCTTATTATGTGCCTTCTATATATTTATATTGATACATATCATGTGGGCGGGGGTTGCCATACACTGAATTACAGGTACAGTTCATTGTGTCTCCGGCATCATTTCATTCTTTTCTCTGTCCCCCAGAGAGAAACACAATTACACCCCCACACACAAAACCCAGTGATTTACCAGATTTTCCGAGATTCGCCCAGTGATCCAGCGTCTCCCAGTTATTGAGCTGTTGGGATGTGATGGGCCCCAGGCTCTTGTCCACAATATTTTCCTTTCTGTTAAGGACTTTCAGTGAATGGGGGTCCCCTCCTCTCGCCCCATTAGAGGTTCCGCACACAGACAGAGCTTTGGGACTGCCCAGTCGGGACACTGGGTGCAGCACCTTGGGGTGGGGGGCTGAAGGGCCCTTTGTATGTAATGCAGCCATGGGTCCTATCCCTGTACTTCACTAGTTTGGCTGCTGAGATACAAATACTATTCAGTAGCTGCAACTTGTACTGACAACATGGAGTTGCTAAGGTAACATTAACCCCTCCTGTGCCAAAACTGACTGCCGCTCACAATGAACAATGGCACCTAGAGACACGGCACCGGCATAAACACAACTGCACCGACCCCTGGGGAACTTACCTGCCCTTATTATACCCCCTTATTATACCTCCTTATTATACCCCTTTATTACACCCCCTTATTATACCCCCTTATTATACCTCCTTATTATCCACCTGCCCTTCCTCTGTGTGAGTCTCACCTCAATCTCACTGTGATACAAAGTAACAACAACAAACCCACAAACTCCTCCTCCACAAAGTGCTTAGTCTCAGTGGAAGGGGTTAATGTTCTTGTCACATAGTTACATTGGGTTGAAAAAGACCAAAGTCCGTTAAATTCAATATTCCATATACTCACACTGACCCCTCCCTACACTCACATACACTATATACACTATATACTCATACACTAACTATAGAGTTTAGTATCACAATAGCCTTTGTATTATGTCTGTCCAAGAAATCATCCAAGTCCCTCTTATAGTCATTAACTGAATCATCACCCGGCAGTGCATTCCCTAACCTCACTGTCCTCACTGTGATGAACCCCCTACTCTGTTCCTTTAAATGAAACTTCTTTTCCTCTAGTCTGAAGGGGAGGGGCCTCTGGTACGTGATTCTCTTTATGGGTAAAAAGGTCCCCTGCTATTTGTCTATAATGTCCTCTAATGTACTTGTAAAGTCTAATCATGTCCCCTCACAAGCGCCTTTTTTCCCCCAGAGAAAACAACCCCAACCTTGTCAGTCTCCCCTCATAATTTAACTCTTCCCTCCCTCTAACCAGTTTAGTTGCACTTAGTCTCTGCACTCTCTCCAGCTCATTTATATCCCTCTTAAGGACTGGAGTCCAAAACTGCCCCCATACTCCAGATGAGGCCTCACCAGGGACCTATAAAGAGACACAATTATGTTTCATCCCTTGAGTTAATGCCCTTTTTTATACAAGAACTTTATTTGCTTTAGTAGCCACAGAATGACACTGCCCAGAATTAGACAACTTGTTATCTACAAAGACCCCAAGATCCTTCTCATTTAAGGAAACTCCCAACACACTGCCATTTAGTGTATAACTTGCATTTATATTATTTTTGCCAAAGTGCATAACCTGCATTTATCAACATTGAAGCTCATTTTCCAGTTTGCTGCCCAGTTTTCCAGTTTAGACAAATCACTGTGCAAAGTGTCAGCATCCTGCATGGAACCTATAGTTCTGCACAATTTAGTAATATTCTTTCCCACAAAACATGTGTAATAAATGCATCAAACACTAACAGTTGCCCAATCTGCCCCCTAACTAAAGAGAATAAAGTGATTGTAGTGTGTAACCTCCAGCCATGAAAGAGTTAATGGATAAAGTCCAGTGGCCAATAAGAGACAAAGACTGTTTGTTACCAGCCAAGGGGGAAACAAAACTTTTGAATTTGAGCTTTACTTGTTTCCTAGGCAACCGCATCCCATAGATCTGCAGGGAATGTCTCAATGGGGTAGAAATTTGGCTTTGGCGCTGCCACTGCTCTGATATCAGAGACACATTTATTATAAACAGTCGATTCCCTCAGTCTTCACTTGTACTGGGGGGTCTCTCCATAGACAGAGGAGGAGCAACCGGGGGTTTATAGGAAACATTATAAGCCTGGGGGTACAATGGCTATTTTGAACTAACAGTGTAGGAAGGTTCTGATGTTGATCCAAACTAACTGCATGTCTAGTCTGGGACCCAGAATCTTCCAAGTGACACATGACTGTGAGCCTGAGACACACAAAGTGATTGGCTGCCTGCAGTTACAAACAGCCAATCACAGAGTCACAGAGTGACAACAGAAAAATATCAAATCTTGACTGCAGAGATCCTATCTGATCCCCATTGTAAGCAGCAGTCCTGTCCTGCTTTATGGCAGCTGAGATTCTAGCTATCTGTATAACAGAACATTCTGTCCCAGTGGCTGCACAGATCCTATCTGATCCCCATTGTAAGCAACAGTCCTGTCCTGCTTTATGGCAGCTGAGATTCTAGCTATCTGTATAACAGAACATTCTGTCCCAGTGGCTGCACAGATCCTATCTGATCCCCATTGTAAGCAGCAGTCCTGTCCTGCTTTATGGCAGCTGAGATTCTAGCTATTTGTATAACAGAACATTCTGTCCCAGTGGCTGCACAGATCCTATCTGATCCCCATTGTAAGCAGCAGTCCTGTCCTGCTTTATGGCAGCTGATATTCTAGCTATCTGTATAACAGAACATTCTGTCCCAGTGGCTGCACAGATCCTATCTGATCCCCATTGTAAGCAACAGTCCTGTCCTGCTTTATGGCAGCTGAGATTCTAGCTATCTGTATAACAGAACATTCTGTCCCAGTGGCTGCACAGATCCTATCTGATCCCCATTGTAAGCAGCAGTCCTGTCCTGCTTTATGGCAGCTGAGATTCTAGCTATTTGTATAACAGAACATTCTGTCCCAGTGGCTGCACAGATCCTATCTGATCCCCATTGTAAGCAGCAGTCCTGTCCTGCTTTATGGCAGCTGAGATTCTAGCTATCTGTATAACAGAACATTCTGTCCCAGTGGCTGCACAGATCCTATCTGATCCCCATTGTAAGCAACAGTCCTGTCCTGCTTTATGGCAATTGAAATTCTAGCTATCTGTTGATGATTTATAGCTCTGGGTCTGAAGGTTAAAATAAGTTCCATTTGCCCTTAGTGATTCATTAAAGGGTAAGTACACCCTGTGCTGCAGCAGAACAGACATTTTACCCAACAAACTCAGAACCTCTGCCAACTTTTATCATCATGATTTATTTATTATTACAGGAAAATTACAGAAAAGTCAATATTTTAATGTAATGGAGTCAATAAAGCCAGGGACTCCCTGAAGCCTCTTATTTATTTATCCACAGCTGCAACTTTATAAACACGTCATCCTGATGCTTTTGTACTACAACTCCCAGCATCCCCTACAGCTGAAATGATTCAATATCTCACAGGCAGCCCCCCAATCTGACTCACCTTGGCTCAGGCCCCCATTTTATTAAAGGGATGGTTCACCTTTGAGGTAACATGTTATAGAAACGTTGCTATTGGTCTTCATTATTTATATTTTATAGTTGTTGAGCAATTTCCCTTCTTCTTCGGACTCTTTTCAGCTTTCAAATGGGGGTCACTGACCCCATCTAAAAAACAAATGCTCAGTAAGGCTACAAATGTATTGTTATTGTTACTTTTTATTCCTCCTATTTCTATTCAGCCCCTCTCTACATCATACTAACAGTTAAATTAAAGGGGAACAAGCCCATTAAACACAGCAGCAGATAATTATTGGGGAAAGAGTAGCGTTTCCCCTTAAAGTGGAACATATTATTGGGAGCAGTAGGAGGCGCATGTAGAGCCATAGCTGCAAATAGGAAAGAATAATTGTTAAATCGCAGGGGAAGTAAAGTCACTTGTATAAAATGTATTTACTCAGTGTCCGCTCCCTGCAGCTTTATCAATGTATCATGCCTTCAACAAATATGGCCGCACCCTTCCTGTATGGAGTCACTGCAACCTCTGAGCGGCTTCTTGCCCTTACGCAAGACGGCCTCATTCCATTTCTAAGAACGGACAGTGCCATTACCCAACATGGCGGCCAGAGAGGAGCAGCTGGTGACGCAATGAGGGTGCGCGGCCATGAGGAGTCCGGGCAGAGAGCGGCGCGGGGCTGCAGGAGAGGTGAGAGACTCGGGCTGAGGACAGTGGTGGGACTTTACTCTGAGTTACTGCACAAGCTCATATGTCACAGCTCAATTATATCTCTTATATCCGGACTTGTCTCTCTACCGGCTCCTCTTATACACGAGACAAGAGCTTCTGCAGCAGCTGCGCCTTCACATGATCCCACAGTTACTGTACAGGCTCTATAGTCACGTGTCTGTGCTGCTCCCCATTCTCTAATGATCCCCCTGACTCCTCCTCTGTACCCCTTAATTTCTTCTGTACCCCCTGACTCCTCCTCTGTACCCATTGACTCCTCCTCTGTACCCCTTAATTTCTCCTGTACCCCCTGACACCTCCTCTGTACCCCCTGACTCCTCCTCTGTACCCCTTAATTTCTCCTGTACCCCCTGACTCCTCCTCTGTACCCCTTAATTTCTCCTGTACCCCCTGACTCCTTCTCTGTACTCCTTAATGTCTCCTGTACCCCCTGACTCCTCCTCTGTACCCCTTAATTTCTCCTGTACCCCCTGACTTCTCCTCTGTACCCCTTAATTTCTCCTGTACCCCCCAATCCCACACCAATATTCACTTACCCCCCCACTGAATGAGACACTGCTGAGATTATTTATATCCACGACCTTCACTTGTCCCCTCCCCCTAATATCAGCTGTCCCCTCCCCCTGTCTCTAGCAACTCCCTGCAACTCTCTGACCTGGAGGCCGGGGCCATTGAAAGTTCTGTTTCTATTTCTGCAGATGAGACTAAATTGTGCAGAACTATAAGTCCCGCGCAGGAGGCCGGGGGGAGGGGCTGTTCAGAGTCACTGACACTTTGGGTTCCCACTGATTCTCATTGTCTTTTATTTGCGCTGCAGGGGGGGCAGATCACTGGTTTGTGAGGGTCACTGGGAGTTGGAGGATCGGGGGAGCTGAGAGCAATGGAGGATGGAGTCTACTCCCTGGGGGGGCCCGACGGCTACTACTTGCCCCTTCCTGGGGATCACACGGGGGGGAAGCTGAAGAACTGCCCCGAGGAGTTGGTAAGTACTGGGGGGGGTGGGAAAGGGAATTAGTCTTGGGGTGGGGGTAGGTGGGTAAGTGGGTGGGTCACTTGACTCTGTTGCTTTACAAGTTTATTGATATGTCGCCCACAGCTGCTGATTTATTGGGCACAATGGGAATCTGATTCACCCTGTCAAGCGCCTGTTCCCTGTATCCACTACCTTTACAGTATAATGTTATTCTAATATTCTCCCTAAGGAATCGGAATTGTCCCTTCCCCCACACTAAGTCCCCCCCTCCCTCCGGGAATCACAGACTGTCGCCCTATTCACACGACTCCCTCGATTCTATTAAAGGGGAAGGAAAAAAAAGTGAAAATAGTCGTGGAAGGTCCAGTCCAATAAGAAACCCAAAAAAGAATAAAAGAAACTGTAGCTTTGAGCAACTTTCCTGTATCCGTCCTGTTTCTGCCACTGGCTCTTTATATTGTGTGCATTGCTGGTTCTGACTCTGACTTTATCCGTTGGCTTCTGTTACATTGTTTCAGAGTTCCCCTTTAAAAGACAAATAAACCAACCGTGACCGCTCTCCTGAGAGTAAAGTGCAAATAGTCACTGGCTCATTTACTAACACATGCCAAATTTGCACCAGGGCGTTAACCCTTAGTAACCAGTCACTTATTAACTTTGCTCTGACAGCTGCATATTCTGACTGGTTGCCATGGGTTACTGCACTAGTGCAACATGCGTCCCAGTATGAGCACATAGGAAGGAAGAGCATTTAATGACCCCCCTCCCAGGTAATGATATTTTTCCAAAATGGACATTTTTGATGTTAAAGCAGCTGAACTGCCTGGTCAGACTCATGAAAGAGTGTTTGGGAAGTCACATTTCTCCCATAGGGAAAAGGTGACATTGGACCAGCCTGGGAAGCTCCAGGATTGGGCCAATAAGATCAGCTGCAACACTAATGAATTGGGTTATTTGGGGAACAAATGTCTCCCCAGCAAGTTGGTACATCCCGAAGAAGGTGTCACTGCGCCTTTAAGATGATTCTAGCAGCCTGTGTAGAACCTCTTGGGCCCAGAGATTTAATGAGACTTGTGGTTCTGCCAATACATCGAATCTCTCATGGGAAGAGTCAGTGATTGGCAGGTGTGGAGGGGAGGGGCCTGCGAGAAGCTGATTGGGTCCTGTATAACGGTGCTGCCATACTGACTCTAATGTGGTGTCAGCGAGGGGTTTCCCTTATTGCCCTTGGGGTGCCCATGGAGGGAGAGCATTTGGGCAGGGTTAGTAACTGGACTGATTCAATTCCATCAGGGGGAGAGGATTCCCAGCCCGGCGGTGTTGCGGTTGGTCACGCAGAGGAAGGAGACGCTGCTGAGCAGGAAGAGACCATTTGTAGGAAGATGTTGTCACGTGTGCACCCCCCTCAGCCGGGTAAGTGGATTATTGGGTCAGTGGAGCGGAATTAACCCCTCGGATAATTGTGCGTCTCACTATAATCGCCTCTGAGGGACAACGTGTCCTTGGGCCACTCCCTTTAGCTTGTGATATGGGAGCTTCCGGCAGTCCAGGGGTTAAGGTTTATATAAGAGGTTAATGGGAAACGTTCTCATAGTAGCCTGTCTGTTAACCCTGCACCCCCAGCATCCCTCTGTATAGAGTCAAGGGTTAAAGCATGCTGGGAGTTGCAGCCCCCAACACCAGGGACCCCAAGGTTAATAAGCAGGCTGCAGGGGATACCTGGGTCCTTAGAACTTTGCTTTTTAGTAATTATTAGTAATTAGTAATGAGACCCTTTACATTAGCATAACGCGCATATCATTATAATATCCTTTATTTAAAGGGATAGTCACAGGACTTAGGGCGGGTGTATCTGCTCCACAGCTGTAGCGTCAAGATTCTGTGCTGCCGGGCGGGGGTTAAATACCGGATATTGATTATATGGAGCAGCACCCAGGGGTTAGGTAGGAATATGAGGTCAGACTCATAATAATGATGTCGTAGTGACAGGAAGCCCCACCCCCATGTCCTGACATTCTTCTTAAATAAAGGGGAAATGTACCTCACAATGAGGGGTGTGGGGGTGCAGCTCTCACATTTATACACAGGGATGGGAGCTGCCATATTGCTAATCTGTCTGTCTAGCTGAGTTTTAACCCTCTCTTCCCCCTGTAGGAGACGTTCTTCAATCCCAGCATTCCCTCCTTGGGTCTCCGTAACGTCATCTACATCAATGAAACCCACACGAGGTACTTACCTGCCCCACATTTATATCAGCCGCATTTAATTCCTCTGTGTTTTACTTTCCCTTTAGCAGATTCTTAGAGACAGATTTGGAGGAATGGTACTGAGAACAAACCTTTCAGTTGGTCGTTTTGCAGTGACACCTTATTCAATGGCAGGGTTAGTTTTCCTTTAAAGCCCCCCCCTAAGCCCCCGCCTGCCCCCAGTTAATCATTATATGGAAATTATCAGCACAACCCAAATGTCTGACCCTCAGTGGGTTCTTTTGGGGCAAAACAACAAACAGAGATTCCAAATATTGATTTAACCCTTATTTACCTGCAGGAGCCGAACCAATAGGCAAATTATGTCCAACCCTCAAAGAATTCTCTAGAGGTTCAACAAGAGAAGCCAAAACAATTTCTTCCTATTATTCCAAAATAATGACCCCCACTCATTCCCCCTCTCTTGGTAGGGAATCCGATAACCTGACTGCCCTTACAGTAAAGAACCCCTTCCTATGCTGATGGTGAGATCTCCTTTCCTCCCCACCAATGAATCACTCATTCCCCTCTCTTGGTAGGGAATCCCATAACCTAACTGCCCTTACAGTAAAGAACCCCTTCCTATGCTGATGGTGAAATCTTCACCTTTCTTAGTACTTATAAACATTCCCTGAATTCTTCTTCCTGGAGCTCCTTTTGGCCGTATATAGATAGATATAATAGATATAGGAATGAGTCCAATAAGCAGATAGGAGAGATGAGGGTGAGGGAATATCAGTTTGTGTTGCTGCTCATTTAACCCCTTGTTGTAACTTTCAGGCATCGGGGTTGGTTGGCTCGTCAGCTCTGTTACGTGTTGTTTGTGCAGGAGAGGGACGTGAGTAAGAGAATGTTCTGCAGTAACATGGAGGAGACTGTGCTGAGTAACCGCAGGTGAGTTGGGTATCTGGAGTGCTAGCCATGAGACCAGTTGGGGGGCTAAAGCTGTTTATAGAAGCCCATGAGACCGTATTTAAGGTAACCAGGCATAGGTTCTATATATTCTGGATCCCAGTTCTGCTGCTGCTCCTCTTCCCTTACCCCAGTTCTGAATATTGGGGCTGAAGGAACAGAACCAGGGAATATAGACATCCCAATGTATAGGCAGTTGTGTGACATTGTGTTCAGTGTTGTAAGTGCCCCTTCCTGGCTATTTGGGCTGCTAGAGAAATAATATGAATTCTGCGCTGGCCAATAGAGTACAGGAGGCCATTGAGGATGTTGCTGCGGAGGAGAGTCCAATGGGAACCGCTGATCAGAAGTCAACCAGTAAAGTGAAGAGGAAAGCCAAGAAGATCCTGCAGGAGATGGTGGCCTGTGTCTCCCCCGCAATGATAAGGTACGGGGAGTTGTCTGGGAGGCAGGGGCAATTATCCAAATGCTTCTCTATATAATTCTGTAGGGATCCATAATGCACCTCATCTGGGGCTGAGAACTTGTGGGTCCAACTGCCACGTTTATTGCCCCTTCTACAAGTAAGAAGGAAACACATTGTTGGGTTGGAGCTGCAGGTTCTAGTCTGTATGTTGCTCTGTTGTTGGGTCAGTTAGGGGGTGTTGATCCCCAGTTCTGGGATTACTGGGATTGGAATGCTGAGTGTAATGGATCAGTCTCGTTTCCCTTACAATGGAGTTCTATGGGCATTGTATGAGCGACTCCTGCCCCCACCATAATGCACCTAAATACACCTACCATACCCCCAATCCACAGTTCAGATACAGAACCCAGTTCTGATGGATAATGACACTTACCTGACACCCAACTGACCCACTGATTCTCTTCCAGGCTGACTGGGTGGGTTCTGCTGAAGCTTTTCAATGGTTTCTTTTGGAACATTCAGATCCACAAGGGGCAACTGGAGATGGTTAAGAAAGCGTCTGTGGAGGTACTACACCAGGGTCCTTACGGCTTCTCATTAATCATAATTTAGGGGTGAGCTAACACCAGTGCGATCCATCGGGCAGCCAAGGGGATTTATGACCAACTGCCTTGTTTAGGCTAACGTTATAGAGATCCTGTACTGGCTCATTCTGGGTGCTTATACTATGTATTGGGTATCCACCCCTTGCACCTCACTCCATTCTTTGCACCATCTACATTCCCCCAACATGGAGTCTCCTAGCGATCTACCAGGTAACAAGAGAGATGAGAGTAGATAAGCTGGGGTGGAGACATCAGGAGAGAGCTGAGATGGTGTAGAGGGATGGAACTAATATAACCTCCAGTGGTATAGAGTGATGGAACTGAGATGACCTTCAGTGGTATAGAGTGATGGAACTGAGATGACCTTCAGTGGTATAGAGTGATGGAACGGAGTTGTCCACCAGTGGTATAGGGTGATGGAACAGAGATGACATCCAGTTGTACAGAGGGATAGAACTGAGATGACCTTCAGTGGTATAGAGGGATGGAACTGAGATGAAAGACCACCAGTGGTATAGAGGGATGGAGTTGAGATGACCTCCAGTGGTATAGAGGGATGGAGTTGAGATGAGATGTCCTCCAGTGGTATAGAGGGGTGGAGTTGAGATGAGATGTCCTCCATTGGTATAGAGGGATGGAGTTGAGATGAAATACCACCAGTTTTATAGAGGGATGAGCTGAGTTAATAAAATGGTTATGTCATGATCATTCCCAAATTCCAGTTTTCCAATAGTGGAATTCAGAACAGGTGGGATGTATAGACAGACAAAGGGGTAACTCCTTCTAGTGCCTCAACCTCCTCTTCTTGTCTCTGTTTCTAGAAATGCTCCCCCCTGGTGTTCCTGCCGGTGCACAAGTCTCACATCGATTACCTTCTGCTCACCTTCATCTTGTTCTGCCACAACATCAAAGCTCCTCACATTGCAGCAGGCAACAACCTCAATATTCCCATCTTCAGGTCAGTACCCCCAAAATTCCCACCTTCAGCCTCCAGAATTCCCATCTTCAGGACTTTAGCCACTAATATTCCCATCTTCAGGTCAGCACCCTCCAATATATCCATATTCGGTTCATTACCCTCCAGTATCCAAATTTTAGGGTCAGTACCCCCAATAACCTCATCTTCATGTCAGTACCCCCCAAGCACAAGCCATGGGTGTGGAGGGTGTAACCGTCTCATTCTCATTGGGCAGCACCTTAATTCATCTACTGGGTGGATTTTTTATTCGGCGTAAACTGGAAGAGACCCCGAATGGGAAGAAGGACATTCTGTACCGTTCTCTTCTGCAGGGGGTAAGTGTTCCCTTTTGGACATGACAAATACATGGGGAGGGTAAATAAGTGGGACTGGGTGGGTTCCACATGTAGTGTCTGTGTGACAGGAGATTTTTGGGTTTCAGTATGTGGAGGAGTTGCTTTGTCAGCACCAATTCCTCGAAATATTCCTGGAGGGGACGCGGTCGCGCAGTGGAAAGACTGGGTGCGGCCGGGCCGGGCTCCTGTCGGTGATTGTGGATACAGTGAGCAAATGCTCCGTCCCCGACGTCCTCATTGTGCCCGTGGGCATCTCCTACGACCGCATCATTGAGGGGCATTACAACAGCGAGCAGTTGGTGAGTGCAGAGGGGGGTCTGGCTGGGCTCCTCCCTATTTATTATGGCTGAGAGCGCAGGCAGCACAAAGGGAGGTAAACGATTATTGTGTAGATATTTATTGCACACATATTTGGAATTTTTTGAAACTTTGCTGAGAATAGTATTCCATTATCAGAGGGTTTAGTTCCCCTTTAAAGTTAGATGAACTGCTGATATTTATCCAGATATTGTTCCATCGAGGGCCAAAGTTTCTTAGAATTTATATAGAATTTCTTTGTACAAATGTGTCTCTGTTGCTTTAAAGGGAAAACCCAAAAAGGACGAGAGTCTGTGGAGTGTGGCGCGGGGAGTTCTGCGGATGCTGCGCAAGAATTACGGGAGTGTGCGCGTGGATTTTGCACAACCGTTTTCCTTAAAGGTGAGTGCGCCCCTAAACGCTCCTGTGTCCCCCCCCCATCAGATGGTGGCGCTGTTCTGTGCAACCCTATTGGTAACATTGGTCTCAGGCTGATAGTGGTGGGAAGTGGTACTGCACCCGGTCATCTATTAACCTGACTCACTGACAGCTTTACATCAAATAAACCTGAGCTGTAACTGTAGCCACAGACGCTACTGTATCTTTAAGGATTTCACAATATTTGTTGTTTCTCCCAAACAGGAATATCTAGAAACTCAGGTACAGAAACCATCCCCCCTCCCACTGTGTCTCAAACAAGTGCTTCTACCCAGCATCCTGTCTGGCAGGTGAGGTTACAATCTAGTACCCAGCATCCTCTCTGGCAGCTGAGCTTACAATCTAGTACCCAGCATCCTGTCTGGCAGATGAGCAGATGAGCTTACTATTTAGTACCCAGCATCCTCTCTGGCAGCTGAGCTTACAATCTAGTACCCAGCATCCTGTCTGGCAGATGAGCAGATGAGCTTACTATTTAGTACCCAGCATCCTCTCTGGCAGGTGAGCTTACAATCTAGTACCCAGCATCCTCTCTGGCAGGTGAGCTTACTATTTAGTACTCCGCATCCTGTCTGGCAGATGAGCTTACAATCTAGTACCCAGCATCCTGTCTGGCAGGTGAGCTTACAATCTAGTGCCCTGCCAGGTGTGAGGAGCTGAGGCAACATCTATGGCAGCTCCCTCCCATATGAACCAATCTGAGTAGAAACGTAATAAATGTACAATTTGTCTGTTTATGTCTCAGACCCCAAGACACTGAGTGTGAGGGGGAAGTGGCGCTGCACCCAGGACCCAGGAATTTGCTGCAGGAGCCTCTCAGGCGTCACATGATCACAAACTTGGCCAATCATGTGCTTTTCAGTAAGTGCCAGGGAACATGCAGGGCCCAGTGGAGACATAAGGGCATCGCTCTGATAATACACGTGGGCATTAGACTGAAGGGCTCAGTCTGGGCTGGTTGCCATGGTACCGGGGCTAAGGGACAACTTCAGGGGCATTTTTCAAGACCACCAGAGATTTTATAGAAAACGAGGCACCGGAGTTGAGGGGAGGCACCAGTATCCCACCCATTTATCCTTCTGCCAGTTTGTTAGGGAGGCAGTGCCAGGTATGAATGGGGCACATTGTAGTGTAACTACTTCTCTCTGCCTTTAGCCGCTGACAAGTGCTGCGCCGTCATGTCCACCCACATCATCTCCTGTCTCCTCCTCTACAGGTACCGCCAGGTGAGTCTGACTGACACTTGCACCGACCAATGGGATTCAATGTCTATTGTGTTTAATGGAATGGAAAGGAGAGGGGATGAGAGACAGAAGGAGAGAAGGGAAAGGGGGTTAGGGAGTAGAGAGACAAATGGGGGAGAGGAGAAATATAGAAGGGGAGAGAAGAGGGAGGATGGGGGAGAGTAAGGCCAAACAGTTGGGGGAGAAAAGGAAAGGAGAGGGGATTAGAGACAGAAGGAGAGAAGGGAAAGGGGGTTAGGGAGTAGAGAGACAAATGGGGGAGAGGAGAAATATAGAAGGGGAGAGAAGAGGGAGGATGGGGGAGAGTAAGGCCAAACAGTTGGGGGAGAAAAGGAGAGGGGTTGAGAGACAGAAGGAGAGAAGGGAAAGGGGTTAGGGAGTAGAGAGACAAATGGGGGAGAGGAGAAATATAGAAGGGGAGAGAAGAGGGAGGATGGGGGAGAGTAAGGCCAAACAGTTGGGGGAGAAAAGGAAAGGAGAGGGGATGAGAGACAGAAGGAGAGAAGGGAAAGGGGGTTAGGGAGTAGAGAGACAAATGGGGGAGAGGAGAAATATAGAAGGGGAGAGAAGAGGGAGGATGGGGGGAGAGTAAGGCCAAACAGTTGGGGGAGAAAAGGAAAGGAGAGGGGATGAGAGACAGAAGGAGAGAAGGGAAAGGGGGTTAGGGAGTAGAGAGACAAATGGGGGAGAGGAGAAATATAGAAGGGGAGAGAAGAGGGAGGATGGGGGAGAGTAAGGCCAAACAGTTGGGGGAGAAGGGACATAAAGTTAGGAGTTAATTATCTCCTGGTTGGCCCCCAGCTCCCCACATCCTGACACTTTTGCTCCCCCCAACCACAGGGAGTTCACATGTCGGTGTTGGTGGAAGATTTCTTCTCTATGAAGGAGGAGGTTCTGGCTCGGGATTTTGACTTGGGATTTTCGGGGAATTCGGAGGATGTGGTAACGCACGGGATTCACCTGTTGGGAGACTCAGTGAATATCACTCACACCAGTAACGAGTTCTTCATTGCCCCCAACACCAAAATCCCGGCCGTGTTTGAGTTGAACTATTACAGCAATGGGCTCCTCCATGTTTACTTCACAGAGGCGGTTGTAGGTAAGGGATTGGCTGCTGGTGGGTGGGCCATTGGGTGCATAAAAGGGGGCTGCCGAGGGACAATTCCAGGATATACAGTGACCCAATCTGTTTAAATTCCTGTTTCTGGGCCCCCAAATAAAAATAATGCACTTGGGGAAGACACTTGCGGGTGCTGCTCCCCAGTATTTACCCCACTGCTTATCGGCAGAACTTCTGGCTGGTTCTGGGGCCTCTGGGAGAAATGAAGGTGTAATTCATAGAAAACTCACCGGCTCCCCCTGCTGGTCAATTTATGTCTCGCCTCGTTCCCAGGAAGCCATATTGGGCACAAGGACACGGGGATGGGGGGCAAACCCCAAAAAACTGTTACTGAGGTTGAAAAAAGAGTCGGATCCATTTGCTGTTTTCATGGTGTTGTGTGTGTGTTGTGTGTTTGTGTTGCAGTTTGTGCTCTTTACTCACAACTGAGAAGCAAAAGCACAAATGGATCTTCGGACGTCTCCATCACTCAGGAGTCCCTGATCCGCAGCTCCACCTCCTTGTGTTGCCTCCTGTCCAACGAGGGGGTCATTGCTTTGGTAAGGTTACAATTAATTGTGGGGTGGGAGAGGGCAGGGAATCTCCTAGTTGTATAAAGTGCAAGCTGAAGGGTTAACAGGGCCGGTGGTTCACTTATTATGTTATAGAATGTCCAATTCCTATCTCATTTGCAATTGGTCTTCGTTATTTATATGTTGTACTTTTTGAGTTATTTGCCCTTTTCTTCTGATCCCTTCCAGCTTTGAAATGGGGTCACTGACCCCATCTAGAAACAAATACTCTGTAAGACTACAAATGTATTGTTATTGTTACTTTTTATTACTCTTTATTCTATTCAGGCCTCTCCTATTCATATTCCAGTCTCTTATTCAAATCAGTGCATGGTTGCTAGGGGAATTTGGACCCTAGCAACCAGACTGCTGAATTTAAAAACTGAAAGCTAAATAATAAAAAATGAAAACCAATTGCAAATTGTCTCAGAATATCACTCTACATCATACTAACAGTTAATTTAAAGGTGAACTACCCCTTTAAATGGCTTCAGAGTTGCAATTGCCCTTTATTTTTTAATATTATTTATTAGTTAATTTGCCCCAGAGGCGCTGCATTTAGTCACATATAATTAATCAGATCTCCAGCAGGGGGCAGTGCGGCTCTGTCACTAATTCCTCTCGTTATTTACAGACACATATTGGGATTTGGTTCCCCCCATTAATGTGATTATAAGATGAGGGAGGGGCACTTCTTGGTCCAGAATCACTGGATTTTCATGTCTCTCTAGGCCCCCCCCTGAATGTGACAGCAGGTTATATATAATGGGATATGGGGGCAATTATGGGCCCAATGAATGAGCTGACAGTTGGCCCCCGGCTCAATCTCCCACCCAGTGCTGCCCCCTACTGACCAGACTATATAATAAAACTCTCTATAATAAAACTCTCTATAATAAAACTCTATATTATAATTCAGTAGGACCAGTAGCTTTGGGCACTAAAGTACTTGGATCTAAGGCCAATTCTGACACTGGGGATGGTTCTGGGGTCACAAGTTGCAGCACAGGAATAAACCTCAGATTTCTTATTAGTGTGTGGCCCTATGGGCCCCGTCTTCTGTCTGTGAGTCATGTGACCACTTATTGCAGAGTCTCTTGTCTTCCAGCCGTGTCACATGTTCTACCAGGTCTGTAATGAAGCCGTGCAGAGACTCCTCACCTACGGAATTCTCCTTATAGCAGAGGTACGGGGGCACGGGCAGTGTATTGTAAATATATTAGCCTCCTATTCCTTTACTGTATTAGTCCTACCACCCTCTGCTGGGAGTCTGTTCCCTGTATCTATCCCCCTTTCTGTAAAGTTTCCCTTCCTTTTTTTCCCTTTCACTCTCCCTCGTAAAACTGTGACATATTTTCCGGAGCAGGAGGAGCAGGAAGATGCCAGTCCCAGTGTGACGGATGAGCCGTGGGATAAGAAACTGGCAGAACAGTTGGCGTGGAGAAGTGATGAGGAGGATGAGGACAGTGACTTTGGGGAAGAGCAGAGGGAGCGTTATATAAAGGTATGAGGAGTATGTGAGTAATAGACTTGTACCTGTAGGAGCAATGCCAGGCGGCAGCTGGAAGTGGCAGTTTGCTATTATCCTCTATTAAATAGGGCAGATTGGGGGAGAGGGGCGTTCATCAATATCCAGGGTTCAGTAAAGAGGGGGAACACAGATGTGCATATATAATGACCCCCTCATGTTCCATAGATGAGCCCATGTGAGGAGCACCAGCAGTTCTTGGCTTTCCTGCGGCGATTACTCGGCCCCGTCCTAGAGGCTTACAGTTCAGCCGCCACCTTCACCCTCAGTTTCAGCAGCCCCGTCCCAGAGAAGGAGTTCACCCAAAATCTCCTCAAGTTCCTGATCTGTAGAACTGAAAGATCTCTCGCTGTCTATGGTAAGTTCTCTCTGCGGGATCGCTGCCTGCTGGGAAACGCTATGATTGTCACGAAAGGGTTAATGTTTAACCCTTTATGGTGCACAACAATGAGGTTTAACTTCTTTTTATTCTTAATTTTTGGGAGCAGTTGTGGGAGGTAGGCAAAATAAACTACTCCTTACCTGTAAACCCGAGACACAGCAGACAGCAAAGAATTGAACATACACAGCATAGATCCTCCGCAGGGCTGTGTGGGTTAAAAACGAAAGCTGGAGCCCATTGGTCAGTTCATGCTGACCGGACCGGAAACAAATAACGTCTAAGGGGAATTTAAAGGGGAAGTGTAATTAAATTGTGATGCCACAAACTTGATGGTGACGGAATTTTTCTTTCTTTAGCGGAAAGCGCCACCTTGTGTCTCGCCCGGAATGCAGTGAAGACCTTTGTGGATCTGGGGGTAAATATGTTTTTATTTCATTTATTTGTTTATTTTTGTTCTTGTTTGTACCCCTAGGGGCAGATTTATTACGGGTCAAATAGATTTTTTTTTTTTTATTTATGGTCAAACTGTCAAATTCTAATTGTGAATTATCCAAACTAGATTCGAGTTTTAATTCGAATTTCGAGATTTATTATACGGTGGCTCTTTAAGAATTTAAATTTAACTATTCGCCATCGAAAACCTGCCGAATTCATGAAGAAGTCAGTGGGAGGGAACCAATTTGGACATGTTAGTAGCCTTCCTGATATTTGTGTTTTTTGCGGAGAAAAAACTCGAATCGTGTTCAGTCGAATTTGAGTCAAGTTTTCTAGTCGGTAAAATTGTCTGAGTTTTAGATATTTTGTTTTTTGTTTGTTTTTTTTATAATTGACCCCCCAGTCGAATTTAGAGTATATTCGAATTTAATAGAGTTTTAAAAAACTCACATGAATTAGAAATTCAATCTTTTAATAAATGTGCCCACTAGTGTTGTGTTCCGAGGTGCTGAGAATTATATTAAAGGGAAACTTTGCCTTTATCACAAGACAATTTCTATTGGAAGCCTGTTGCAGAGCTTTCTGTTCATTAGGTTCTGACTCCTGAAACAATGTAGCAGCTGGGAATGTGTTGGCTTCAGCAGCAGTGCAGGAGAGACAGACACTCCCGTCAGTAGCAGTTAGTCAAGTTTCCATTGAATGTTGTGTGTAATGTTGTGTTGTGTAATGTTTAATGTTGTGTGTAATGTTCAGAAGGGGGCAGCAGCTGAGATTATACAGGGAAATTCCACCTATGAGGGGATCTTGTATACGGCGCTTTGAGTATGGCATTTAAATGGTCTGTATCTGTCCTTCTACTCTGGGTATTAATTGTCCCCCGATATTTCTCTACCGACCCCCCACTGGCCCTTCTGCCGTGTCTGTGTGACCCCATGAATAGTCTCATGTCCCCGGGCCCCTCACTGCCGGCGCTCTCTTTATCTGACACTTTATATTGGACAAATCTGCCTGGATTTTACCCAAATGTAGTGAAACTAAACATCTCCGTCAGGAGCGCCGAGTCCCGATGGGTGGGAAGCGCCGGGGTCAGTGAGACGGGGATTTGTCAGAAGCAAAACCAGACTTGTCCTCAAATGAACCCGAAATACAGACGCTCCATTACCAACCGCCCTGCGGGGACCGACTCTCTCTGTGATTTGTCTGCTGCTTCTCTGCAACTGTCATTGGAAACAATCACATTCATTAGAGAAATTGCCTTTTGTCATTAATTAGCTCTGCCTTCTGCTGCACCGATTCTATTCCAGCGTTTCCCAAGTCCTTCAGTGATTTATATACTGTCTTCCCTGGATACATAGGATCTGTGCAACCCCTGGGACAGAATGTTCTGTTATACAGATAGCTAGAATCTCAGCTGCCATAAAGCAGGACAGGACTGCTGCTTACAATGGGATCAGATAGGATCTGTGCAACCACTGGGACAGAATGTTCTGTTATACAGATAGCTAGAATCTCAGCTGCCATAAAGCAGGACAGGACTGCTGCTTACAATGGGGATCAGATAGGATCTGTGCAGCCACTGGGACAGAATGTTCTGTTATACAGATAGCTAGAATCTCAGCTGCCATAAAGCAGGACAGGACTGCTGCTTACAATGGAGATCAGATAGGATCTGTGCAGCCACTGGGACAGAATGTTCTGTTATACAGATAGCTAGAATCTCAGCTGCCATAAAGCAGGATAGGACTGCTGCTTACAATGGGGATCAGATAGGATCTGTGCAGCCACTGTCCTCCCACTGAGTGAGCAGAAAGTAAATAAAGGGGTAGTAGGGTTCATACTGTATTTCAGTATTCTGGCTCCTCATGGGAGGAGTTCTAGCCTCATGGGATTCTCTGTATGGAATTTAATTTGACATCTCAATTCAATGTAATCTCAGTCCCTGGGGGAGCAGAGAAAACAACTTACAATACTAAGTGGTAGGGTTTGTACATCTCTACTTCAGTGTCCTGGCTCCTCATGGGGGAGGAGTTATAGCATCCGGCTATCCTGTGTCCCCCGGATGATAACTCTGTTATGGAATTGCATTCAGCCATCCCAGTTTGATGTAATCTCAGTACCTGAGGGACCAGAGAGAATATAGTGGATGTGGTAGGGTTTGTACTTCTGTATTTCACTGTCCTGGCTCCTCAGGGGAGGAGTTATAGCCTCGTATCCTATGTGGCTCCTCATGGGAGGAGTTATAGCCTCATTGTAGCCTATGTCCTCCACTGATTGAAAAAGATTTAACGTTCAAATAGATTCATCCCTATTTCTCATTTCTATGATGAATACGAAATACTAGGCAGAGCCTTCCCCTGAACAAGATGGGAGTGGGAGGAGTCAGTTCTTTGCAGAATTAGCACCTGTAAAACCTTGAGCTGAAACCTGTATGGGCAGAGGACTATATAGCTGCATTGCTTTATGAAGATCTAGTTACATTGGTCTTCTTGAAAGTGATTTAGGTGTGTGAAAACAACGAAGACTTTCTGATATGGGGCCCTCAGGGTAACAAGGTTCAAGCTGTAGAAGTGGCAGAGCATAATGAGTTTTCCTGTAGGATGCCAGTGGCCAATTGGAATGGTTTTAGTTGAGGCAAGATCAATGCCCTCAACAAGAGACTTTGACCAGGCCTCTATGACTCTGGTGACCCATACAGTGTCCATAATAGGTCTGAAGGCCAAGCCTATAAAGGAGAAGGTGGCCTTCCAGGAGGTCACAATGGACACCCACCATAACTGGAGAAAGATACACACACAAACATATCTTAAGAGTCCCCTTTTTTAGCCTCTCGATGTGATTTATGGAGTGTGTGCATCCAGCTCCGCTCATTAGAAATTTTGATGGAAATCAGTAAATTCTCTTATTTTCCATTGTTTTGCAGGTTTTCCAGGTGTATAAGGACAAGAAGGACTCCATTCTGGAACTGAGCTCCACTTTCCTACCTCAGAGCAGCCGCCAGGAACTTCTCGACTTCATCCTGGGCTTCATGTGAGGCCCAAGAGCGGCTGAAATTGAAGGTGCTGGGAGTTGGCCTACGCAGACTCCGCGTTGGGGGAAATACCACTCAATGACAGACAAGTGCCTTCTCGCAACGTGAAATCCTGCACCGCTCTCTACTGTGAACAAGAACACCCCACCCCCCAGAGATCCCTCAGGAAGTTGTGGGGTGCAGGGAGACATGCAAGAAGCACAACCCACTAACACACCCATTACACAAACTCTTATTTGTAGACAATTTGCTGCTTTCTCAACACTAATGCACTAAGATTTGCGCCACTGACTGGTCCATTTGTACATTGCCTGGTGGTACCAGAACCCCCTCATGGTGGCAGTTACGTCCGTCAGCCCGTAGGTCTTCACTCTCATGGCCATTGGCTGGTGAGATAAGTTGAGTCACCATCAGGGAACTAACACTAGACTTGGGCTTCAGAATGATCTGACCCGTATAATGGTGACTAACAAACCCCTGGACTTTTACCCGGTACATCTGCATTGCTTGTGGCGAGAAGCTATAGCTCACATATCCAGGGCCCCACATGTTGGCTCCTCTTGTTTTGTAGGGGCCATAGATTGGACTCCGTAGGTCCTTCCCACCTTGTAGATTGGTACAATCTCCTCTAGCCTCAGGGTTTCCATAGTTTTTACTCGCGGCACCTGACCTACCCCATAGATGCACTTACAGTCTGACAGCGAGAAGCTGCTACCGATCCCATGGGGGTGTCATATAAAGGGCTACAAATGCACCGGTGCTGTATAATTACCCATGATTCCTTCCAGGCAGAACCGCACCACTGTACTTCCATTGGGCTCTGGGTCAGTCCATCTACTGCAGACACTTCCATGCAATGAGAGACTCTAGGGGGCGGCATGTATCTCCCCTGTAACTGCTGCAGTTTTATACTCGCTACAACTGTTACCTGCTTTTTGGTTTTTTAAAGTTGTCTGAAATACATATTTGTGTGTTGATCCAAATTAAGTACAAGACCAAGAGTTTCAGTTGGACGAGAAGTACCAAAGACTCACTAAGGGGGTGGGAGGGGCGGGAAACGAATGGGGATGATTAGACATTAGTTGCCCTTCCATTTGAACTTGGTCAAGCTCCCATGGGTTATACATATGTATTAGATGTTAAAGACCCCTTCTTTGGCATACACTGGGGGCAGGTAGACATGATCCTTGTATAGCCCCCTCTATAAGACAACAGGAATGTAAATGTTGCTTCTATTTGGCATGAAATGAGTTCAGTAAGGTTGAGCATCAGCAGCAGGTTTGGGGATCTCCTGTCAGAATCACCTGCGTTCTTTCTTGAGGCAATGGGCCAGCCAGAGATTTAGAAGTAACCATCATTACATGATGCTGTTGGATATAATAAAGAGATCTGGTTGGGGAATGTCTAAAGATGATGCAATGAGATCTGACCATCTAGTTGGGGAATGTCTATAGATGCCACAATGAGATCTGACCATCCGGTTGGGGGAAGTCTATAGATGACGCAATGTGAGATGATCATCTGGTTGGACCACACTGAGATCTGACCATCTAGTTGGGGAAAGTCTATAGATGCCACAATGAGATCTGACCATCTGGTTGGGAAATGTCTATATATGACGCAATGAGAGCTGATCATCTGGTTGGGGAATGTCTATAGATGATGCAATAAGAGCTGATCATCTTGTTGGGGAATGTCTATAGATGCCACAATGAGATCTGAGCATCCGGTTGGGGGAAGTCTATAGATGACGCAATGTGAGATGATAATATGGTTGGACCACAATGAGATCTGACCATCTAGTTGCGGTATGTCTATAGATACCGCAATGCGATCTGACCATCTGGTTGGGGAATGTCTATAGATGACGCAATGAGAGCTGATCATCTAAATGGGGAAAGTCTATAGATGCCTCAATGAGATCTGACCATCTGGTTGGGGAATGTTTATAGATGACGCATTGAGAACTGATCATCTAGATGGAGATGGTCAATAGATGCCGCAATGATATCTGGTTGGGGAATGTCTATAGATGACGTAATGAGCCAAGAAAAATATCAGGATTATACAGTCTTAAAGAATCAAAAACATTTTTTATTATTAAACACTTACATAATAGCAGGTCGCCCTGCGCGTTTCGACCACCGAGGAGGTCTTCATCAGGGGCCAAACACTTTACAAGTACAAAAAAAGAGATAAAAAGGCAGGATGCTGATCATCTAGATGGGGAAAGTCCATAGATGCCACAATGAGATCTGACCATCTGGTTGGGGAATGTCTATAGATGCCACAATGAGATCTCACCATCTGGCTGGGGAAAGTCTATAGATGACGCAATGTGAGCTGATCATCTGGTTGGGGAATGTCTATAGATGCCACAATGAGAGCTGATCATCTGGGGTTGGGGAATATCTATAGATGACGCAATGTGAGCTGATCATCTGGTTGGGGAATGTCTATAGATGCACCAATGACATCTAACCGTCTGGTTGGGTAATGTCTATAGATGATGCAATAAGGGCAGATCATCTAGTTGTGGAATGTCTATAGATACCGCAATGAGATCTGACCATCTAGTTGGGGAATGTCCATAGATGTTGCAATGAGATCAGACCATCTGTCTGAGGAAAGTCTATAGATGCCGCAATGAGATCTGACCATCTGGTTGGGGAATATCTATAAATGACGCAATGAGAGCTGATCATCTAAATGGGGAAAGTCTATAAATGCCTCAATGAGATCTGACCATCTGGTTGGGGAATGTCTATAGATGCCACAATGAGATCTGACCATCTGGTTGGGGAATGTCTATAGATGCCACGATGAGATCTGACCATCTGGTTGGGGAAAGTCTATAGGTGACGCAATGAGTTCTGTTGCCCCTTGAGGGGATGTGGAAGAGCAGAGATTTGCCTCTCATGTCTGATAACCAGGAAGCTTTAATTGAATGATGGCGGAAATGTGATGTGTCCTTAATTTGGGCCCAGAGTGAGTCAGTGCAGGGGCCACAGGAAGAGCTCGGAGCACTGAGGCTGCAGAACAGATTGTGGAAGGAAGTGACATCATTCTGTTACATTGTTGATTCCCAAAATGTAGGTTTGGGGCCCAGATTAGGGTGATATTGGCTCCTTTAGACTAGTTCCAATAACAATGCAAGAGCTGTTATAGTTTCACCTAATATAAGTAGTGGGGACAAACATATTGAACCCCAACTCACGTCTTTGAAATGACAGTTCTGCTGCTGCATATAAGCTGTGAGTTGGGTTCAACCCAAAAAGGAACACGGATTTTAGTACCAAAATGGAATCCATTAAATAAAAGTGTGTGAGTAAGTCTGTCTGTGAGTGTGTAATTGTGTAAGTATCTGTGAGTGTGTAATTGTGTAAGAGTGTGAGTGTGTAATTGTGTAAGTATCTGTGAGTGTGTAATTGTGTGTGTGAGTGTGTAATTGCGTAAGTATGTTGGTAAGGGAATTAGGTGGAAGATCAATGAATCTGAGGCTGTTGCTTAATGGAGAGGTAGAACCACCACCTTTGTCTCTTGGACCCCAATTAACTTAAGATTTTCTAAACAATTTGTTGTTTTTTCTTGTGGGGGATTTATTGAAAGACCAAACCCAGAGATCTGCACCTTTACATTCACTGATACTTTGTATATACAGTGGGACACAGTGTCTGTCTGTCTGTCTATAGAGTTACAGTGGGACTCATAGGCCATAGGGAGTTTCACTGACAAACATTGTCTCTAGAGAGTTTCCGTGGGATACAGTGTAAATATCTACAGTTTAGGTTTCAGTAGCTGCTCAGTATAAGCCATTGGCTGGAAAGGGAATGAGACAGAGGAGATGAATGTGACCCTTTAGTACTGGTGCCAGTCAGGACCAAACTGCTAAAATAGTGAAGAACATCATTTCACATCAATTGAGCAGATTGAGCGCCTGACTATGCACAGTTTGGTCACTAGGGGGCAGCACAGTTACACTTTAGGTTTGTTCCATTACATTCCCCTCACTGGGTTTTATCAGGAGTCAGAGGCAGCAGTGCAGAGAAGAGAAAGGGACAGACACAATGACAGTTACACAGAACTATAAACCCAGTGAGAATGAGGAATGAATGGATATTGGGAAGTTGTATCAGGAGTCAGAAGCAGCAGTGCAGAGAAGAGAAAGGGACAGACACAATGACAGTTACACAGAACTATAAACCCAGTGAGAATGAGGAATGAATGGATATTGGGAAGTTGTATCAGGAGTCAGAGGCAGCAGTGCAGAGAAGAGAAAGGGACAGACACAATGACAGTTACACAGAACTATAAACCCAGTGAGAATGAGGAATGAATGGATATTGGGAAGTTGTATCAGGAGTCAGAGGCAGCAGTGCAGAGAAGAGAAAGGGACAGACACAATGAGAGTTACACAGAACTATAAACCCAGTGAGAATGAGGAATGAATGGATATTGGGAAGTTGTATCAGGAGTCAGAAGCAGCAGTGCAGAGAAAGGGACAGACACAATGACAGTTTCACAGAACTATAAACCCAGTGAGAATGAGGAATGAATGGATATTGGGAAGTTGTATCAGGAGTCAGAAGCAGCAGTGCAGAGAAAGGGACAGACACAATGACAGTTACACAGAACTATAAACCCAGTGAGAATGAGGAATGAATGGATACTGGGAAGTTGTATCAGGAGTCAGAAGCAGCAGTGCAGAGAAAGGGACAGACACAATGACAGTTACACAGAACTATAAACCCAGTGAGAATGAGGAATGAATGGATATTGGGAAGTTGTATCAGGAGTCAGAAGCAGCAGTGCAGAGAAGAGAAAGGGACCGACACAATGACAGTTACACAGAACTATAAACCCAGTGAGAATGAGGAATGAATGGATATTGGGAAGTTGTATCAGGAGTCAGAAGCAGCAGTGCAGAGAAAGGGACAGACACAATGACAGTTACACAGAACTATAAACCCAGTGAGAATGAGGAATGAATGGATATTGGGAAGTTGTATCAGGAGTCAGAAGCAGCAGTGCAGAGAAGAGAAAGGGACAGACATAATGACAGTTACACAGAACTATAAACCCAGTGAGAATGAGGAATGAATGGATATTGGGAAGTTGTATCAGGAGTCAGAAGCAGCAGTGCAGAGAAAGGGACAGACACAATGACAGTTACACAGAACTATAAACCCAGTGAGAATGAGGAATGAATGGATACTGGGAAGTTGTATCAGGAGTCAGAAGCGGCAGTGCAGAGAAAGGGACAGACACAATGACAGTTACACAGAACTATAAACCCAGTGAGAATGAGGAATGAATGGATATTGGGAAGTTGTATCAGGAGTCAGAAGCAGCAGTGCAGAGAAGAGAAAGGGACCGACACAATGACAGTTACACAGAACTATAAACCCAGTGAGAATGAGGAATGAATGGATATTGGGAAGTTGTATCAGGAGTCAGAAGCAGCAGTGCAGAGAAAGGGACAGACACAATGACAGTTACACAGAACTATAAACCCAGTGAGAATGAGGAATGAATGGATATTGGGAAGTTGTATCAGGAGTCAGAGGCAGCAGTGCAGAGAAAGGGACAGACACAATGACAGTTACACAGAACTATAAACCCAGTGAGAATGAGGAATGAATGGATATTGGGAAGTTGTATCAGGAGTCAGAAGCAGCAGTGCAGAGAAGAGAAAGGGACAGACACAATGACAGTTACACAGAACTATAAACCCAGTGAGAATGAGGAATGAATGGATATTGGGAAGTTGTATCAGGAGTCAGAAGCAGCAGTGCAGAGAAGAGAAAGGGACAGACATAATGTCAGTTACACAGAACTATAAACCCAGTGAGAATGAGGAATGAATGGATATTGGGAAGTTGTATCAGGAGTCAGAGGCAGCAGTGCAGAGAAAGGGACAGACACAATGACAGTTACACAGAACTATAAACCCAGTGAGAATGAGGAATGAATGGATATTGGGAAGTTGTATCAGGAGTCAGAAGCAGCAGTGCAGAGAAGAGAAAGGGACAGACACAATGACAGTTACACAGAACTATAAACCCAGTGAGAATGAGGAATGAATGGATATTGGGAAGTTGTATCAGGAGTCAGAAGCAGCAGTGCAGAGAAGAGAAAGGGACAGACACAATGACAGTTACACAGAACTATAAACCCAGTGAGAATGAGGAATGAATGGATATTGGGAAGTTGTATCAGGAGTCAGAAGCAGCAGTGCAGAGAAAGGGACAGACACAATGACAGTTACACAGAACTATAAACCCAGTGAGAATGAGGAATGAATGGATATTGGGAAGTTGTATCAGGAGTCAGAAGCAGCAGTGCAGAGAAAGGGACAGACACAATGACAGTTACACAGAACTATAAACCCAGTGAGAATGAGGAATGAATGGATATTGGGAAGTTGTATCAGGAGTCAGAGGCAGCAGTGCAGAGAAGAGAAAGGGACAGACACAATGACAGTTACACAGAACTATAAACCCAGTGAGAATGAGGAATGAATGGATATTGGGAAGTTGTATCAGGAGTCAGAAGCAGCAGTGCAGAGAAAGGGACAGACACAATGACAGTTACACAGAACTATAAACCCAGTGAGAATGAGGAATGAATGGATATTGGGAAGTTGTATCAGGAGTCAGAAGCAGCAGTGCAGAGAAAGGGACAGACACAATGACAGTTACACAGAACTATAAACCCAGTGAGAATGAGGAATGAATGGATATTGGGAAGTTGTATCAGGAGTCAGAACCAGCAGTGCAGAGAAAGGACAGACACAATGACAGTTCCTCTTTAAATCAAATGTCAATCTCTGAAGACCCAGTGAGAAACCTAAATTATATTCCTCTTTCCCCTCCTGACACACAGTTTTTCTCTCTCCAGACAGTAGATCTGGGGCCCCTGAGGGTCAGAGGAACAAACACACTGTCCGGGCCCCGGGCTCTAAAGATTTATTGTAACTTTACAAGAATGAAAAAGAAAACTCCAGCCACTTGTATCAGATATTTGTCTGTTCGATGTGATTCTCCTTTCTAATAACTCTGCTCCCCGGGTATTAAATTCCAGGTGCTGCTTCTCCCGAGGCGACTTCGCTCCGTATTGTTAATAACAAAGAACGTGTTGCGCTAAATGGATTCGAGAAACACCGCGGGATTACAAAACATTAACCCTCTCCCATCCACTCTCCTCCCAGTAGCTGGGACTCAATTCTATTCCTACGTTTGTCTTCCAACACTTTTCTCTGTTAGTGTAAATTATGTTCATATTTTGTTGTAAAGTTTTCAATATAAAAAGCCGATATATTAGGTGCCTATACTGTATATAAGCAGAGCGACGGCACATTTATGTCTGATACAGACGCCTCTCAGGGCTCAGTAATTTCCCTCGCTGAGTCTTTTGTTGAAGTGATTGTCTATAATGGGGCCCATCAATCATTCCGGGGCCACACGTTTCATTAGTGACATATTTCAGAGCTGTGGGCGGATCGAGTGCAGGAGGATAATACCGGGCGCAGTATCGACGTTGGTATCACTGGCAGCTGATTATTGGATTTAGATGTTAAAGTTAAAACCGAACCTTCCCCCAATCACTGGAAACACTTAGGAAACCAGACTTGTTATTTAAAGGGGAAATCCTCCTTGGAAATGACTTTTATTTATTAAATATAAAACAATACAATTTAGTCTGAGGCATTTTCAACCCAAAGTCGAGTTGTTAAGCCAAGCAAAGAATACTAAGGCTATTTTATAAACTAACCACCAGAGGGCGCTGTGCTGTTACAGTCAGTGGCTGAAGCTTATCACAATCATCATGGCAGTTCCCGTGGATATAATTAAGTCCAGATACTGAGGATGATTGGGCAGAGCAAGATGTACTCACACATGTTATAGGAAAACAAGTAAATATAAAACCTGCTTATAAACAGGATAGATTTTTGTTTGGGGGAATTGTGCCCCTTAGGCCCATGTGTTTTCTGCCAACCTCTATACCCAGGCCTGTCTATCCCTTGCTCTGAATCCCCTGCAATGTTGCCTGTTAGTGGCACTGGAGCTTCACCGGGTACTTGAGTCAAGGCAATTAAAGGGAATAAATTCAGCAGAACCTACAAAGTCTAAAAGCATTTCCCTGGCAGGGAAGAAGTGAAGAGCTTTATGTCAGACTATCAGTCAGATCCAAGTGGCAGCTGCAGGGAATATCAATCATCTGGGTGAGCTCTCCCTAATGCACTCGCTCAATGTTCTGTTCCTTCCAGAGCTTTGCGCTATCAAGCAGGAACGACACAAGAAACATCGACGTAACAATGGGTCAAAAGGGGAAACTCACCCCATGAGAAAAGAAAACTCAGGAACTTTCCCTGGACTTGAAATTCACTCACATGGTCGGCTCAAACCTGAAGGTAAATCTCTGTGCTGCGCTGATTTGATCAGGCGATAAATTCTCTGAAACATGTATATAGTTCCCCTTTCAGCAAGAGGAAGGGTAAAATAGAGACAGAAGAACAAGGTAGAGACAGTAGGTGAATATGGAGACTAAAGGGCAAATTGGAGACAGCAGAATAAATGGTGAAATGTAGACAAGATGGCAAAAGCAAGGCAAGATGGAGTCATTAGGACAAGATGGAGGCAGTAGGACAAGATGGAGACAGCAGGACAAGATGGAGACAGTAGGACAAGATGGAGACAGTAGGGCAAGATGGAGACAGTAGGACAAGATGGAGACAGTAGGGCAAGATGGAGACTGTAGGACAAGATGGAGACAGTAGGACAAGATGGAGACAGTAGGGCAAGATGGAGACTGTAGGACAAGATGGAGACAGCAGGACAAGATGGAGACAGCAGGACAAGATGGAGACAGTAGGACAAGATGGAGATAATAGGACAAGATGGAGACAGTAAAACAAGATGGAGACAGTAGGACAAGATGGAGACAGTAGGACAAGGTGGAGATAGTCGGACAAGATGTATGCAGTAGGACAAGAAGGAGACAGTAGTACAAGGTGGAAGAGAAGGACAAGATAGAGACAGAAGAACAAGATGGAGACAGTAGGACAAGGTGGAGAGAGAAGGACAAGATAGTGACAGTTGATCAAGATGGCGACATAAGGACAAGATGAAGACAGTAGGACATGATGGAGACAGTAGGGCAAGATTGAGATAGTAGGACATGATGGAGACAGTAGGGCAAGGTGAAGACAGTAGGCCAAGATGGAGACAGTAGGACAAGATGGAGGAGTAGAATAAGAGGGAAAAATTAAGGCAAGATGCAGACAGTAGAGCAAGATGGAGACAGTAGGGCAAGATGGAGATAGTAGCGCAAAATGGAGACAGTAGGACACGATGGAGACAGTAGGACATGATGGAGACAGTAGGACACGATGGAGACAGTAGGGCAAGATGGAGACAGTAGGGAAAGATGGACAGTAGGATACAATGAAAATTTGAGGGGAGAACAGTTCAGACAATAATGTTTTCAATTAGTGTGGCTCCTTTGTTGACTTAGAACTCCAAGAGCCTTACAGGGTTTATTGGGCAGACAAAAACTTTTGAACCATGGGCCCCACCATCCGTCAAGGTGAAACCTCAATCTTAGCACCATTAAAGCCCAGACAATGAGCAGAGAGTGATGCATTTCTAATAATTTTGGAATGAAGTCCTTTCTTATCTCTGGCTGTACTCAACTGCCCCTCGGTCAATATATTTATTTATCATTACCCATAAAAATAATCTGAATCATAGAAATGAGCTGCAAGTGCAGAAATATAGTCACACAAAGGGTTTTAGGGAGAGAGCAAAATTATTTGCTTCCATAGAAACCGATCATTTATCCTGCTGCCTCTAATGGCACTGAAAGAAATGATTACATATGACCAGCATAATAAAAATGAGATTTACTAAGCATGGCCAGATCCTCCCAGTGAAAAGTTCAAATGTGGGATGGTGCCATTTGGATCCATGTGGTTCCGACAAACATCTCTACCCAAGTTCTAAGGGAAGCATCAAAGACCAGTGGGAAAAAAGAAAAGGGAGCTGTCATTGGGTTCTGGGAGTTGTGCCTCAAGAACATCTGATGGACCATAGATTGGGTAACACTTGAAAAATACAGTCCCCATCTTGCTGACATTCTGGAACACCTGTCAAAATCTCTGCCTGTAGTCTCCCCTTCCCCCTCCTGTTGCCATGTTGCCCTACTGTCTCCATCTTTCTCTACTGCCTCTGTCTTGCCCTACTGTCTCCATCTGGCCTTTCTGTCTTCATTTTTATCTTCTTTCTCCATCTTGCCCTACTGCCTCTATCTTGTCTTACTTTTGCCATTTTGGCCTAATGTCTTCCTCTTGTTCTACTGTCTCCATCTTGCTCTACAGTTTTCCATCTTGCTCTACTTTCTCCATCTTGTCCTACTGTCCTTATCTTGTCCTACTGTCTACATCTTGCCCTACTGTCTCCATCTTATCCTTTTGTCTCCTCTTGTCCTACTGTCTCAATCTTGCTCTACTGTCTCCATCTTGCTCTTCAGTCTCTATCTTGGTCTACTGCCTCTATCTTCTCCTACTTTCTCCATCTTGCCCTACTGTTTCTATCTTGTCCTACTGTCTCCATCTTGCTCTTCAGTCTCTATCTTGGTCTACTGACTCTATCTTTTCCGACTGTCTCCATCTAGCTGTATTGTCTCCATCTTGCCCTATGATCTCAATTTTGCCCTACTGTCTCCATCTTGTTTAACTGTCTCCATCTTGTCCTATTATCTCCATCTTGTCCTACTGTCTCCATCTTGTCCTACTGTCTCCATCTTGTTTTACTGTCTCCATCTTGTCCTATTATCTCCATCTTGTCCTACTGTCTCCATCTTGTCCTACTGTCTCCATCTTTCTCTACTGCCTCTGTCTTGCCCTACTGTCTCCATCTGGCCTTTCTGTCTTCATTTTTATCTTCTTTCTCCATCTTGCCCTACTGCCTCTATCTTGTCTTACTTTTGCCATTTTGGCCTAATGTCTTCCTCTTGTTCTACTGTCTCCATCTTGCTCTACAGTTTTCCATCTTGCTCTACTTTCTCCATCTTGTCCTACTGTCCTTATCTTGTCCTACTGTCTACATCTTGCCCTACTGTCTCCATCTTATCCTTTTGTCTCCTCTTGTCCTACTGTCTCAATCTTGCTCTACTGTCTCCATCTTGCTCTTCAGTCTCTATCTTGGTCTACTGCCTCTATCTTCTCCTACTTTCTCCATCTTGCCCTACTGTTTCTATCTTGTCCTACTGTCTCCATCTTGCTCTTCAGTCTCTATCTTGGTCTACTGACTCTATCTTTTCCGACTGTCTCCATCTAGCTGTATTGTCTCCATCTTGCCCTATGATCTCAATTTTGCCCTACTGTCTCCATCTTGTTTAACTGTCTCCATCTTGTCCTATTATCTCCATCTTGTCCTACTGTCTCCATCTTGTCCTACTGTCTCCATCTTGTTTTACTGTCTCCATCTTGTCCTATTATCTCCATCTTGTCCTACTGTCTCCATCTTGTCCTACTGTCTATTCTTGTCCTATTGTCTCCATCTTGTCCTACTGTCTCCATCTTGTCCTGCTGTCTCCATCTTGTCCTACTGTCTATTCTTGTCCTATTGTCTCCATCTTGTCCTACTGTCTTCATCTTGTCCTACTGTCTCCATCTTGTCCTACTGTCTCCATCTTGTCCTACTGTCTATTCTTGTCCTATTGTTTGCATTATTTCCTACTGGAGCAAGATGGAGACAGTAGGACAAGAAAGAGACAGTAGTGGAGTTTAAAATGATTATTCATATGATGTTATTAATATGATGGGGGAAATTAAGGTTCTTTAACCATTTCTTTCCTATCACAAATAAACCATAAAATGTAGTTTCCCTTTCTTTTCTAAATATTTGTTACACACATTTGTCTGTACCCCCTGGTTGTACATCGATGGCTCCTTCCTCTCTCAGACGGGGAGACGCGTTCCTTGCAGAACATCCTTAATCCGATTTAAACATTCACTTCATGTTGTGCAACGGCCCAATCACATTAATGTGTCAAGAGAAGCCTCTCCTTTGTCCCCTCAGGGCCACCATCAGATACAGAACTAATTGGGGGTGACGGGGATATTTGTCTGTCTCACATTGAATGTACGAGGGAGAGGGACGATAGAGAAGCAGCTGGGAGATATTAACCCAATGTCGCTGCACAACTGATTCACTTCATGACTTAGACTGTAAGCTCTGCAGGTCAGGGGTCTTATTCCTACTGTCTCTTTCCATATATTTATTTATTGTATTTATTATTATAATACTTCTCCTCCCTGTTCCATCATAGGATTGTACAGCTCTGCAGATTCTTGTCGAATTTTAGAAATAAAGTTTATTTATATGTCACATGATCTTCATCGCCCCAAAATATTGCAGCCAATCAGGGGACATGAACACTGTCTCTCAACCACTTTACTTGATTGTTGCTGAATATTAAATCAAGGGTTAAGGTAGGAATGGCTGGAGTTAATTGGGGCAATTATACATATAATTAATTAAAAATAAATAAAAGCAGAAATCTAACTGCCCCCCCCCACATCCCAGGGGCATTTACCCCCCCCCCCCCCCAGTATAAATAGAAATAAATGTCTCCTCTCAGCCCCAAACACAGAATTCAATTGATTCTGAAGCACCGGAGATCGTTCCCTTTTGTGTCTGACGCACAGAACTGAACCCTGAGGGGGGGGGGGTTATTTTAAGGGAAAATCATTTACTGCCCCCACTGTTACTGGAATTGCCCCTCTCAGAGACCATTACCCCCGGGGGCTCATTCCTTCCCTGAGCTTTTGTCTGGTCTCTACTTATTTAACACTCTCCGTATTTATCAAAGAGAAATTGCTGCAATTCTGTCCTGTAGTAATCGCTGCACTTTTATCTGCCCAACATTTATCTCTATAGAGAGAATCCACCCCCCCCCGATAACCCTCATCCTCCTCTTTATCTTCTGTATAAGAGAATTGTGACGATACATTTCTTTATATCTCCCCCTAACTGGCCTTCAGACTGGGCCCCCTTAGCTCATAACAAGGTTACAGATATATAGAAACATTGGGGTGTCACCCTGCTATAGTTCCAGGGGTACCCAGGGCACAAATAAGCACTCACCCCAAATCTCCCCCTAACTGGCCTTCAGACTGGGCCCCCTTAGCTCATAACAAGGTTACAGATATATAGAAACATTGGGGTGTCACCCTGCTATAGTTCCAGGGGTACCCAGGGCACAAATAAACACTCACCCCAAATCTCCCCCTAACTGACCTTCAGACTGGGCCCCCTTAGCTCATAACAAGGTTACAGATATATAGAAACATTGGGGTGTCACCCTGCTATAGTTCCAGGGGTACCCAGGGTACAAATAAACACTCACCCCAAATCTCCCCCTAACTGACCTTCAGACTGGGACCCTTAGCTCATAACAAGGTTACAGATATATAGAAACATTGGGGTGTCACCCTGCTATAGTTCATTATTTATTTCTGGGGTGCAACAGTGGCTGATGCTGATATAAGGGACAGATAACATGAGTCAGTAAAAGCTGATGTAGGAGCCAATTAATTCTCGTTAGTCTGATTCGTTAGTGGCACAGCCCAAGCATGAAATGGGGGGAGATGGAAGTGAAAGAAACGTATCAGTCAGTTTATGATCAAATCCAGTCGTTTCCCATCTCTGCTTCTCACTGAACCTCTGATCCTTTGTTCCTATAAGAGGAGAATGTTCTGATCCGATGCTGCAGGATAATCGCCGCTCGTTGCTTTAATGCAGCTTTGCACTTTATATAATAACAAATGGGGCCCCTGAGATTTTGTATTTTCAGGTTCTGCTCCACTAGCCCCTCGCTGACACTCCATAGTCCATATTGACTCTGATTAACTCCATATTGACTCTGATTAACTCCATATTGACTCTGATTAATTCCATATTGACTCTCATTAACTCCATATTGACTCTGATTAACTCCATATTGACTCTGATTAACTCCATATTGACTCTGATTAACTCCATATTGACTCTGATTAACTCCATATTGACTCTCATTAACTCCATATTGACTCTCATTAACTCCATATTGACTCTGATTAACTCTATATTGACTCTGATTAACTCCATATCGACTCTGATTAACTCCATATTGACTGTGATTAACTCTATATTGACTCTGATTAACTCTATACTGACTCTGAGCCTGCTCTGAGCCCCACTCCATGTAATGTCCCTCTCGGGCTTGTTGATATTTTGGGCAGACTGGAAGCTCCACATGATCCGATTGATTGTGATTCTATTACCAGACTTGGAGGATTTCCTACAGAAAGAGCCCTGGGCCTGAGTGGCTGGGTGTCTGGGTGTCTGAGCCCTAAACATATAAACAATATTCTAATTAGATTTCTTCCTTTGCAGACAATTCAGTTACAATTATTCCTTTTTATTAATAGACACATATTTGAGGTCAGGGAGAGAAGTAGCAGGTCATTGTTTCTATTGAGACAAGAGGAGGGAAGTATTACAAGTACCGGGGGGATCACTTACCCCTCAGAGACTGGACTGGTAATTTAGTGCTGATCTTCCTCCCACAGCCACCAGGAGGCGCCACGTTCCTTGTCCTTCACTCAGTAGCCTTCTGTTTCCTTCATTAGCCACTTGGCCCTGATATAATAGTCACTGACCTGGAGAAAATCCAATTGGGTCCACTTTGGTTCCCAGACATTTAACTTAACCCTGTAAATGCTGAGTGTCAAATCCCCTACAGGCTAACTGGCACTTAAAGAGTTAAGTCAGTTGATCTGAAGAGAAGTTCCCATGAGTCAGAACCAAGACAGATGGACCAACTGCACATGGGGGGGGATATAGTATGTGGGGGGGGGGTCCAGGACTCACTGGGGCTACTGCTTCAGGGGCCTCAAACCCCCCCCCAATCCCCCACCTCAGCTACAAGCCCTCCCTTGTTCAACTGCCCCCACCAGCATTTACCTTATTTCATTTTCAAGGGTGGGTCAGAGGGGAGTTTGTCTGACCCTGAACTTGACATTGGGTGTTTCACCAGTCCCCAGTTTATCTCTGTACCTGCTGTACAATACCCGCCCACTCTTTTATAATAAGACTGTAAGCTCTTCAGGATACAGACTCACTGCCCTCCGTTGCTTTATAATATATCCTATTATTGTTATTACTGATATCCAGGACGGGGCAATAGGGGCAATTAGGTGCTGATCAGCAGCATTAAATACCAGTCAATTAATTTCCCTCACGTCCAAATAATTACTTGCAGAGGACACAAGGTCGGGAGCAACTCGCCGAGTTTTGGCTAAATGTTCCCTACTCTGCAGTCAGTGACAGTCTGGGGGGATCTGGGGCGTGTGGGAGACGAGACAGACAACGTGGGGTCAATCACATTTCATTATCATGAAATCTCTTCTCTCTGAGAGGAAATGAAGGAACATAATGGGCTGATTCCCCAGTAATTTGTTCATTAATGGAGGCGTCTCTTCTGCCCAATTAACCTGAAATTGTTTTAAGGGATCTCTCTGTACAGACTATGAGCAAACTTAGGGACTGTTCCTGCTGAATTGTGCTTAGTACAGGGAATACCTATGCTGCCATAGTTTTATGGGATCTCTCTGTACAGACTATGAGCAAACTTAGGGGACTGTTCCTGCTGAATTGTGCTTAGTACAGGGAATACCTATGTACCATAGTTTTATGGGATCTCTCTGTACAGACTATGAGCAAACTTAGGGGACTGTTCCTGCTGAATTGTGCTTAGTACAGGGAATACCTATGTACCATAGTTTTATGGGATCTCTCTGTACAGACTATGAGCAAACTTAGGGGCTGTTCCTGCTGAATTGTGCTTAGTACAGGGAATACCTATGTACCATAGTTTTATGGGATCTCTCTGTACAGACTATGAGCAAACTTAGGGACTGTTCCTGCTGAATTGTGCTTAGTACAGGGAATACCTATGTACCATAGTTTTATGGGATCTCTCTGTACAGACTATGAGCAAACTTAGGGGCTGTTCCTGCTGAATTGTGCTTAGTACAGGGAATACCTATGTACCATAGTTTTATGGGATCTCTCTGTACAGACTATGAGCAAACTTAGGGGACTGTTCCTGCTGAATTGTGCTTAGTACAGGGAATACCTATGTACCATAGTTTTATGGGATCTCTCTGTACAGACTATGAGCAAACTTAGGGGACTGTTCCTGCTGAATTGTGCTTAGTACAGGGAATACCTATGTACCATAGTTTTATGGGATCTCTCTGTACAGACTATGAGCAAACTTAGGGACTGTTCCTGCTGAATTGTGCTTAGTACAGGGAATACCTATGTACCATAGTTTTATGGGATCTCTCTGTACAGACTATGAGCAAACTTAGGGACTGTTCCTGCTGAATTGTGCTTAGTACAGGGAATACCTTGTACCATAGTTTTATGGGATCTCTCTGTACAGACTATGAGCAAACTTAGGGACTGTTCCTGCTGAATTGTGCTTAGTACAGGGAATACCTATGCTGCCATAGTTTTATGGGATCTCTCTGTACAGACTATGAACACATTTAGGGGACTGTTCCTGCTGAATTGTGCTTAGTACAGGGAATACCTATGTACCATAGTTTTATGGGATCTCTCTGTACAGACTATGAGCAAACTTAGGGACTGTTCCTGCTGAATTGTGCTTAGTACAGGGAATACCTATGTACCATAGTTTTATGGGATCTCTCTGTACAGACTATGAGCAAACTTAGGGACTGTTCCTGCTGAATTGTGCTTAGTACAGGGAATACCTATGTGCCATAGTTTTATGGGATCTCTCTGTACAGACTATGAGCAAACTTAGGGACTGTTCCTGCTGAATTGTGCTTAGTACAGGGAATACCTATGTACCATAGTTTTATGGGATCTCTCTGTACAGACTATGAGCAAACTTAGGGACTGTTCCTGCTGAATTGTGCTTAGTACAGGGAATACCTATGTGCCATAGTTTTATGGGATCTCTCTGTACAGACTATGAGCAAACTTAGGGACTGTTCCTGCTGAATTGTGCTTAGTACAGGGAATACCTATGTACCATAGTTTTATGGGATCTCTCTGTACAGACTATGAGCAAACTTAGGGACTGTTCCTGCTGAATTGTGCTTAGTACAGGGAATACCTACGCTGTTATAGTTTGCAGGGGATCTGTTTGTACAGGCCGTTCCTGCTGAATTGTGCTTATATACTTCTATGAAATCTCTCGGTACCATTTATATAATCACAAAGACTTGCTCATTATCCCAGTGACCCTTCAAATGTAGATAATTATCTGTTCGGATGGATATTACTGCACAACACACAAAGCCGTGGATACAATAGAAAGGTCCCAGTGTGACACAATTGTTGGGGAAGGAGCGACACTTGTGCGTTGGGATGACAGTTGCGTCACACACATGATTATTAAACATTGATTTTAACCCTTCAGATAATTCATTCCCAAATAACGGCCATTGTTCCGGAGTCGCGTTTTTCGATAAATACACAGTGAGAGTTGCTCATACGACTTACAGAGAATTAATTTATTTTATTATTAACATGTATTTATATAGCGCCAACATATTGCGTAGCACTGTGTTATGGGGCTGAATACAGTGACGCAAATGAGGGAGAAAGGATTTTGGCGCTTGTGTCTAATTAATCGAATAATAATTTGGGCCTCGTTTCTCACAAACAATAACTCGCCCAACAAATCTCTGTAACATTGCGCGGCGCTGAAACAAAGGCTCAAATTTACGTTATTCGCTTTCAATACGAAGCAGAGGCGGCGAGAGAGAGCGGGGGATTCTAGGGGCGTCGGGAGAGACCCCTGACATTTAGGAGTTTGTGTAACAATTCAATTATAAAAGTTTCACAGGAAACAAATTCATTTATTTCTTGATTTTAGCGAATTGTGCGATGAATGGAAACGCTGATTAAACGGGTCACAAGGGCAGCGGCATGTGGGGCGAGCGCCAGACTTAATGATAATTCCACAATGTTTGTCATTTAATAAAACCCGCGGGCGGCACTTACTGTATTTCTCACTTACTGGTAATTCTGGCACCGAGGCCTAAGTCTTTCTCTTTCTCTTTTTCTCTCTCTGTTGCAGGAAAAAGTTTCACATTGTTAAAGTGGATCTTGGCAAAACCTCAATCAACTGCTCAGGGACAGAATCTCTGCCATTAGGGTTCCTATTCCTCCCAAAATCTTTCCCACACAGCAGAGTCTTAAAGGGAAACATAAAGGAATCTTTATATAATTAATGTTGTTTAATATTTTGCCAATGACAAAATGCTGTTAATAATGGTGAGAGTCTGTTAATCAGACTTAAACTGACTTCTTGTATTTTGTTCTCCATCTTGTCCTACCATCTTCATCTTGCACTACTGTCTCCAACTTGTCCTACTGTCTCCATCTTGTCCTACTGTCTCCATCTTGTCCTACTGTCTCCATCTTATCCTACTGTCTCCATCTTGTCCTACTGTCTTCATCTTGTCCTACTGTCTCCATCTTATCCTACTGTCTCCATCTTGTCCTACTGTCTCCATCTCGTCCTACTGTCCTACTGTCCTATTGTCCTACTGTCCCCTCATATTTTCATTTTATTCTACTGTCTCCATCTTGTCCTACCATCTTCATCTTGTCCTACTGTCTCCATCTTGTCCTACCATCTTCATCTTGTCCTACTGTCTCCTCATATTTTCATTCTATCCATCTTTCCCTACTGTCTCCATCTTGCCCTACTGTCTCCATCTTCCCCTACTGTCTCCATCTTGCCCTACTGTCTCCATCTTGCCCTACTGTCTCCATATTTTGCCCTACTGTCTCTGTCTAGTCCTACTATCTCCATCTTGCCCTACTGTCTTCATCTTGCCCTACTGTCTCCATCTTGCCCTACTGTCTCCATCTTGTCCTACTGTCTCCATCTTGCCCTACTGTCTCCATCTTCCCCTACTGTCTCCATCTTCCCCTACTGTCTCCATATTTTGCCCTACTGTCTCTGTCTTGTACTACTGTCTCCATCTTGCCCTACTGTCTTCATCTTGCCCTACTGTCTCCATCTTGCCCTACTGTCTCCATCTTGTCCTACTGTCTCCATCTTTCCCTACTGTCTCCATCTTGCCCTACTGTCTCCATCTTTTGCCCTACTGTCTCTGTCTTGTCCTACTGTCTCCATCTTGCCCTACTGTCTTCATCTTGCCCTACTGTCTCCATCTTGTCCTACCATCTTCATCTTGTCCTACTGTCTCCATCTTGTCCTACTGTCTCCATCTTGTCCTACTGTCTCCATCTTGTCCTACTGTCTTCATCTTGCCCTGCTGTCTCCATCTTGTCCAACCATCTTCATCTTGTCCTACTGTCTCCATCTCGTCCTACTGTCCTACTGTCCTATTGTCCTACTGTCCCCTCATATTTTCATTTTATTCTACTGTCTCCATCTTGTCCTACCATCTTCATCTTGTCCTACTGTCTCCATCTTGTCCTACCATCTTCATCTTGTCCTACTGTCTCCTCATATTTTCATTCTATCCATCTTTCCCTACTGTCTCCATCTTGCCCTACTGTCTCCATCTTCCCCTACTGTCTCCATCTTGCCCTACTGTCTCCATCTTGCCCTACTGTCTCCATATTTTGCCCTACTGTCTCTGTCTTGTCCTACTATCTCCATCTTGCCCTACTGTCTTCATCTTGCCCTACTGTCTCCATCTTGCCCTACTGTCTCCATCTTGTCCTACTGTCTCCATCTTGCCCTACTGTCTCCATCTTCCCCTACTGTCTCCATCTTCCCCTACTGTCTCCATATTTTGCCCTACTGTCTCTGTCTTGTACTACTGTCTCCATCTTGCCCTACTGTCTTCATCTTGCCCTACTGTCTCCATCTTGCCCTACTGTCTCCATCTTGTCCTACTGTCTCCATCTTTCCCTACTGTCTCCATCTTGCCCTACTGTCTCCATCTTTTGCCCTACTGTCTCTGTCTTGTCCTACTGTCTCCATCTTGCCCTACTGTCTTCATCTTGCCCTACTGTCTCCATCTTGTCCTACCATCTTCATCTTGTCCTACTGTCTCCATCTTGTCCTACTGTCTCCATCTTGTCCTACTGTCTTCATCTTGCCCTGCTGTCTCCATCTTGTCCAACCATCTTCATCTTGTCCTACTGTCTCCATCTCGTCCTACTGTCCTACTGTCCTATTGTCCTACTGTCCCCTCATATTTTCATTTTATTCTTCTGTCTCCATCTTGTCCTACCATCTTCATCTTGTCCTACTGTCTCCATCTTGTCCTACCATCTTCATCTTGTCCTACTGTCTCCTCATATTTTCATTCTATCCATCTTTCCCTACTGTCTCCATCTTGCCCTACTGTCTCCATCTTCCCCTACTGTCTCCATCTTGCCCTACTGTCTCCATCTTGCCCTACTGTCTCCATATTTTGCCCTACTGTCTCTGTCTTGTCCTACTATCTCCATCTTGCCCTACTGTCTTCATCTTGCCCTACTGTCTCCATCTTGCCCTACTGTCTCCATCTTGTCCTACTGTCTCCATCTTGCCCTACTGTCTCCATCTTCCCCTACTGTCTCCATCTTCCCCTACTGTCTCCATATTTTGCCCTACTGTCTCTGTCTTGTACTACTGTCTCCATCTTGCCCTACTGTCTTCATCTTGCCCTACTGTCTCCATCTTGCCCTACTGTCTCCATCTTGTTCTACTGTCTCCATCTTTCCCTACTGTCTCCATCTTTCCCTACTGTCTCCATCTTTTGCCCTACTGTCTCTGTCTTGTCCTACTTTCTCCATCTTGCCCTACTGTCTTCATCTTGCCCTACTGTCTCCATCTTGTCCTACCATCTTCATCTTGTCCTACTGTCTCCATCTTGTCCTACTGTCTCCATCTTGTCCTACTGTCTCCATCTTGTCCTACTGTCTTCATCTTGCCCTGCTGTCTCCATCTTGTCCAACCATCTTCATCTTGTCCTACTGTCTCCATCTTGTCCTACCATCTTCATCTTGTCCTACTGTCTCCATCTTGTCCTACTGTCTCCATCTTGTCCTACTGTCTCCATCTTGTCCTACTGTCTTCATCTTGCCCTGCTGTCTCCATCTTGTCCAACCATCTTCATCTTGTCCTACTGTCTCCATCTTGTCCTACTGTCTCCATCTTGTCCTACTGTCTCCATCTTGTCCTACTGTCTCCATCTTGCCCTGCTGTCTCCATCTTGTCCAACCATCTTCATCTTGTCCTACTGTCCCTTCATATTTTCATTGTATCGTACTGTCCTATTGTCTCCATCTTTTGCCCTACTGTCTCCATCTTGTCCTACTGTCTCCATATTTTTCCTTGTCTATGGCATGTTACTTTAGAGTAGAATTCCAGATAAGGGGGCATCTCTGCAGTGTAGAAGTGGGAAGCAGTGGGAAGGAGCAGGTGTAATTTATGAGGTTGGTTTGGTTCTCCCATACTGTACCAGTAAATTCAAGCCTGTGGCTGTGCATCTGGCTGAAGGTTCCTGTGCAATAGAGTATACTGACATTTATCCAGATCAGTTTGCCCTAATGTATCTTTATGTGTCAAGTCCTTGTACAATGTTATTATAAAAATTTCAATCAGATTTCAGCTCTTTGGACCGGGTTTCCCTGGTGCTGGCCATCAGCCAAATAAAGACATAAATCAGGCCAATCACTTAGAGGTCCGTGAGGAGCAGGAGAACATTTGGGAGACGCGTGATCTGGGCTCATATAAAGGGAAAGGTCTTTTACGTGAGTAAACGGCTCATTAAGTTTATTCTTTACCCTTGTTGGGAGCAGAATTCCTGGCCCGGCTCCAGGAATAATATCTCCATTCACTTTATGATCCGTGTCCCATAAAAACTTCCTATAAATCTTTAATCACCTGAAGTGACTGATCCCATTTCACCTTTACTCCATTCCCAGGTCGGGATTTACATGAGGAGCCGTGTGTTATAGTTCCACCCTATGGGCCCAATCACTGGAGTCCAATACTGTGTCTTCTGATCTTGGGATTTAGAATTTAGATGTCTGGGGTCCCCCAATATAAATCACTTGGGGAATCCTGAGTCTGAATGTCAGTAAAATTGACTGATTTAGGCAGAGTTGTGTTTGGAAGTGTTGGGGGCAACTCCATGTGGAAGTAATTTTACACATTTTGTATTAGTTGCACCTTAGAAATTCTATTGCTTTGATTGGCTAGTCTCTAGCCCTGAGAATATTTGAATGCTCTGATTGGTCACAGGCCCATGTACCAATTTATAGAAATGACAATAGGCATTGGCTTAAATAGGCAAATATAGTTTTCCCTTCATGTTGATTTTCTAATGCCCCTGTCAGACTGGTCCCCCGTGTCCTCGGAATACTCCCCGTGGGCCCTCCTTCTCCTTCTAATCATTTCATGATCATTTTCTATTTCTGTATGGGAACAAGGAGGCTAAATAGATAACGTTAGTGATGTGTGTGTGGTGAGAAGCTCAACTTGCACCCGACCCGAACCTGCCCGACCCGCACCTGTCTGCACCCGACTTGTCTCCTCCCTTTATAGACCCGCGACTCCCTGCCCCACCAATGATGTCACAAATGGGCAGGGCAGGCATGAGCCTATAAAACCGTACGCTGGAAGTCAGGAGCTGTCAGTCTAAGGTCCGCGACCCACAAATGCCACAGCAGAGTCGGTCTGAACCCTCCCCACCCGTGGGTATCGCCCGGCCCACATATCAAACATGAAATATGTCAGTTTATGGAATAGTTAACAAGTGATATTTACATTTATTCTACATCCTAAACGCTGACAGTGAGAACTGCCACTTGCAATATGAGGCAAACTGAGTTTCCTTCCCCTTTAAGAAAAACTAATTCGACTCAAGCTCTTTCTTTCCATTTTTCACTCTTTCTTGTTTGTTTTTTTTTTGTTGCACTTTGCAGAAGGTGCAAATGAGATTTGTGGGTGTGAAGGAGAATCTGCTCAGAATAAATAAATACTGAGGGGGGGGGGAGAGAAATAGATTTTATTCTGCTGTTAGTGATGAGTCCCCCCCCCCAATCTGTCACCTTCCCTCTCAACTGTCACCTCTGCACTGATTCAACCTCATAATGTTACTGTGGCTTTAAGTGAATGAATCTGCCCCCCAGCCGTCAGCCCTCCAGCCCTTCATTCCGCAGCTGATCAGATCTGCACCCGGATGTACAATGGGTTTGGGCTTATGTTTCCCACGGCCTCAATTCTTCTCCCAAATGTTCTTTTTAACCAACACTCAATATACACTGATAAACTGACAGTGCCCCCCCCAGGTACAAGAAATGCAGTTTTAGGGGGTCCCTACAATCTACACTTTATAGTGTTCTCTCCATGTGGAGCAAACTAATAACAACTAGAAGCCTCCCTGTGACCTGAACCTTCCTGTAATGGAACAAGGGGACCGGGCTCAGCCCACAAGCAGGAACAAGTGAGTTTCATATCAGTAAGTTCTACACTTGGGTTTTCCATGACAGCAGGACTTTCTGATATCACTTTGGTACATGTCACCCATAAAGTGGATTTAAAAAGAATCCTTTTCCCTGGATACCCTATAGTCTGAAGTGTTTCAATAGGGAACAGCCCCTCCCCCATACAACTGCTCTCACTTTGTCTACTGACACTATTAGACTGGCCTATAATAATGCCCCTCCCCCATCACTAGCCAATAGCTTTAGTGCAAGTAGTTCAGTTCCCCAACTGCCACTTGGGTATTACTTCGTCTGTGGGGTCTTTTTATGGGGCTCAGATTTGCTCCAGCAGATACTCATGGAACCCCATCCCATTAGGGTGAGATTTGGGGTGAAAACTTCAACAATAAACAGTCTTAGAACTGAGGCTGAATTCTTTCTTATTTCTCTAATTTGCTTTATTGGTAACGGGGGTCCCTGACCTCAAAGTGGGGTTTGACTACTGCACCAGGGCCGGGTGATCTCAGTCTCTGAGGGGTTAAGCTTCACCCCACTACCGACACTCAGTCTGCCCCAGTCTCGTGTCCTCAGATGCTCATAGGGACACATTCCTCTCACAGGGCAGAGGTCACTTTATATCACAGTAAGGAAAGGTACTTACATCCCTGATGTTGCTGGACTACGACTCCCAGCATGCTTTGCTGTTGATAAAAGCTGGGAAAAGGCTGGGATAATTTGCTGTGAAAGGGTTACATCTTAGGATATCAGTAGTGGTGTAAATAGTGTCACTGGGCCCCACAGCAGATTCATTTTAAGGTCCCCAACATATCCAGAGATTGTCCTGTATATATCAATATGTGTTGAAATTGCTCATTATTTAGGCCTCACAGGGCCCTATACCTCCTGGCTCCTCAATAGTTATGGATATAGTGCATGGATATCAGGGAGTTGTGGGAGTTGTAGTTTTACAAGCAGTGGATGGTACGAGGCTGCACATCCCTAATAAAGATGTTGTGAAGTGAGTAAATATCTCTGTACAGAAGCTGCATCTGCCTTAATGGGCTGCTCCTTCTGGATCGATTCCCCTGGAATTCCACTTCCGATGCCTTGGAAACGGATTACTGTAGTGGAATTATCATTCATTTCCTCTCGTTAGTGCCGGGAAATCGTTAATGTGTTCATTGACCAGTAAACCTAAGCCTTGAAAGGGGTAATTAGTGGGGACAGAGGTGTTTGTTTCTTCCTGCAAAACGACATTCCCCAACTGCCCCGACTGTAAGTGAATTTGTGCGAGAGAGACAGAGACAGAGAGACAGAGAGAGACAAAGAGAGAGAGACACAGAGACAAAGAGAGACGAGAGAGAGAGAGAGAGAGAGAGAGAGAGAGAGAGAGGCAGAGACAAAGAGACACAGAGACAAAGAGACAGAGAGAGGCAGAGAGAGAGACACAGAGAGACAGAGAGAGAGACAGAGAGAGAGACAGAAAGACAGAGACAGAGGCACAGAGACAGAGAGAGACAGAGAGAGACAAAGAGAGAGACAGAGAGAGAGAGAGAGACAAAGAGACAAAGAGAGACAGAGAAAGAGAGAGACACATGAAGGTTATGGTTTTCCAAAAGAAGAATAAACAAAGCAAAAATCCCTTGGCCTAGAAATCAGCCAATCAGGAAGCTTTAAACCAGCAATAGCTGCCCTAAAAGACAAGGCTTGCAGGACCTTCTATGCCATCAGAAGACCCCTGTACCACCTTAAACCACCAGTGAGAGTCTGGCTTAGAATCTTCCACAGTCTCATCGCTCCGATCCTCCTCTATAGAAGCGAAGTGTGGGCTCCTGTCACTTACCCAGACCAATCCAAATGGGATTCTAGTCCAACAGAAATATTCCACCTGGAATTCTGTAAGTACCTTCTCCAGGTCCCCCGGAGCACCTCAAACTCTGCCTGTCGTCCTGAGCTGGGCACATTTCCCCTAATGTTTGTCATACACAAGAGGGCCTCTCATACTGGCCACATCTACACAACAGTAGCCCCATGAGCCACCACCATAAAGCCTGGCTGAACAACCAGACCCAGGGCAAACCATGCGCCCTGAAACAACTCATCAGCACCCTGAAATAACAACTCATCAGCACCTCATCAGTACCTTGAAATAACAACTCATCAGCACCCTGAAACAACTGATCAGCACCCTGAAATAACAACTCATCAGCACCCTGAAACAACTGATCAGTACCCTGAAATAACAACTCATCAGCACCCTGAAATAATTGATCCGTACCCTGAAATAACAACTCATCAGCACCCTGAAACAACTGACCAGCACCCTGAAATAACAACTCATCAGCACCCTGAAACAACTGATCAGCACCCTGAAATAACATATGATCAGCACCCTGAAATAACAACTCATCAGCACCCTGAAATAACTCATCAGCACCCTGAAATAACTGACCAGCACCCTGAAATAACAACTCATCAGCACCCTGAAATAACAACTCATCAGCACCCTGAAACAACTGATCAGCACCCTGCCCACCCAACACTCCCACCAACTGACTAAAGGCCAAATAACACAAAAAATAAACAAATACAAAGAGCAATAGGTCTGTGACTGGAGGAAGGAAATATCAAATTCCCAGAAACTTTCTATCGACCAATCACTGGGGAGAGAGAACAGACTGGCCCCATATCTGGAAAGGCTACTGAACCCCAAAGACAGACAGATGGTGAGTATGTACAGGCTGAGTGGCCACCAGGCCCGGATTTGTGGAAAGGCCACCTAGGCCCGGGCCTAGGGTGGCAGGATTTTAGGGGGGCGGCATGCTGCCCAACCACACCCACATTGATTCAAAAACATTGGGGATGCACTGGTGATACAATTATTTTGTTAAATTTCCCGTGCGCCAATCCCCATTGCTCCGGTCCAGATGATAAAAGGGGAGGGGACAGGGGCGACAAAGGGCAGTGGGCCTAGGGGCGCCCACTATGTAAATCCAGCCCTGGTGGCCACAACTTGGAGACAGAACTGGGACAGACAGACCTACAGACCCAGAGAGAACAGACTGTGCCAGCGATGTGACCAGGAGGCAGTGGAGGATGAGCCCCAAATACTCAGCACTGAGGGACCCCCACTTCCAGAGATTCCCCCGTCACATCCCAGACTTCACATCCATAAAAGAAGAGAGTAAACCCCACTTCCTACTGGGAGAAGAGACACTGACAGTAACAATAGCTGCACAATATGTAAGAGACTGTCATAGACTGAGAGAGACCCCACTTTCCCCTTTTCCCATAAACTGCCCCCCTAACCCCACCCATTTCACCCCTCTACCTGCTTTGGCAATGCTTAATGTATTTGCTCCTGCCAATAAAGCTCATTTGATTTGATTTGATTTGAGTTGAGTTGAGAGAGAGAGAGAGAGAGAGAGAGAGAGAGAGAGAGAGAGAGTGAGAGAGAGAGAGAGAGAGACAAAGAGAGAGAGAGACAAAGAGAGAGAGAGAGACAGAGATAAAGAGACAGAGATAGAGAGACAGAGAGAGAGAGACAAAGAGACAGAAAGAGAGAGAGAGAGAGAGAGAGAGAGAGAGAGAGAGAGAGAGAGAGAGAGAGAGAGGTCCTTTCTGCACTGCTGCTTCTGACTCTTGAATCAGTTCTCATCCAGACCTGTTAATCACCTACACTATTTTATGAGTCACAACCAGCAGTGCAGAGAATATGGGCAGGAGCCAGATAATGCTTTCAATAACAAGTTGTAACCATTTAAGCACATGATATGTCTGTCAGCTTCTCACCCCTGGCTCAGTTCGAGCCCCACAATCAGAATTGCTTTATGGCAGGATCGAGACACTCCCAGAATCAGAAGAATAGTCCCAACAAGCCACCGAGCTGGATCACTTGCCCTTTATCTCTATGGTGCATTTGCTGCACTGCTGTCTGGTGATGTGTCTGACTGAAGTAGGAGAGTGAGGATTAAATGGATCATTAGAGTGGAAGCAAATAAATGGATCTATAACAAGAGGGGTGTAAGTAGCAGGGTAATTAGGGGTAATTAGGTGCATTATGGGTCTCATGGAATAATGGGATAAAGGAGCAGAATTGTGATCCCAGAGCTCAGTCCTTTTTATTCAGAGGCTTTAGGAGAAAGTCCCTCGTTACTGGAACACGTTCCCTGAAGGAGTGAGTTTTCTCTCCTCTCGCAGTAATTAATATTTCATTCAATGTTATGGCTCTTTAACCAGCAGAGCTGGAATGACTGTTACTGGAATCATTACAAAGAGTTGGCGCTGGGAGATTTAAGGGACAATAATAAATATTTCATTACAGTCTCTCCTCTTGTGGCCCTGGAATGGGGGGTTCAAAGGCTCAGGGGGTGCTTCACCTTTAAGTTAACTTTTAGTAGAATGTCTAATTCTAAGCAACTTTTTAATTGGTCATTTTTTCTTTATTATAGTTTTGAATTATTTGCCTTCTGACTTCTTTCCAGCTTTCAAATAGGGGTCACTGACCCCATCTAAAAACAAATGCTCTGTAAGGCTACACATTTATTGTTATTGCTACTTTTTATTCCTCATCTTTCTATTCAGGCCTCTCCTATTCATATTCCAGTTTCTTATTCAAATCAGTGCATGGTTGCTAGGGGAATTTGGACCCTAGCAACAAGATTGCTGAAACTGGAGAATAAATAAATAAAAAGCTAAATAAGTCAATAACCACAAATAATAAAAAGTGAAAACCAATTGCAAATTGTCTCAGAATATCCCTCTCTACATCATACTAGCAGTTAATTTAAAGGTGAACAACTCCTTTAAGGACTTTTTAGCATTAAATCAGGGTTATGTCGCTGCCCTTCAGAGCCAGTGGCCTCATTAAAATGCGAATTAATCCTCCAATGAGAATCCCCCCTGATCTGTGTCCCTGTGGCTACATGTGCTCTGTTCCTGCAACTGGAGCTGCTGTTGTTCTGTTGTTGATGTTTCATTCCAGTGTTATATTATGGGGCCACAATGTTGCAATAATCACACTATTCAGAAATACAGCAAGATGGCTGAGCTTTCTGATTGGTCAGTTCTCTTGCATCTGAAATGAATTTGATGACTATGTACAAAGCTACAGGCGCAGGTACCTGGGGACCAGACCAAAGGAATCGCAGGGGAAATATTATCAGTAATCAGGTTCTACTGGATCAATAAAAACTGGAAAGAATGAAATCTGACCAATATTCCAACGCACCTCCTGCACCATAAAGAGAGGGTTAACTTCTCCTTGAATAAGTGAAGCCTTGTTCCCTTATTGGACTCATTAAAGGGGAAGTAAAGTGTAAAATAGAATAATGCTAGAAATGCTGTATTTTTTATACTAAACATAAACATGAACTTACTGCACCACAAGTCTAATCAAACAAATGATTTATGCTTTCAAAGGGCGTCACCATCTTGTAACTTTGTTATACATCTTTGCAAGACCAAGACTGTGCACATGCTCAGTGTGATCTGGGCTGCTTAGGGATCATCATAAATGATCAAAACAGCACAAGTCAAATAATATCTGCCAGATGCCGATACAACAAGACTGATTAATAATCAGAATATACAGACTGCACTGGCTCCTGTGTTGTCATGTAATCTAATGTGGATTTTATAGTTTTTCTATTGTTTAATAGAAACTTTCTTCAACTCTGCAGAACCAGTGGCTGCAGCAAAATAATCCTCCAAATAGAATCCCAGTTTATCTGTTTAAATCTGGCTCCATGATCTTTGTCCCTGCAGCTTGAGTTGGAAACAGTAAAGGGGATGTAAAGGCAAAAATAAAATCCAATACAAATCTCTACACAGTCGCCGACTGCTCTACAGGGAAACAAACAAAGCTGCTTGAGTTCTGCATGGCTGGGAAGTAAGGCGGGGGCTCCCCCTGCTGTTCATAAGTATGATTGTTTCCCTGCAGAGCAGTTAGGGACCGTCTGACAATTCCTATCCACAGCCATAAATGAAGGGAGAATTTCACTGCATAGAATCAGGTTTCTTATAAAAACAGTACACATTTTTTAATTAAAGTATATTCTTTTTCATTAAAGAAAGTAAAAATGGGATTTTATTGTTTTGCCTTTACATGCTCTTTACGGTGTAGAGCTGATTTCCATCCCCACTCCATTGTTACTAGATGTTGTGTCACACCAATGTCTGAAACGTGCGTCTGACACAATGGAAAATTTGCCTCCGAGAACCAGAACATAATGTGTTTTAAGAAGAAGCTGCGCAGTAGCGTTGCCATGTGTGTTTACTTAGCAACGGCGCCACTTATTAAATGTCACTTCATAATGTGAACATAATGTTGATTTTGCTGGTGGTATAATAATAAAAAGAGGGGCCACGTCCCCGACTGCAGATAATAGTGTGTGTGCGGATCCGTCAATTCACTACTGTTGCTGGGGGGCCTTGCCGGGTCGATGGAGGACCAGCACCATCATTGCAGTAAAAGTGGAGTTGGGGGAGTGCGGTAGTTATAACACATCACTTTATAATGTGAACAAAGTCGCTGCTACCGAGGGACGAGGGGTTTATTTGCATTGAGAAATTGAGTTTTTCCTCATAGTTTTTGCTAATATTGCCATTATTTTCATTATTTTCATTGCTCCATCATTTTTTTTTTTGTGGATTAAAATTAAAAGTCCACCACTGGACTAAGGGGTAGTGATGCCCAAATTTTTGCGCAGTTTTGTGAATTTCGCAGGAAATTCACACATTTTTCAGCGAAAAAAAAAATTTTTTGCGAAATGCTAATTTTGACGCCGGCATCAAAATATATTTGACACTGGCGACAATTCTGACGCCAGCGACAATTCAGATGCACATTAAAGTCAATGGGCGTCTATTAATTTAATGGCTGATTTTAGTCTAATTTATGTTAATATTCTGTAAAAATTCATTATTTCAGAACAAGGTTTCAATAAATAAAAACAATCATTTCACCCCAGATCTTGTTCTAAATGACTTTCAAATGGGCTTCTAGGAGTATCTATGAAAGAAAATAAAAATTCTCTCCAAATCTGCCCCCAACTGTCATTTATGCCCCTCCCCCCATGATGGCCAGATTCACAATTCGTAGCCATTAGAATATAGGGACGGCTTTGTCCAGTTCTGCTCCGTTGGTCCCTTTCTCCTGGCACAGACGGGCACAGACGGGCACACGGGGTGTATCAGAGGAGAAGCCGAGAGAGAAGCGGGGGCTGGACTGGTATCAAATATTTCTGGTTCCCCCACGGTCCATTTAGAGTAATTAATCTGTAGCATTTGGGAGGGAGAGTCAATGGAAATAAGACCCTATTATGTGACCAGATCAGCCATTGGGAGTTGCCACATTTCTGCCACAATAACCGGGTCAATAAATCACCGGCCGTTTGGCTGATGTGTCAGAAGCTGCTCACTGCCCCCCCCCCAGAACTGCCCAACACGACCCACTGCTCTTTGATACACAATATAATAAGAGTTTAACTAATGTCCGGACAGTTTAACTTGAGAGGTTTCATGTGTTCTGAAGGGGAAGGGGGCACTTCTGTGTTACCCCCATAGTCTGCTTGTAGCGTGATGTCTGCTGCCTCTAAACCTGCTGCCTGTACCCACCTATTGCCTGTACCCACCTTCTGCCTTTACCCAACTGCTGCCTGTACCCACCTGCTGCCTGAACCAACCTGCTGCCTGTACCCACATATTGCCTGTACCCACATATTGCCTGTACCCACATATTGCCTGTACCCACATATTGCCTGTACCCACCTGCTGCCTGTACCCACATATTGCCTGTACCGACCTATTGCCTGTACCCACCTATTGCCTGTACCCACCTGCTGCCTGTACCCACCTATTGCCTGTACCCACCTTCTGCCTTTACCCAACTGCTGCCTGTACCCACCTGCTGCCTGAACCAACCTGCTGCCTGTACCCACATATTGCCTGTACCCACATATTGCCTGTACCCACATATTGCCTGTACCCACCTGCTGCCTGTACCCACATATTGCCTGTACCGACCTATTGCCTGTACCCACCTATTGCCTGTACCCACCTGCTGCCTGTACCCACCTATTGCCTGTACCCACCTTCTGCCTTTACCCACCTGCTGCCTGAACCAACCTGCTGCCTGTACCCACATATTGCCTGTACCCACATATTGCCTGTACCCACCTGCTGCCTGTACCCACATATTGCCTATACCCACCTATTGCCTGTACCCACCTATTGCCTGTACCCACCTGCTGCCTGTACCCACCTATTGCCTGTACCCACCTGCTGCCTTTACCCACCTGCTGCCTGTACCCACATATTGCCTGTACTGACCTATTGCCTGTACCCACCTATTGCCTGTACCCACCTTCTGCCTTTACCCAACTGCTGCCTGTACCCACCTGCTGCCTGTACCCACCTGTTGCCTGAACCAACCTGCTGCCTGTACCCACATATTGCTTGTACCCACATATTGCCTGTACCCTCATATTTTCTGTACCCACCTATTGCCTGTACCCACCTGCTGCCTGTACCCACATATTGTCTGTACCCACCTATTGCCTGTACCCACCTTCTGCCTTTACCCAACTGCTGCCTGTACCCACCTATTGCCTATACCCACCTGCTGCCTGTACCCACATATTGCCTGTACCCACCTATTGCCTGTACCCACCTATTGCCTGTACCCACCTTCTGCCTTTACCCAACTGCTGCCTGTACCCACCTATTGCCTATACCCACCTGCTGCCTGTACCCACATATTGCCTGTACCCACCTATTGCCTGTACCCACCTATTGCCTGTACCCACCTATTGCCTGTACCCA